>CM077108.1:9850500-9864589 GCA_039619505.1 Cimex hemipterus
TTATATATATATATATATATATATATATATATATATATATATATAATTATTCAGATATCGTGAGATGCGGTCTGGTGTGATGTAGGTATCAGAAAAACATTTTCTTTATCGTGCCGACGTTTCGATCTTTTATTGAGATCATCTTCAGGGCCACAACCATTACAAACGTAGTTACATTTAGAATATACATATAGAATTTGGAAAAGAGAATTTATATAATGGAATGTTTGTACATATTATATATTTAAATATATATTACTTCAGTAATAAAATGTAAAATTAAATTGTTATGTCAGCTCGTTCTCTAGTTCGGCGGCCTAACAAAATCAACCAAATGTCCAAATCTTAAACTCTTCATGAAACCCAGAATTTCACTGCTTGACTTTTAACAAACGGATCTCATCCACAATTGAACACTATGCCAAGAAATGAAAAACAGATTCGAGGGCATGCAAAAAAGCCGACGCAATTCAACCAAAGAGCAACTTTTAAAATTTGGGGTTTTCAGAGCTAAGAACTCTAAGGACTTCTTAAATCTTTATATAATGAAATATACGCTGGGCTCATGGCACTATCAGCACATTCACTGTGTGTTGGCAAAATTATCCGAGCCAAGAGGGCTGAAAATTGGGTGCTACATTTAGTGAGATTTTCCAATGACAGGAAGAAGACAGTGTCATATTTCGCGAACAGTGTTTTCCAGGCAGAGAATCTAGAATTCCGGATCGAACTATTTCAAGAGAGATAATTTTTGAAAGCCTCGAGACTGGAGAACTTCAAAATAAAGGAAAAATGCATCTTGGCAGTGAACACAAACAGTGGATCAGTGACAGTTTCCGAATAGATGAGGAGATTCGGTGTGCCACCTGGAAGGGAAAATAGTTTCCTTATGAAAAATCGCTTGACCTTTTCTACTGTTTCCAATTTCCGAAAGCCTTTGAACGTTACATTGATCGGGATCGTGATATGGGTCATAATAGCCAGCCAGTGTTGATGCAATGCCTACGCTTTTGAGAAGACATGTCTTGATCAAGATAGAAGCAAATAAAATGCCTACGCATTTTTTCACCACCTTTGCAGAAGAAACTATAAAGTTCTTGGATCTACCACCCTTCCTGAACATAACTATTTTCGATTTCTGTAGATTAACCACAAGTTAAGTTCCACAATTCCAAATAGGCTTCCAGCAGTTTAATGTTTCCTTTAAGGACTGCATCAAACTCAGCTACTTTTACGATACGATCAGCATGGAACAAGACTCCTATAATTGTAGAACCTACACGAATGCCACAGTCGAGAGTCAGGGGAAGTGCGTAGAGATTAGTGACCATTAATCGATAATTATTCAGATATCTTAAGATGCGGTCTGGTATGATGTAGGTTTCAGAAAAGTATTCAATTTATCGTGCCTATGTTTCGATCTTTATTGAGATCATCTTCACGGCTCAAAGTGTTTGTCTTCTGCGTATTTGTGCCATTCTTGCGTGCGTATGGAGTGAGCCAGTCAACCGACACGCAAGAATGGCACAATTACACAGAACACAAACAATTTGAGCTCTGAAGATGATCTCAATAAAAGATCGAAACGTTGGCACGATAAAGAAAATGTTTTTCCGAGACCTACGTCACATCAGACCGAATCTCACGATGTGTGAATCATTAGTGAGGGTAAGGTCGTTCAAGAACATAGCAAACAATATCGGACTCAACAAGCAACTACACTGCACCTCGAAATATTCCCTGTTTGCCATGAATTCAGGCATATGTCACTGAAAATAACGATTTCAACACATTAATGATTTTGAAAGAAAACCTCAAGTTACTAAGTTTTAGAAATAGAGACAAACGGTCGACGGGTGAATAAATAGGCAATATGCCTTTTGTTCTGTTTTTGAGAATCTCCGACTAATTAAGTACAAAATGTAGTAAAATATTTATTTAAAATAATCATTAGATTCCGATATTTGTCATTTTTACCAGAGAAAACACAAACGGATGGCATTTTTGTTGTTAGGCTTTTTGAAATCAGTTTCAATAAAACATCATGGTAAATCAGTTTAAATTAAGAAGGGATAATGGTTGAAAAAACAAAAACAAAACGTGATTCTTTGCGGGCGTTTGTTCTCGTTTCCATATTACGAGTCGGTTGCTACACGCCCCAGGGCTCTTCTAGGCTATCAGATTTAACACGCAGTTAACACACTATTGACTGAGATAATAGAATACTAAATGGAAATTCTTGACAAGAAAGTCCGACGGTTTGAAACAGACATACCGGCCTATAAAACAAAGCAAACTAAGTCAATTTAATGGCATGATAGGCGAAACGATTTGGTCCAATCAAAACATGTTTTTTCTTTATTATCTTAATAGCAAACATATTTTTACCGTTCAAGATTTCTAGTTAAAATAGGAAAATATCGCATGGTTTTAAGAGGATTTTACAATGCATAAAACTTACATAAAAAATGATGAGGAAAGAAAATTGCCATCGTAAAATTGAGTTACAAATACGCTCAAGATTTTTCAAATAATAAAAAAAAAAGATGTAACGCAATTAATATGAAACGCGGTAACGGTCCGTAATTGAACAAGTTTGGTTCATAATAAGGTGAAGGTCTCCAGGGAGCTCTACAAGTTGCCACTCTCCAGAGTCCTTCAATCTCGGCATTTTTAAACAGAAGGCCATAACCGGGAATGTGCCGTCCTAAAACGAAATTTATTTCTTTCCCCTGTGATGAATGCCCGTCCAGGGGTTCCTATGATTAAGGAACCGCCTCCCCGGTGGTTAATCCAGCAGGTAATGCACTTTCCATACGGACTTTTTCCCCCCCTTGAATGGGAGAGACTTGTGATTTATCGCCGGTTCAAACTTCGCCTGGTTATTAGTCAGGGTTCGGCCCACAATACTGATAAATCCTTACCCAACTCGCCAGTGGCTACTGGCGGAACCGCCCTAATTATTTTTGCGGTCGAATTGTCCGTTCCGTTATTTATTTTTGACCTGAACATATTTTATAAAAATTTCCTGTAAGGTATTTGTTGAGATAAAAGTGTCACGAGCGGGATTCGAACACACGACCTTCGGCTAAATAAGCCACTGCTCTACTTGAGCTATCGAGAATTGTATCCTCTCGGACACCAACTTCCCATCTGAACCTACTAAATTTTCCCTCCTTTTTGCCATTTTTTTTTCAAATGTCATGTATTCAGGATTAGATTTTCAGCGAAAATAAATTTTCAATTGAAACATTTTTATCTCAACTAATACCGTAGTATCAGATAATTAATTAATTGATCGAAAGAAGTTATTGTGTCAATCGGACCACGAAATATAATGTCTAGTAAGTAAAACGAAGTATATCTTGTCTAAAGCTCTCCGTGGCAATTTGATTTGTCGCTGAAAGAGGGAAAAATTTAAAAGACAGGGTTGAGATGGGAAGTTGGTGTCAAAATGGATCGAAGTCACGATAGTTCAAGTGGTTAGAGCAGGGACGTATTGACAAGAAGGTCCTGGGTTCTAATACCCCTCGTGACACTAGCTTTTTTCATTTCAACCAATACCGTCCATAAGAAAATTTATTTTGTCAGTCGGATAAAGTAAATTGGGAAGAATGTGACAATTACAACAGGTTGATAAATTAACCGCATATCACAAAATTTGTTTTTAAATTATTTAAAAAATCAAACCAATGTTTATTTCAACATACTACCCAGGATGAATTGAATGTTTAACGATAAAAGCTCCGACACTGTTCGACTTTTTGCCAGTTTTAACTTCTTATCGAGAAGTCGAACTTCGGGTTCCACCCTCTAAAACGATTCCAAGTGAACCGTCCAAGTGTGACGGTGTTCAATTAAAGTTGCGGTAGTGGTTTCGTCCCCTCGGACATGTTTTTAATTTGTAGAAAACACGCATCCACCCCATTCCGGTCCGACAAAAGCACGTTATCCAGTTTAAACCGCTGTGCCGTGTCATCTTCAACTTCCCGCGTTTGTCAGAGAGAGGAAAACAATTTAAGCCATACTTGTTAATTTTGATTTGATCATTTGTTCGAACTAACTTGTAATTAAAACTCCTAGTACGAAGCACGAGAACTAGATAAACCCTTCACTTTTTTTTCTTTCCGATTGAAAATCTAATTAGTCCATTTATATCCCTAGCTGTTGTTTTTCTCTAAGCACAGCCGGCGATAATATTGTCATAAAACATATTTTCTGGTACGACAAATCAACTAATTCAAAAAAGGATTTTCTGCAGCTTTCCTATTGTTTTTTTAATTGCTATATGAAAAATACATTATTCGCTCGGGTTTAATAATTTGTGTGGTGATTAGTGACCGTTAATCAATCATCATTCGGAAATCGTGAGATGCGGTCTGGTGGGACGTAGGTTAGGGACTGTACGTTTCAGAAAACCCGTTTCTTATCGTGCCAACGTTTCGTTCTTTATTCAGATCATCTTCTGTGTAATTGTGCCATCCTTGCGTGTAGTGTTTAGAGTGCCCCCACTTTCCAAAAACACTTTGAGCGCTGAAGATGATCTCAATAAAGGTCGAAACTTTGCCCAATAAAGGAAATATTTTTCTGAAACCTACATCACACCAGACCGCATCTCACGATTTCTGAATAATTAATAATTTGTGTACAATTTGGTTTATTTGAATTTAAAAAATCTTTCGCTTTTGCCATTTGTAAAAATTAATTGCCTATTTATAGGAAAGAGACTGCTCTGACCGAGCGGTTAGACCAGCCAACGGGTTTTTGCCAAGAGTCTTGTGTTCGAATCTCTGCATGGTTCATGACTATTGCAATTGAGAAGATATTGAAAAAAAGCATATTTTAAAACGATATCTTCGCCCACTATACGCAGTACAGAAAATAATTGGCTTGCTCAGCCTGAATTTATATCTTACCAGCTATTAAAATAAATGGTCGACAAGTATAAATTGTATTACGTAAAGCTCGGTACATGTGGGTGGTGATGTTTTCCTAAATTTCCTCGCCCGTTTCATCCATAAAGAGGATGATGTACCTAATTGCTGTTGGCCGATTATGTCATTCACGTTCAATAGCTTCTAGCTCTTCCAATTTAGAACTTCGAAACGTTCCCGGCATTGATTTTTTTTTCGTCATCCCTTTTTACGGGCACTTCAAACGATCAAATCAATCTTCCCATCCTCAGCTTAGCTGCTCCTATCAATCTCGAACGCGGGATTTCACACTTAATTTCTCCGGATTAAAAAAAAAAGGTGGCACTACTTTAGAATTTATTATACATGCTATGAAAATAAATAAATAAAACATAATAAATTTGTAAAATATCCGTACATTTTGCAACGTATGTGATATAGCTGTAAAAATGTCAACAATAGAGTTTTAAATTGTAACTTTGAAAAATGTTAAGTTAAAAAAAATATTAGCGTGTGTTGAGATTAGTGACCGTTAATCTATAATTATTCAGTTATCGTGAGATGCGGTCTGGTGTGAACACAGAAGACAAACACTTTGAGTGAGTAGAATATTTCGATTGAATATAAAATAGATATTGCATAGTATAAATTCACTTTTCCATATCCTAAATGTATTTTTTATATATAAACAATGTTTGTAAATCCCAGGCCCTGAAGATGATCTCAATAAAGATCGAAAAGTTGGCACGATAAAGAAAATGTTTTTTTAAAACCTACATCACACCACACCGCATCTCACGATATCTGAATAAAAATATTATCAATAAACCTTTTAAAGTTTCCTTTTCTTTTAAAAGTTTCCCCACAAAAAATATATGTTTCGACTATTGAAATTAAATATGAAACTAAAAATTTACAAGGAAACCTTTTATTTTGCCAAGCGTCATCGAGGAGAAGTAAACAAAAGAAAAAAAATTATTTCATTGTAGCAAAGTTGTAATGAGAAAACGGTCTTAAGTTCGTTTCGGATCCTCGCAGGAGCAGCATGATTTTGCACCAAAAAGTTTGAAACGTTATGTAAAAGAAAATACTGTTTGTATCGAAAATGGTACATTGCCATGTAAAGCGTTAAAATGAACTAAATTTACAAATTATGTAATTAGGTATCTGTTTGGTTTATTTAAAATTTATATTTTTATTAACTTCCACTGTGATATAACATACTTTTTTAATTGGTTTAATTAGGAACTGCACAAAAATATATTATGTTGCACATTTGCAGTAAAAAAATTAAATAATAAAGACAATAATACAGTGAAATGTCTGAGCATTTGTGTGGTGATGAGGCTGGTTAGGATATAAGCAGGAAGAGGCAAGTCAGAATTTTCTTTTTTATGTACTAAATTTAAGTAAATGCAATGAAAAATAATTAAGAAAATATATAATTTGTATTGAAACGTTCGAGTTTAAAATATATTAAAAAATATAAACTCATAGTAATCTGTAAAAAAAAGTATTGAATATTTTTGAAGGTGTGGTGGTATGTTTAGTCAGGAATAAAATCCGGGAGGCAATTAATTTGCAAACAGTTGTAATTGCGACTTAGTAAATAAATTGTACTGTTGGATTTATTTGTATTTCTACGTGGTGATGTTAGTCAGGGATAAAAACAGGGAGTTGGAAGATGTCGGCTGATTTTATTATGAAATGCAGGTTGTCTGGAAATTTTTCTTCTTCCCACTATGGGTAGTTGTTGGCAAGGGGTCATATGCGATCAAAGATCAAAAAAGGAGGTCATGTAAGTCCTACTTTTTTGTTCTTGTTCGTAATCAATCTGCCACTAACTCTTGATTTGCTAGTTAAGTTAAAATTTTAACTTCACTTTTTAATCATTAAACATTTTAAACGGAAAATATCTTTGGCAAAATTTAGTCTGATCAGACTTTGGTCAGAAAGGAAATAAAAATATACAAGATACCAACTGGCCTGAAGTTCCTACGTAACATAGTTAGGGTTATAAGGAGGTCAAGGCGCAGTGACCAAACAAGTCCGAAACGCTTCTGACCGACTAGCCAGAAAATGTCTTAATTACCAAAATATTATTTCACAAATTTATTGATGCTTATACTATTGTTGATTTGGGAAATTGAAAATTTGAAGAAAAAAATGCCAGTTGTTTTCAGATGAATGTTTCAAATGCTGGAAATTGATTAGTTCCTTCCATTCCTTTGGGTTTAAATAAAATTCGTCTGTAAATTTATGAGTTTTATGTTTGTTGTGTTAAATAAACTTCCTTATTTTAGGTTTAGGTTTTAGTCAAGATTATCTCTTATTGAGGAAATAATGTACGTTAGCCAATTAATCGTCTCTTTCTGATTGAGTATGTTATAGTTCATGTTTTATATTTTCATGTAAAATGTTTTTTTATAAATATATCTTTTACGATGGTTCGGAACACCGGAGGTCATGTGAGCCCTCGGAGTGGCGGTGTTTTTGAAAAAATGCCCATTTATATTATTAAGTGTTTTTAATTAAGTGGATTCGAACCCGGGACCTTTACCGCAGTGATGAGCGCCGTGTCAACGCCTAAACCGTTGGGGGCCACCGACGCCTTTAATTATGCAATATATTGACATGTTATTTAATGATAATGTTTTATTGTATTATTACATCAAATACAAAAAGGCATTTGAAGTTTTCAGAGAAGAATTTTTAATTGATGTATAACATCTGAAAACTAAATCTAACTCCGGTAGATATTCAAGCTGCTGTAAAACTATTGACTGTTGTAAGCATCGTATATTAGAGCTCGGAAACTCACTTTATATGCAAATAAACTTTTATCGATCAACTTCCTTAAACTGCTTAGATGGACTTTTATATAGTCAGTGCGTTGTAGCTGGCGAATTTTAAATAACGAAACTAACTTTTAACCAAATGTAACCCGATATGAAATTTCTGGTAGTGTCCTCGTGTATCGTTGCGATTTTTATGGTTTGCTTACCAATTAAACGGAAGTTTTTTAGCTTGTTGATCCACCTCAAAACGAATAGATTAAAAGCTTTTTCCATTCCACACAACGTTTCAAAGCAACAACTCATCAATTTCTATATAAAAAGTTTTTTATTTGCGTACCTGTATCAATATTGAGAAGCTACAAACAAAATATTTATTAATATAAAATTGGTAAAGTAAATAGCACAATCATAATTTCTGTATAATTTCAATGTTGAATAGTTATATGGGTATATTATTATTAATTTTTCATATGGGTATAATTCTTTATTTTTTGCATTGTATTTACATTTATTTATATTTAGTGCCATTATGTCTATGATAAATATTGCAGTAGCCTGGCTGGTACATATGCTAAATTGAAATTCAGAGAAGATTAGTGCTCTACCCCAGAATGACACAATCCTGAACCGTATACATAATATATTTGTTTCATTGTATCCCACTGTAATATTTATCAAAATCCGTTGTATTTGATACAATTGTTATAAACCTCCCCCCCCCCGACTGGTTTATCCAGACTAAAAATATTGAATGACATGAAGATAAAATCTGCGCCTTGTTGTTTTTAACAATCAAAGGACGTACAACAATTTCGCGACTAGGAAAAATCTCTGTGGGAGACACCAAGATGCGCAATAAATAACTTTTAATAGTAAATTTAAATAAACAAAACAAAAGAGATGTGACGGTATAAACTACACATTTGTCTTCAACTTCAGCTGGTCTTTATCCAATGAGGCTAACGTATACACAGCTGAACTTAATGCAATATGAATGTCATTGAGCATTATAAAGGAATCGCCAGGGATTTATAATGCCATTATTTGCTCTGATTCGAAAGGTGGTCTTAAAGCAATCAGAAATAATTTCTCGGTTGACCCTTACATCTTAGAAATTCACAAATATCTCTGTGAATTCAGAACACTCAACAAGCATGTGGTATTTGTTTGGGTTTCTAGTCATGTCGGCATTTCTGGAAATGAAAAAGCTGATCAACAGGCAAGAAACGCTGCAAACCATCCACAAAGAGCAGATCAATTTCTTCTCGGTCCAGATGATATAGTCGCTTATGTTAAACACATTATCAAACGAAAGTGGGCGGCAAGATGGAATGCCTGTAGAGATAGTATGAAAGAAATGAAGCCAGATGTACATAAATGGACAAATGAAGAACTCGAGAGAAAAGAACTTGTAATTCTCTCTAGATTGCGAATAGGTCATATCAGGTTAATTCATAATAGACTTTTCATAGGCAACAACCTTCCAATTTGTCCTCGATGTAAAACATATTTGGGTCGACTGCCCCACTATATAACCCTTTAGGCAAAGGCTCAACCTTTCGAGCGATTTACAGGAGTTACTGGGTGTTCCTATCGAAGAGCGCTTTTCAGTTTTCTCAAATTTATTGGAATTTACAATGAAATTTAGGCCTTTTCCCATTTTACCATTGAATGCCTGCTAACGTCTGCGTAACAGTTGTGCGTGCATGATTTCTTTTGCCGGAGAGGACAAATAAAATGGAAGACAATAAAAATTGCGGGGTAATGCACTAGAATGCCCAATATCGCAATTTAAATAAGAAAAATAGCTCTTTAAAAAAAAAAGTTATTGTGTTTTGTTTCTTATTATTGTTATGTAGAATTAGTTATCGTACTTGAATGTAAGAATAAAAGGATAAAGATGAGCCTATAATCACCCTGAGACTGTTTGTAGTCTGACTCCATTATTATTATTATTAGCCATAGAAACCTATGGGGAAATTTTAACTTATGGAAAAAAATCACAATTTTAATTTTAAAAAAAGAAACAGAAATAAATTTTATAATTTTATTAAATTTATTGCAACTTGGCCTTCCGAATTATGAATTTAAAAAAGAAAATTAAAGCTTGGATGGCAATAGGATAAATTAGGTTACGAGTGAATGTTTGCAGTCAGAGTTTTATAGCACTCAGAAGAGATATAGCAAACCTAAAATAGAATGTTTGGATGTTAGGGCGTGAAATGACCTTAGCCGTTAAAACGCTCTTAAAATAATAATAATAATATAAGCGATAATAGATCGCTTTCATAGAGAAGAAACTTTACTTATCTTAAATTAATTACAATAGTTCTTATCTTATAAATACATAATAATTAGGACTTTTTCTTTATAACTAAGTGCCCTTGCTGAATGGTTGTCTTTACTCGAAATAAAAAATAAAAAACTGAACAGAACACCTGAAAATACTTCAATTAAATAAGAGGTGTTTTGGTGTCACAATAACTGTCACTGTCATAGAATAGAGATTCCTTGGTTATAGCCTTTTTAGGAGACGAATAGGGTTTGAGGGAGTTAATCAAGATGTGCATCCATACGATACGGTACACTAAAGCTCCTAGGAGGGGGCAACGATTTAAGCGGGGAACACATCCGATAGAAGGCTACGCGACGCTACTCTATGCTACCCGACGCCTTGTCACGTTTTGGTAGGGTGTGCACATCTATGCTACGTCAAGAGGCACGCCACGTAGTCACACAGCGTGTATCACAATAACCACTGTCACAATCGCAATGCCTCTTTTTTTTCTTCGTGCATAATTTTGAGCAAAAACTTGTAATAAATTTTTAGTTAAATTTTACGAGCAGAACAATGTAATAATAAACTTAAATGTTTTAAATAAATTTTTATGCCGTTGTTTTGATAAATTTGCTTCTTAACCATCATCATTTAAATTTTTTTATAAAAACTCATGTTTTATTATCTTGTTTAATTTGGGTTTTATTCTAATAAAAATGTTGCGATTAATATAAGGACAAGTCTACATATACATAGTTTGAGATAAACTACAAAAAATATGAGTGTTCTGTTCAGAAGCTACTCGACGAAAATGGTGTAATTTTATGAGCAAAACCATGAAACAAATTGTTAGATTTATTTTATAATCAAAACCGTTTAATAAATTTTTAGTTAAACTCATTATATTAAAAATGGTATTTCCATATTTCAATAGAAATGATAAATAATGGAGTATGGTGTTTAATTCTTTTTAAAAAGATAAATATTGTGGAAGTCCTTCAACCTGATGATGAGCGAAAAGGTTGAAATCCGGATCGTTGAAAAACAACTTACTGTGAGCAGGAACTATCTTTTTAAAAAGTATTCCCTTATTTTGATTAATTTTTACCAAACCCTTAAAATTAATTTTTTTAAAATAAAAACGAATGAATTTTTGATCTCCGTTGATTTCGTATATATTAATATTAATATATATAATTAGTACAACGCGAATATTACATATAATTTGAATAAAAATATGAGTGTCCGGTTCTTTTGTCTTCGACTGTACCCGATGCTACCCGACGTAAATCTTGATAGTGGGGATCGCAGTGCGTAGAGTAGGGTAGGGTGTTGCGTGGCATAGGGTAGTTTACGGTGGTAATACAATTTTGTGTACAATTAAACTTTTGATTTCCGTCGGGCAGCACCGGATAGCGCCGCATAGCGATGCATCGAGTGTGTTCTCGGCTTTAGGCGTTGGTAGAACGCTCATTCTTGTAGGCCAAATTCCCATGTTCGAACCCAGCGATTACACACCGACACCGCCAGGGTTTATGTAATCTTGTAGTTTTTTTTTCCATTTCCTACTAAGCCATAGCCATTCCACAAATACGGAATCCTTGAAAGGGTCCTAATAGAAAAAGAAAACCTCCGAAGTCCAGCACGTATAATACTGGCCACTCGTTGAATCCTGACTTCGCTTATGTGGCTTCCTTTTCTGCCGCTCTAATTCCGAAATAAATCACCTGTTACAGCCCTTGAAAAATGTATTTCAGTTTAAAAAAAAAAAAAAAATTACGAACCAGCAATTTTAAAGCACTGCAGAAAAATATTGTATGGGTTTACTTTTCTAAAACGTGACATAATAAAAAGGACAAATCCGAGTCTGTTTATTCATCTTTTTGACACGGTATGAAATAATTTATAAGCAGTCGTCATTCCCTTTCCGGGGATAAAACAGACCCCGTCCGGAGAATTAGGCAAAAAGTAGGACTAATATATTTCTCAGGGTGCTTATTCCCTACGGCTTAATTCCAGCGAAACACTCATATTTTATTTAAATAAAAAGGAAGAAAACGCGGCGGATTAAACACGAACAGCGTCATGATGAAAATTTTTCAAGCACGAGAGATATCATGAAACTATGAAGAGTATATGTTGTAATATTTAAAATAATGCCTAAAGAAATGCATTCACTTTACTTACTTTCAACATTTAGTTATTGTTAAACGATTTTGAAGTGAAACGTATTTTGTTTCGTTTGGTTATGCGTGCTACTCTTTATTCATTCGATGCACTCTAATGATTTAACTTTTTTTTTTAATTTAACTAGAACTTGTGTCAAGATCATAGATATTCCGTGGTCTTCGCCTTTTTAGAAGATCAGTACAGTTTGGGGGAATCCAGGGCAGTTTGGAGGTGGAGTTATTGGAATGTTTCCCTGTACCTCGTGGTAATACCCTTGTTACCTGTCCGCACTCTTTTCCGCATAGTAAAACGTCATAAGTTGTTACACTCTTGTGTGTCAGTCATTTATTTCCGGCTTTGACGCAGCTCGTGGAAAAGCAGAATTTGTTTTTGTTCATTTACTGGGAACAAATAGTTTGTGACTTTCAATTTTGACATTAATTAAAGTAGGTAAAATTCAAAAGGAGGGGTTGAGATGGGAAGTTAGTGCCCGAATGGATCGAAGTGCCGATAGCTCAAGTGGTAGAGCAGCGGCGTATCTGGCCGAAGGTCGTGGGTTCGAATCCCGCTCGTGTCACCGGCTTTTTTATCCCAACATCTCAACTAAAAACCTTAATTAATTAATTCTAGTTTTTTTTAACATAATCAGGATGAAGCAACGACTACTTAGAAGTACAGTATAACATGTTTTCTTGAGATGAAATGTAAAAAACAGATAATAATATTTTTTAAACTAATTGCAACTGCCCGTCGTTAATTAGCATTTTTTGCTACCTACAATTACGCTTTTATTTTAAATGATATAAGAAAATTGAAAAAAAATACAACAACTAATTGTCATGACGTATAATTATTACTAATTGTAGGATTACATTTTACAACAAAAACACCGTTATTTTATAAGTAATTTACTTCCTGCTGGGTCTCTGTTTTGAGGTGTTTTTTTTTGGTATACAGTTGTCAAGATTATGTGCAGGGCGAGCCAACGTAAAACATGATTTCGTATTTTAATCTGACATTCATATTCCAGAGTAAAATGTAATATTGTTTGTAAAATAGATGGGGCTGTCATTAGCTGTCTTGTAACCGTAAAAATAAATCCAACTTTTTCCTTGTGGAAACACAAACTCAACATACGTGCACATTTCTGTACAACCAATAAATCAGTTCGAATAGAATTGATGTGATGAATGAAGAATGTGTGTTAAGCAGACAAACAAAAATCCAAAAAATCTAAATGTGAAATAAATAGTTTTAATTGAACATATATTTAAATAAAAAAAGACAACTTTTAACTTCATAAATAGTACATTATTTGTACTATTACGTACATGTAACTATTCTAAAATATTTGTTTAATGTGCGTATGAAAATAATCGAAAAGAGTCAAAAATGTTTTGTAAGAAAATGAAGAAATGTGTGGTGATTTCTGAACGTTAGTCGATAATTATTCAGATATAGTGAGATGCCGTCTGGTGTGATATAGGTTTTAAAAAAACATTTTTCTTTTATCGTGCCAACGTTTCGATCTTTATTAAGATCAAGATTGAGATTAGTGATTAATGTTTTTCTAAAACGTACGTCACACCAGACCGCATCTCACGATCTCCAAACAATTGGAACAGATAAAAATTGATTGTACCGATTTACAATAACATCGATGTCATATTGATAATTTTTTAATGTGGCTTGAACAAAATCTGGACATTGTTGTTCATAAATTAACAATTTTTTTGCGTTTTGGTGTTTTATATATATTGTGTATCACTTTCAGGAATACAGGGTGAGCCAAGGAAACAACCTACTTGAAAATGGCAAAACGTTGTCTTACTGACATAATAATGATGACGAACAATCGTACTAACTTATTTTATCTAAATTGTGTTACTTCAATACTTGTATTTAAAAATAAAGGCACAAAAGAAAAAAAA
>CM077108.1:9864599-9882057 GCA_039619505.1 Cimex hemipterus
GAAGTAACACAATTTAGATAAAATAAGTTAGTACGATTGTTCGTCATTATTATTATGTCAGTAAGACAACGTTTTGCCATTTTCAAGTAGGTTGTTTCCTTGGCTCACCCTGTATTACTGAAAGTGATACACTCCTTCAAAATCCAAGGATATAAACATAAAACATCAATATCATGTCACGCCAGACCGCATCTAACGATCTACAAATAAACATATTTTTAAGCTCTTATTTAGAGTACCTGTTTGAATATGAAAACAGGAATTTCTTTTTGAGTCACACGGATTTGATTTTATACTTGCGAGATCATTCAATGATTACATGCCTCCTGCGCTTCACAAACATGGGAAAGCATGAGAATGTGACAAGGGTCACGAACCAATTCGAAAAAAAGTTAATATTGGTCAAAATCATCAAAGATGAAAAATTGTAATCGCATAGAAATGTGTAGAGATTAGTGACCGTTAACGGATAATTATTCAGATATCGTGAGATGCGGTCTGGTGTGAAAAGAAAAACATTTTCTTTATCGTGCCAAGAAAAATGTTTTACTGATACTTACATCACACCAGACCGCATCTCACGATATCTGAATAGTTGTAATCGCAATTTATTGATGAAGTTATACAAATAATGTGGCTAACCGAAATCAACGTAGTCGCCAATATGTTCATTGAATCCTTCAAAATGGTCAAGATTTTTTTTTATTGAACCATTTATCCATGAACGGCAGTGAAATCGTTAGGCGTATCATTTATTCCGGGCATTAGAAAAAAACTCAAACAGCATCAAAAAACATTCGATTTGACATTACATGGCAGATGAAATGTTGAAACGAAGAAATGCCAATTCGAAATAAATATATACGGGAGAGAAGGCCACATCCAATACATAAAAAAAACATCATTATTTTTTAATTAAAATAAATGTATTGATTTGTTCCTTTTTTTTCAGCATGCAACAGAACATATTTCGGTGACGTGGGTAGGACGTACGAAGTTGAGATAAGACGACCCAGAGAAGACAGACTGCCATTTATTTGCCATCTCAACTTCACAGCCGGCGGAGGAGATCTTGGCGACTTGATACAGGTAAAAATACAAAACTTTACGCAATCTTCACAAAGAGCTTTTTATTTAGAATTTTACGCGAAAAAAGAAAGCATTATACCGTAGAAATTCTACAGGTTCATTTTTATTATTTTTCAATTGTGAAATAAATTAATGGTTGTTTTACTGAAGAGGAGGGATACAAATCCGTTTGTTCATGGAAAATGAATTTTCTAAAAAAAAAATCTCCTTCCTGATATAATCTCGAGAGTTCAATATTTTCATTAAATTTTTATTTTTCATTTTAAATTGAAGAGGGGGAAAGGCAGAGGATAAAATAATTGTTTTTTTCGTATTTCACTCTCGACGAATTTGCAGGTCAATCTACACACATGTTGATTTTGTTTGCTTTTTCGTGAGAGCATTTCTCTATGCTCGAACAAATCAAATTGAATACACGTTCTTTTTTTTCTGCCTGTGAGTTCATACTGTGTCCTTCCATAGGTTTTCACGTACAGTAAATACAAGTTAACTCGAAAAGATCGTTCCTTTTTGTATTTGTTAGTGTTTTATTACTTTGATCAACATTTCCATTGACACAGGAAGATTAAATGTTTACATCACTATAGATGTAATACCAAGAGGATAATGCAATACAAAGAAAATGTTTCTTGAACAGTTCACTGTTAACAGTAAAAGATTTTTTCAGAAATCTTCAGATGCGTCCTGGTGTGATGTGGGTTTCAGAAAAACATTTTTTTTTATCGTGCAAACATTTCGATATTTATTCAGATCATCTTCAGCGCCTGGGAATGAAAACGTTTAAATTTAACAAATACATGTAATGTTTGTAAATCCCAGGCTCTGAAGATGATCACAATAACGAGCGAAACGTGGACACAATAAAGAAAATGTTTTTCTGAAACATACATCACACCAGACCGCTTCTCACGATTTCTAAATAATTATCGATAAAAAGTCACTAATGACCACACATTAAAATATTTTATTTTTCATGGCTTCCATGTCTATTCGTACGTGGTTATTGCATAAATGTTATCTCGGTACTAGAGCTATATGCAATAAGTGACCGTACTGCCCAGAATTGGTTCGAAAAGTTTGCTTCAGTAAATGAGCGGATTGGAAATGAACCCAGGTCCGGTAGGACTTGTCTATTATGACGATGAAATGCGTGTGTGTGTTGACATTGTTTCTAGTCAAACATTTCTCGAACTTACAAGTGTTCCCTGTAACACTGTAAGCCCTGAACCATTTGCTTACATCCCTTTCCGAAGACGTGGAAGCACTGCACATGGTTCCCTCATAAATTGACATATTGTAACAAGTTTCAGCGTTTCCACATTTTCCTCACAATGCTTTCAAGGCACATTGCGACGAAAAGCGGATCCTTACAGTAACACCAGATACTATCACAAAATGATTCTATACTAATGTCGCGAAAACCGAAAATATATCAAAATGTGATGCTTTGTATATGGAGTGGTGCAGACTTTAAGGGTAATCACGATCTTTCTGTTAACTCTGCATACTCTGTTAAGTCCCGTTAGGTCGAGAAAAATGATGATGAAGACTTGTAAGAATCGGCTAGTTAAGGTTTTACGTCGAAAATGTAGTCCCATTGCTATCCGCTAGAGCGTAGCTAGCCAACATGGCACCGATGAATTTGACAGCTGTTTTTTGTTTAAATATATTTTTCTTCTTATTGGGTTGTCCGGAAAATAATGCAGGATTTTGGTATTAAACAAAAAAAAAGAAACTAGTTACTTTAAAGCAATGTTCTTTAATCAAAATAATTTCCCATACTCTCAATACATTTCTCCCAACGTGTTGGTAACTTATTAATTCCGTCTGAGTAGAATTCAGAATTTTTAGAATTGATAAAGTCAATAAACGCATTTTCCAGTTCCGTTTGATTTTTGAATATTATGTATTGTAAGTAGTGGTCCAGGTGTCTAAAAAAATGGTAGTCAGTAGGCGAGAGGTCCGGAGAGTAGGGTGGGTGAGGCAAAGTTTCATAGCCAAGCTCCAATAATTTTTGTGACGTTACACGTGACACATGTGGTCGAGCGTTGTCATGCAACAAAATGGGCCCTTTCCGATTTCACTTTTCCAATCGCCTTGAGGTGGTCAGCGACGGTCGTTTTACTGACTTTGAGTTGCTCTGCAAGTTCTCGAACAGTTGTTTTGGGGTTTTCTTCCACCACTGATCGCAGAACATCATCATTAAGAGAGGAAGGCCTTCCACGACCTTCTTCATCTTCAAGGCTGAAATCTCCCTCCCGAAATTTTTTAAACCACCTTTGCACAGTGCACTCATTAACACAACCCTCGCCCCAGACTTGGTTAATGTTTCTAGCCGTTTGGGCTCCGCTTCGGCCGAGTTTAAACTCGTAAAAGAAAATCGTACGAAATTCTCGCTTTGACATTATAAGGATGACTGAATTATTTCCAAGTAGCGGAATGATACAGAGGTAAACAAACAATATCATTTGGAAGAGGATTAATAAGTGTTGACATTCATACAAATGAGTAATCCTGTAAACGTAAACAGAATATTTTATATAGATTTTTTTTTTATGAAAACTTAAAATCCTGCATTATTTTCCGGACAACCCAATATATACGCATTAATTAAACCTCACCAATTCGTCTTTTGTTAATTTCCGGCCAGTCCTAATCATTCATAATAGATTCATCCCGTATCGTTAGATGTTAGATGTTAACGAGATACGTCAGCATGAATTGAAACGTGTCATTTGTTCGTAGTTTCTATTATCAGTGGGAGTATAAGGACTGGTATTTAACAAAAGAAATGCATTGGTCTGATTTATTTAATGCGTTTTTAAGAATAAAATACGTGTAAACAAAAAACAGCTGTTAAATCCATTGGCTGCCATGTTTGTTACATACGCCCTAACGGATAGCAATGTGACTACATGTTTGACCTAACATTGGCACTAGCCTGTTAGATCGAGTAATGTTAACTGGCCGATTGTTAAAAGTCCATGTCATTATTTTTCTCGATCTAACAAGACCTTACATAGTTAGCAGGGTTAACCCATAGATCATGAATACCCGTAACAACTGCAATATACACTACCCAACTGCAACGAATATCAAAATCCTCATATGAAAAATTGATTGAAGGTATTTTTTATGAAAACATTTTTGAAATTATTGATTTAATTGTTTTAATTTTTCAACCATAAACCTGCATTGTTTTCCGGTCAACGCAATATTAAGTTTTGAACTACTACTTTTATGGTCTTAAAACAACTTATACAAGCGTCTAGAACAAAAGCGGCAATGCTATCGATAAACAACTGTAAACTACAATGCATCTTATATAAACTTATTTAGAACCCATAAAAATTTATTATGGCGTATAATCCTTTTAATGCTAAAAGGGCTCTGAATCAATCTCATAAAATGCATAAAAAATGGATGGAGGATCTGGTTTGATGAGCGGTTAGATGGGGGAACGGATGGAGGGTCTAGCCGGATAATAGGCATTACCCTGTTGAAAATAAGGGGTTTGCTCAAAGGTCCGATCTCCAGCCTAATGAGGGCAGTTATGCTCCCTCTGCCGGAGTACGAGCGGCAAGTTTCAAAGGCCTCTCGGCTATTATCAATATCTTTCTTACCTAAATCACAAAGCCCAGATGATCCTTATCAAGCAGGACTTTTTTCCTAGGTGGATCGTGGATGAAACGCGACTCATTGCCAACCGGAAGCGCTTCGCAGACCTCTTCACGACGACAATTAGCCGGCCTGGGAAATTTCCATTGTAATGTTAACTGCGATAATGGAGACTTCGTTAAAGGGCAATTTTGGGATTCCGGAGATAATTGCTTCTCCAGCCCTTTGTCTACGACCGCGTATTTAATTCTTTAAAAAAAAGCTTATTTCACCCTTTTTGACTAAAGTCTGCCGGGGCAATTTTCTTAATTCGTCATCGCATCTCGTAAGCAATATTGAGTCTCATGTTAAAAATATTGGATGCGAAACCTGAAGTCCTTACCCGTTTTATCTAACAGGGCCACAGGCATCTCTTTGCCACGGAGGCGTAATGACATTGTGCAAAATATACGACCTCCATACACGCCCAGTCAAAAATAAACACATTTTCTTTATACCGCATTACACGTTATTATATGTTACAACGCGTTTGGTAAAATATAACATAACATTGTTTTTTTTTTTTTTACGTTTTGTTGATTTAAGGGGAAAACATGGTTAGAAAAAGTGTTTACGGCGATTTTCCTTTTTAGCTCTACTTGATTTTCATGTCTGCTTTTCCTTTTAGTTTAATTAAAATATAAATGATAAAAGAGTCTTTAAACCAGCATTATACCAAGAAAGAAAAGTACAACTTAAAAAGTCACTTAATTAATATTAATACAAAAATAATATAGGTCGTACAAATCTTAACAATTAAGAAAATCTGTAATTTTATAATATAAAAATTATTTTATTTCTAAAATACATAATTATTTGTCCGTACAACGAGATTTGAAAATTGTAATAATAATTGTCGTATAAATTTGTATCTTTCGTATCACGAAGTTTTAACATGCATTATATGTAAGATATCGTGTTAACCGGAATAGCAATATTACCAGTAAGCTCTTGAAAGCCCTCTTCTTTTCTTGGAATGTTAAATGTTAATTTTTCCACAATGCTGCGCGTGGCGATTGATAGAACCAAATGTAAAACTATGACAGTCACTGAAGGCTTCTTGATTGTTTTCGTTGTGTTAAATTGTAAACTGCCAAAAGTTAATAAAAAAGGAAAATTCAAAATGCTATCTATGAACTCAAAAATTACTAACAAATGACCCACTTCAATTCAAACTCACATACGTAACTTGCATCTTAACCCTCTAAGAGCCAACAACTTTATAAGATATGGAATGTATCTATTATGAATGAGAGTGTGACTGCACGTCAGGAATTAACAAAAGAAATGTATCCGATTTAACTAAGGCGTATTGAAGAATAAAATTTCGTTGGTAAAAACTGAAAACAGCTGTTAATTTCATGGCCCCAACGTTGGTTACCTACGCTCTAACGGATAGCAATGTGACTACATTTTCAACCCAACATCTAAAATTGTCCCAACCAGTAAAGAAATGTCCAGTGAATCCTGAACGCCCCCTTCTTTTCTTTGAATGTTAAACGTTAATTTTTCGGCAATGCAGCGCGTGTGGATTAATAGAACAAAAAATAAAACTATAACAGTCCTTAAAGGCTTGTTGCTATTTTTTTCTTTTGTGTTAAATTGCAAGACTTCAAAAGTTAATGAAAAAGAAAAATTCAAAGTGCTATCGATGCACTCAAAAAGAACTAACAAATGACACACTTCAATTCGTGCCCACATACCTAATTTGCAGCCTAACATGTATTTGCAGCCTATAATTTTGTAGGATATGTATCAATTATGAATGATAGTAGGACAGTTTAGAAATTAACAACAGAAATGTATTGGGATTAAATTAATGCGTATTTAAGAATTAAAAAAAAAATACGTGTAAACAGAAAACAGCTGTTAATTGCATGGCAGCCATGCTGGTTACCTACGCCCTAACGGATAGTAATATGACTACGTTTCCGACATAACATTTAGCATTGGCTCTGGCTTGCTAGATCGGGCAAGTAACTGGCCGATACTTACAAGTCTACGTCATCAGTTTTCTTGATCTAACAAGTTTATCACAAAGATCGTAAATACCCCTAATATTTTTAAAAATGCGTAGGCAATTAGGTGATTTTATTATTCCGTGAATGAAGAGGCAACATAGAAAGAGAGTGAGATAGAGCATCGGTTTTAAATTAATAAACATTTAATTTAAGACAGACAGAAACGAATACATGCTGTAAAATCATTTTTTCGACTTTGAAAAGGATTGTTTCCAACGTATATAACTAAAGAACGAGCATGTGATTGCCGGTAAATAGATAAAAAAAATCGACTAAAATTAGAAAATATAAAACTTTAATTAATAATTTTTGTCTACTACTTTTCCACTGTTCTGTACCAATGTGACAACATTTCCGACATAACATTTAGCATTGGCTCTGGCTTGCTAGATCGAGCAATGTTAACTGGCCGATACTTACAAGTCTACGTCGTCAATTTTCTCGACCTAACAGTGTTATTATGGTTAAAACAAAAATCGTGGAAACCCCCTATTGCATATGAATAGATCAAGCACTGGTTTTACAGACTCTGACACAGCATATCATATGTGAGAATAAAAATTTATTAAAAATGTTAAATATATCTGTTTGAAGCAGTTCCGAATTGCTGGAAACAAAACCCTCTTCAAAAATTAGTAAACTGTAAATCAAATTTCTTCCATGCACCAAATTATCGATGTATTGCTTTCTGTATACAGACTTTCACCTATGGTATTACAGAAGTAAAACCATAAAAGTTTTCTCAATTTTAATCCAATATCATAAATTTTCAGGAGACAATTGTGAAAATGGTAATTCGACATTTGTGGGTTTTAATTGCATTGCTATGACTTGTTCCTTTTTTATAACTTACAAAAACGTCGAAACAAGAAACACTGTGGCAAAAATAAGGTCGGTCGCTGCTGTAGAAATACCCTTTTGTAGGACAATGAATAATCTATGAAGGACTGAAAATGAAAAATTAAAATACACAGATTGTCATTAAGTTTGTATAACTATACAGAATTAGAGAATTGTGGCTCTCAGAATAATAATAATAATAATATCTCTTCACTAAGATATACAATATTTTCCATTCCTTTCTTCATTTCATTTGTTACATACACTCTTAGCCATTGAGGCCATGTTAGGTGATTCCACGAATTTAAGTTATGAAAACCTGTTTTAAATTTATTTATGACACGAATGTTCCTTGGGTTTCTCGTTCTCTAAAATGAACTAGCATATTTGACTCAGTTTTTAAATCTAAATTTTCCTTTTTTGATTATTAAAATTAATTCAAAACTTGGCATTCCGATGTAATATCGTAAAAAGCACCAATCGGCGTTCGCAAATTTATTTCGAAATCACACTTCAATGATATATTTAACCACTCCTGACGACGAACTTGGTGGTTGGTGAGATTTCTTCCTCGTGGAAACGAAAAAGAAGAGATAATCAGAAAGTAGCAGAGTAAGAAAGCACGCGAGGCAGCGTGAGAGACAGACTGAAAGAGAGTGGAAGATTGAGAGAAAAAATGAAGAAAGGAAGAATGAGGGGGAGATATAAATAAATAGGTAGATAAATGGACAGACAAGTAGACAGACAGATAGATAGATGGTTAGATAGTCAGACAGGCAGATAGGTAGATAGATACATAGATAGATAGATAGATAGATAGATAGATAGATAGATAGATAGATAGATAGATAGATAGATAGATAGATAGATAGATAGAGAGAGAGAGAGAGAGAGAGAGAGAGAGAGAGAGAGAGAGAGAGATGAGGCCAAAAGAGTGACTGATATCGCATGATACAGATGGAGAGAGTATGCATAGAAAACATGAGCGAGTTTGTGTGAACTAACTTTCGAGTTTGTAGAATCAATGATTATGAGGTGGTCCAGTTTTAAAATCCTGCGCGCAAAGCTTAAACTGAGCTCCTGACAAGTTGTCTGAAACTATTATTTTTTAACCTGCTTGAACTTGTTAGCTGTTAATTAACTCTTGAACAGCCTGTAGCATGATTAAATGTTGGCTCGAGTGACTTTGGCTAGAGACCACGTTAAGTCGAGGGATATTTCGGTTCTTTTTTAATGCAATAGTCTAGGAATTTCTACACGTTTTTAATCGATTCTACACAATTACTCCTATTTTTAATTATCCCGCATTGAACATTTATAACGGTCGTATACATTTGAAACGGGCTCTGTTATATAATACCAGGGGAAAAAATGAACCGGGGCAATTAATCAACAAAACGCCATTCTCAAAGGGCCATCTTTTCCAAGGAAATTGACAAATTATTACAGAAATAAATTGGAAAATGTCCATCGATTGACGTCAAAAATTTACGAGAGATCAAAGCGGATGACGGCAAATAACATCCATTTGTGAAGTTGAGTAAAGGGTTAGGAGAGCTTTTAAAGTATTTAGGCATAGGGTAGAAATGTAGGAAAGTCCCGTTAAACCGTCAGTGCCCTCGTTCATTAACTATTTACTTCCAAGGGGAAGCAACGTCTACGGTACGTTTAATTAGCAGAAATAAGTTACGTTTAAGACCTCTTAAATGTACCATGTTTAGCATGGAAATAAAACCATGTTAGATTATTTTTATATTACCTCTTTTTTTTAATACAAATTGTGACTATTTAAAAATACGTATACCTCATTTAACAGGTCGTAATTGTTTTATTTTTATTTTTTATGGACCTTTCTTTTTATAAATATAATAAAAATACCGTTTAAAGAAATATTGCTTTGTACATTAATTATTGGATGTTTCAACGATGGTGAGAACAGTGCTTTTTAAGACTGCTGTAAAATTTAGAAAAAGGTTTAAAATTCTATTGCATCGGATTAAAAAAAATGCTTAATATTTACTATGGAAAGTAAACCCTTTATTAATTGCACAGTTGTCAGCTTAGAGTTTATGAGCCGGGTTTTTAAGTAGGGCAGGGGCCAGCGAATGGGAAATATAATTAAAAGAAAAGTCATAATCCAAGGAAGATGTAGTTCCTCTGATAATGAAAATTTGTTGCTAATGCTGTTTAATCTTGTTTTTCCTAGATTTCATCTAATATTTATCGCTCTTTTAGGAAGAGTGCCTTAAGCTCTGTTTAGAACGGATGAGTTTCGAGGCCGAAATCCGTCTAAAGAAGTTACAAACGGTTGAATGAAATAAATGCGAGCTTAACTTTCATGGAAACTTTCTCACCGTCGGGTTTTGTCTTTGTACCTTATTTCGAACAACAGAGAATAAATGACAAATGCGTAATTACTGATAGCGAAATGGATGTCTAAACGGCACATCACGTTTGTTGTAAACTGATTAAATAAACATAACATGTATGTTATCTCATACAGATATTATCACTGTTATGAGAACATTAATGATTTATCATCGTATAACATATAGCTACGATAATAACTTCAATGCATTGCTTATTCACGAACATTACAATTGTTCGACCATTAAGATTATTCACGCAATATGACGTCGTCTTGTTATTGGTGTTAAATTTAAGAAATTGTATGAAGCTAATGACCACGACGTGATGCCTAGGCGCTTATTGAAAAATGAAGCATACATAACATGCCACGCGCAATCCGAGTATTGCATTCCATACTACACTTGAACAAGCAACCACCTGTTCTTTATAGTATTAAGCAATTTTTAAGACAGATCACTTTCTAATTACGTTATTTTTCAATGTGTAAAACGTGAAATAATTTGGGTACCTCTATCTCTGTAACATTCATGATTCGATTAATTAATCTGTATTTAAGGTACTGGTTGTGATAAAAACGTAAGTGTCGCAATGGAGACTCGAATCCACGACCTTCGGCGAAATACTCCGCTGCTCTACTCCTTGAGATATCGTGATTTCGATCCACTCGGACACTAACTTTCAAACTCAACCTCACCCTCCCTCCTATTTTGCCATTTTTCAATATTCAATATTGTGGCTTTGTATGTAGAGATTAGTGACCGTTAATCGATAATTATTCAGGTATCGTGAGATGCGGTCTGTTGCGATGATGATTTCAGAAAAAAAGAAAAGAAAATGTTTTTTAAAACCTACATCACACCAGACCGCATCTCACGATATCTGAATAATGATGTTATTCAAAATTATGGCATAAATTAATTATATTTAGTGGTCTGATTGACCAAATTATTTCTTTCAATTAATCAATATTTTTATGTAGGGTTTTGGTTAAAATTAAAAATTTAATGTCACGAGAGGAATTCGAACCAACGAACTTAAGCTAAATACGCCGCTGCTCTACCACTTGAGCTAGCGTGACTTCGATCCCCTCGTACATTCTTTTCGGAATCATAGTCACAAGAGGTTCTTTAACGTCCGTACCTAGGCTAAAAAGCCCTTACAGGACATCCCGATTCTCAAAGTGGGAGCTGACGCACCGTCGCCCAAGCGTTGATGTAGAGGCTCCGCACCCCGAAGGGCTGTTACCTCGCTCCCACCTCTTCAGAATGGTAAATGTCGCAGGCAAAGGGTCACGTACTCCCTAGATAGAGAAGGCAGTTCTATCTCTCTGAGAGTAGAGGCTCCTCCAGCGTAGAAACTTTCTGGAACGCCCCGACAACGGTTTCAGATTTAAGTGAGATTGCTACCCACCCCCTAGGTGAGCACTGCGAACGGTCAAAGGTCTCGCACCGTGCTAAGCCTAACCTGCTACGCGCATTCGAGGGACGCCATGGACCGAGCCCAGGTGGTCCGATCCTTTGATTCCCCAAGGGTAGCACGCCGGTCATACGCATTACTTTGCAAAGCACACACGATCCTGAGCACCGCCGATTCACTATCCGCATCTAGCGCTCGCCCACGCATTCAAGGGCTTTACCTCCTTACGTCATTACGTCCTCAACGTTTACATGCTGTCCGCCTGCCATCGAGCGTCCCTCACGAAGGTCACAGATAGAAGACAGCCTCTGCCTAAGTTCGCGCCAGAGGCGTCACCACGAGCCACCACGAATCCAACCTCAGTTGTGACTGGGCCGAATTTGGAAACAGTTTAGTCACTCTCCCCAATCTATACAGATAGGATCTTGTGCACTGGCCCCTCCGTGCCTCTGATAAGGCACCCGCTGCCCTTTCCGACCTCGGGCAGACAGTAGCTTGTGCTTTAGAGAGGTCGCCACGTTCTCTGGGCTGCACCTTTTCTTTGGGCCCGGAAACCCCCCTTGCAACCAAGGGTTGGGAATCACAGGTCGATCCACTCAGACAATAACTTCACCTTTTGAATTTTCTCTGCTTCTCTTTTGTGCCTGCGTGATTAGTAAGGGGTTTGGAGGGCCGCTGGATTCGAACCCGGGACATTTACCTTACAGTGATGATCGCCGTGTCAAAGACTAAACCTTGCCGTCACCGACGCCCCTAGTACCGTTAATCTGATTGGTAGATGAATCTTATGGGGGGGGGGTTATTGAAGGTTTTCATTATAATTAATGATGGTGTCTAACAAATAAATCTAATCTTCAATATAAATATTTTTTCCTTAATCCAAAATATGTCTCAAGCGGGATTCGAATCCCACAGACACCCTCTACATCTCTACCTACAGCCGTTCAAATTTTCCCTCTTCTTGCCATATTTTCAAATGTCGTGTAATCGGGACTTGATTCTCAGCGACTGACCAAGTGGCCAGGGGTTCCGAGGGGATCAAGTCACCTTAGCTCAAATTCTTAGAGCAGGGAGGTATTGAACCGATGGCCGTGGGTTCGAATCTCGCTCGTGACACTAATTTTGGATTAAGGAGAAAGTTTTCCTTTGTTTTTCATTTGTTTGTCAGACACCATCATTAATTATATGGAATGCCTTCAATGATCCCACATAATATTTATTTTCGCGTATATGTTTGCAATTTCTTTCGTTTTCTTTAATTATTTAATTAATAAGATTGGACGTTAATAACTCAATTCTTCAGGATTTCCATCTGCTAACTGCACTAACGAGTGCAGTTTTTTCTTTCGAACACTCTGGATCATGAAGGTCTTGAAGAAGAAAGGAAGTCTTCAGTTGCTACTGCCAAGCGTTCGTTCGAATCCCAAGGACACTAATTTTTTTATGTCACTTAGATAAATGAATAATTTATTTGAACAATTAAGAAGGTCAATTATGATTATTAAACAAACATGAATTTTTCCTTAACTTCTGTTTCCCTAGAATAAGGATGTTATTAGGATATAGATTCAGGGCTTCGGTACGGTTCTACAAGAGTTAAGTAAGTCAAATGGAATTTCAGAAACTAATTTCGAATAAGGACTTAACACAGAAATCCAGCATTTCGTGAAATTGGAAGAGAAGCCTTTAGTACGATTTGCTCTTCTAAAGGCGAAACAATTACCATAAAGTTCAGCTATCAGAAAGGTTATCATCGATGTATTTTTTCGAAAAAAACGTTCTTTCCTGTCGCAACGTATCGCATTACAATATATATAATTAAGGTTTTTAGTTGAAATGAAAAAAATGAAAATCCAATCCTACTACAGGACATTAGAAAAATGGCAAAAAGGAGGTAAAATTCAAAACGTGGGGTTGGGATGGGAAGTTGATGTCCGAGAGGATCGAGTAGTAGATCAGCGGCGTATCTAGCCGAAGATCGTGAGTTCGAATCCTCCTCGTGCCATTGACTTTTTTTCATCTCAACTTAATTAACTAATTGTTATGTATGAGTGGTCAAGCGGACCACGAAGTTAGTGAATTTAGTATCGTATTTCTCTGATTCTTACCGGTACCATAATAATTTGTTCAACATATTGCGTTACAACATCACATTATAACTAGTCAAATAAAAATATTTTAATTGAAAGAAAAACTTACTTTATTATTCATCATTCCATGCAATAAAAAGTGCGGTTGGGCGGAAAATGAGGGGGTGAAAAAGAAGAAAAACCCTATAGCCAATCAAAAGTTACTGCCTGTTATTTCTGCTGTATTTACACGACGTAGGTTTTCCTTTCCTCGTAGACGTTTTAAGCTTGGCCGAAGGAAAACAATCTAACGGTGACAAGTCATGCGATCTGGGCCATTCAACGGTTCCTCCAACAACATTCCGTCCGCTAGGAAAAACTTTATTCGGCTAACGGCGAACTTTTTTTTAACAAGACATCCGGAAGTAATATTCATATAAGCACTGATGAAAGTTGATTTTCGTAAGTTTTCTTATATTCTACTCGGAACTTAATTTTACCCTTGATGTTTTTCATTTTGTTTTTAGTTTTTGACAGAATTCCAAAATCATATGAATTGAAAGGATAAATGATTTACGCTGTTTTCAGCTTTATTTTATTATTAAAATTCAATATCACTAACGTACAAAATCCTTTACAACGAATAAAATTTGAGCATAAGTCAAACCAAATCCACATAATTGGATCCATCCTATAAATCCATTTTTGATGAGGAACAACACGGTTTTGTCAAGAATAAATCAGCTCTAACAACTCTCTTTCCGTTGCAACAGGTTGTACTCGATGATTTTCAAAATAAATCTACTCTGATTTTGCATAGTCCATGGTCTATTTGTTCATAAACTAAAAGTGCTGGTTAAATCTGTAATGGTTGATTAACTATTTATCTGGCAGAACACAGTTGGTATATTAGAATGGAATTCGGTCAAGGGCCATTGGTTTACCCTCCGAGGTACCTCAGGGTGGCAATCTTTCACCTCTTCTCTTCGACATTTTCATCAACGACTTTGTCAAGTGTTTTTAACGTGTAAATTTAAGCTATTCGCAAATGATTTTAAGGATCTGTCATTAAGTCAATAGATGACTGTGATAGTGTTCAATTTGAACTGAACAACCTAATTAATTAGTGTGATAAAAAATTGGACTTGAAAAATTAACATATGCCAAATTATACGCTTTTATAGAAATTCTAATCCGATTATAATTAGTTATTTAGTTATACTTGTGACATAAATTTAAATGAGCAAAAATCAATAACAGATTTAGGAGTCTTCTTTGACACAACTCAATATTTTACTGATCATAAAGACACAATTGTCAATAAATTTACTGATTCTTAAAAAGGAACAACAAGAATATCAAAAATATAAATTTTTAAACTCACTAGTATTCGTGGTCCGATTGACCAGTTAATATCATTCAATTAATTATGATTTTAAGTTAAGATAAAAAAAATCAGTGTCACGTTCGGGATTCGAACTTACGACGTAAATACGCCACTGCTCTACTACTTGACCTATCGGGACTTCAACCCACTCGGACACTAATAATATAAATTGCATAAAATCCCTATACATTTCAATTATTCGCACTATGCTTGAGTTCAACTCCCCAGTTTAGTCACCAACTTTTCTGAAGTTCATCAATAAACTATAAAAAATGTGTCAAGTTTATTGACCGTTAATCGATAATTATTGAGATTTCGTGAGACGCGGTCTGGTGTGATGTAGGTTTTTGATGAGTTTGAGTAAGTTTTTGAGATTGAGCCCTGAAGATGATTTCAATAAAGATCGAAACGTTGTCAAGATAAAGAACATGTTTTTCTGAAACCTACATCACACCAGACCGCGTCTCAAGATTTCTAAATAATTAAACTATGAAAAGTTGAAAATAGGTTTTTAAGTTTCTTAGCCTATAAATTACACTTAAACATAAAATTATTACGAAATAACAGCGGTGATGGAAACAATTCCCATTAAAATATGAAGATATATTTAAGATGTTATATTTTTATACAAATTGTTAAATTTTATTATAGAAAGCCCTGAGTTTCCACAACGAGTTTATTTAAAAGTTCCTTTAAAATTATCTAGAAGTAAAAATTTATTTATCCCTTTCTTTAATACTATTTCTTGTCAGTACCTATTATCAGAATTTGTAGCCTCGTGAGCAGAGGTAGATCTATTCTGTAATAGTTTACAAAACTTAAAAAATAAAATTACATCCGCTTTGAGCGTTGCTCCAACATAAACTATGTTAAACATGCATGTTATGTATTTGTAAGCGATGTAAATTGGCTAAACCCTTGAATTAAGATTATTATTAAAATTGTTAATTTTACCATGATTTAGCAGAATTTGTTTTACTAAATTTTCACGAATTTCTTTTCTTATCTTTAAATGCTTTATACGATAAAATCAAATTATTCAGATATCGTGAGATGCGGTCTGGTGTGATGTAGGTATCAGACAAACATTTTCTTTATCGTGCCGACGTTTCGAACTTTTATTGTGATCATCTTCAGGGCCTTGAATTTACAAATGTAGTTTACATTTAGAAAACACATATAGGATGTGGAAAAGTGAATTTATACAGAATAAAACAAATTTAAACGTAATTTTTAGAAATGGTTTACATCAACAAGGATAAACACAGCATCAATTAAAGAACAGATACATGCAAACGCAGTCGCAGCTACGCCAACGTCATTCATCAAATTCAATACAGATAACATACATATATCATTACATTACATTCCACATACAATTTTTCGCATAGTCTAATTGCCCAACAATCTAGCTTTCTTTTTCCCATTTATCCCTTTCTATATAATCCTGAAAGAATAAACTAACCAAAACATTACCAACACATTGTTTCCCTTCGGCTCTTTTCACCTCAAAGAAGCCGACGACTTATAAAAGTAGTCTCTTCTAAACCCACTTCCTTCCCCACCCCTCAAAATCCAACATATGTTAGACTTAAACAACAAAATCTCACTGGTACTCTCAAAACAACACGCAAGAATGGCACAATACCTACATCACACCTGACGGCATCTCACGATATCTGAATAATTATCTATTAACGATCACTAATCTCTACAAATAAGATCAAACATCGAAAGTTGAAAAGCTGCTAAATTTAGTTTTTTGGTGTGGAAATGGAATAATACAAAGAATTTTATAATTCAAAACTTAATACTTTATAATTTATTTTTAATTAGTTCTGCAGTATTTTTTGAAATAGAATTTGTTTTTGATCTTTCCTGGAGGTCGGATTTTTTTTACAACCGACACTCCCGAAAAGCACGTAAGTTTATCGACTGTTCAAATGTTCGTGTCAACTCCCATGGGGAAAATTGCGCGAGGCGAAACTCGTGAGTCGAAATTAGCAGCAATTATACAAACTCAACACCGCTGAGCGTTAACTTTGCCATTAACAGCATTCATCACGTGTATTTAGCACCGTCTGAAAGTGGCGGGGAGTGGGTTTAGCTGGATTTTGCCATTTCTGATAACGGACCTGTAGGATTTGACGATTTCTGTACGATTCTCTCAACCCCCCGCCCGGACAGCTACCACGTCAGGCTTTGCCCTAGGGAAATATTCATCATTTACAATTCGCCACAGTGGAATTCTTCTGGATAAAATCTTGACGCACTTTTTTTATAACATATTTTTAAAAAAAGTTGACCAATTGTCCAATATGAAAAAATTGATCAATTTATATTTGCCGCCTCGGTGTGATGAGAATTATTTCGTGTTCTTAATCTAAATCAAGCGGTTTGAAGTTTAGGCTCTATTGGTCCTAATCATCGTAGACTGTCTCAGTTCAGTGATAGATTTAGTGTGGATGGTCAAGAGCATTAGCAGAGAGAGGCAGCAAAACAAACGCTAACCACGTTTCAAACTACATCTTAGAAATTCGCATTGGCTATTATCAACATTTTCTTTACAAAAAAAGAGTTTAACTGCTTTCCCACGTGGCCTGTCAAAA
>CM077108.1:9891628-9916031 GCA_039619505.1 Cimex hemipterus
AGAGAGAGAGAGAGAGAGAGAGAGAGAGAGAGAGAGAGAGAGAGAGGCAAAAAAGATTCTCTCGTGCAGACGTTTTTGCCGACTAATATAATTCTAAAAGTTTGGACAATTATTACGATTGGTTTCGACGTCAATACATCTTTGGGTTGTTTACAGAAGAGGAGTGATCATAATTCCCATCCCTTTGGGCATTTACAAAGAATTACCTCATGCTGGTACGTTGGTACGCGAGTGAACCTCGATTTAGAAAAAAATAATTAACTAACATTCAACCGATCAACGTAGCTTCAAGGGTAAAATGTTGTATTTTTCATATCAATCTCTGGATCATGATCAATATGATCAGTACGGTAAAAATATTAAACTTGTCTAACAAATAGGGTGACAAATTTAGAAGGGTGCCGTAAGGAACCTTTGTTATTTTATTTCCTGAGGATGCGGCATGTTTGAATTTTACATGGAATGTCCTATCGACTGAATAATGCGGAACGTTCCTCGTACATTGTATAGCGCCTGTTTTTATCATCAATAGCGCGGATCTCTTTCGAATCCAGTGGCCAAAACGTGCTGATCGGTTGCTTGGGCAAAGAGCTTTTATTTCTGTGGCGCTTTGTATTTTAGGGACGGTGCGGTACCTCATTACATATCAATGGCCAGTCAGGCTGGTCATCACAAGGCTAGGTGCCTGTCGCCAAATCCAATCAGTCCATTCGCACAGTCCTTTGATCACCCTACCCTTGTAACGCGTTAAACGGTTTTCGGCCCTGTTTCAATTCCCGTCGCCCGAACCGCAGCCCTTAATCCCTTGGCCAAGGCTTTGAAAACGAAACCTCGATTAAATAAAACTTGTTGAGATTTAATTTTTTTTTAAACAGATTTGGTAGTAAAATTTAGTTTCTTCTTGTCAACTGTATTGGACAACCTACACACTTTAATACAGCTTAAACTTCTAAAATTTACAATTTGTTAAACATAAATTAGATAATCATAAGTTTGTTTTCTTTCGAACACTGGATTAAGGCGGAGAACACACATAACCGATGGAACACTATGCGACGCTACCTGATGCTACCCCCCTTGACACGTTTTGGTAGGATATGCACATCTACGCTACGTTCAGCCCACGCCACCTTCAGTCACACAGCGTGCATCACAAATCAGTATCACAATCGCAACGCACTTTTATCCTTAATGCACTATTTCGAGCAAAACCTTGTAATAAATTGCTAGTTAATTTTTGTTAGCACAACCATGTAATAAATTGTTTGTTAAAATTTTAAATTTATAAGTATATAATAAAGTACCATATAATAAATTTATTCCGTTGTTTTGATGAATTTGCTTCTTAACCATCATAATTTAAATTTTTTATAAAAACTCATGAATTTTTGATCGCGTTTAAGTTGGGTCATAATAAAATAAAAATGTTGCGATTAATATAACGACGATTACTTATACATTGTTTGAGATAAAGTACAAAAATAGTTCCATTCAGAAGCTACTCGATGAATCACAGCTTAAAGATCTCATTTCTCTCCCAACGGGATTTTTTAAATGCGATTACCGTCCCTTAAGGAACATAAAAAATTCCTTTCTTCTCATCTTTTGACTATTTGTGAGATGTTTCCTTCTGTGGAGTGAATCCTATTATCTGGTCGATTCCGATCGTGTTGTCTTGCTTTTCTTCTTTATTTGGTGTGCGAGACTACTCAATAAATACTAGTGTTGGCTATATACAATATTCTGATTTCTTTTTATTCCTATCTTATAATCTGTTTAGTTAACGCCCAAACCGACTTGTTTGACTTTTTGGCTTGGAGATATAATATTGTCGATTTTTTCTAATTAGGGTTTCGGTTCATATTGTTTGATAAAACCATTTTACCCCAAATATTTATATATTTTCATATACGTACAGAATCCTTTCCTCAACATTCCACAATCAGGCCATTCATTCACCTAAGCCAATAAATACATCCAATTTCAATATACTCAAAACTGAAAAAAAAATATATATATATATTTTGCCAAACCCTATAAACAATTTTAAAAAAGGACTGTTTTATCCAAAAATCAGAATAAGAGACCTCGATGATACGCTACGCCTTGCCACGTTTTGATAGGGTGTGCACATCTATGCGACATCAAGCGCACTCCACGTACACAGCGAGTATAACAATAACCACAGTCACAATCACAACGCCTCTTTTGTCCTTAATTCAATATTTTGAGCAAAACCTTGTAACAAATTGTTAGTTAAATTTTATGAGCTCAACTATGTAATAAATTGTCTGTTAAAATAATCGTTATATATAAATTTATTCCTGTCGCATTGATTATAATTATTGTTTTGATAAATTTTCTTCCTAACCATATTAAGTAAATAACTTTTATAAACACCTATGCATTTTCTATGTTTAATTTGGTTTATTAAACTAGGAATGTTGTAATTAATAAAAACACTAAGTTCTATATACATAGTTTGAAAAAAAAAGAGTGTCCTGTGCTGACGCTTCTCGATAAAAGTGGTGCAATTTTATGAGAAAAAGGACGAAATAAATTCTAAGTTAAATTTAATATATTAAAAAATGGTATTCCGTTGTTTTGATCACTTTTCTATCAAAACATTAAAATTATTGTTTTTAAATAAAAACTAAGAATTTTTGATCTCGGTTAATTTTGGTTGTATTAAAATAAATATGTTGTAATTAATATAACGACAGTAATACATACAGTTTGGAAAACATATGGGTGTCCGGTTCTTTTGTCTTCAACTGTACTCCATGCTACCCGACGAAAATCTGGAAAGTGGGGATCGGGTAGCGTAGAGTAGGGTAGCGTTGTGTGCTATTGGACAGAAAACAGGGGTAATACAATCCTACGGAAAATTGGACTTCGGATTTGCGTCGGGTAGCATCGTCTATTGTGGCATAGCGTTGCGACGGGTGTGTTACCCGCTTTAATGTATAGGGTCGAATTTATCTGTGAAGTCCATGTTCACTAACCTATAGGAAGTTCTTCTAAACGCCGGTATCACATTCCCTCCATTAGGGAATAATTCATCTTAATGATCGCGTAGCGTTGTGAGACATTGGCACATTGCATCGGGTGAGTGTGTCCCCCGCTAAAAAGTATACTTTCATATTTTCTCCCTGTTCACCCAATGTTCGCTTGTTTCGTGTCAGACGTAAGAAACTTACAAATGACGTACATACTTCTAATACCAAATTCGTTTTAAGACATTTTTACCAAGGTTGTGCTTCTATAAAACAATTTTTCGTTGACCAGAATTGATTGTAATCTGAAAAAGCTCTCAACAAATTTGCTAGGTGTGGTAATACGTCCGAAAAAGGGTGTAACAACTTTCGCAGTGTCACCATCGAAATATAACACCTTGAGTTGTCATGGATGAAAAGTATCCATTTCTGTTTTGAAATACAGGCCACTTTTCTTTTATAGCCGAATCCGGGTCGAGTCTGGAACATTATTTTATGGAATTGACAGTTTCGTTTCTTCTTCGGTCAGCCTATAAACGGTAAGCTGGGTTTCATTTCGCTTTCCCCCTCCGTACAGCTTTATATTGAAACCACTTGTGGTTTGAAAGAAATCACGAACTATAACGAGGTCTTTTCAGTCTATTTTGAACAGAACCAGTACAATCGCTTGTACATTTAAGCCCATTTACACTGAAATAGTCTTTAATTCTTTTCAAATCGGATTTCAAAACACTTTGGCCCATAAAAGGTTTACGGACGGTGAGGCGACACAACACATCTCTTCTAAATTTTGTAAAATTAAAATAACATCTCACATAATCAAAACAACGGGAATAATAGAAGAGCCCAATGGTCTGAGCAGCAATATTAAAAGTTCATCTGACATTAAACGTTTATTTATTTTCTTAAAAAAATATTATTTCTATTAATATTCTGAATAACTTTCGAAAATAAAACGCATCCAACTGCATTCAGTCCGTTACTACTTAAAAAATAATTACCAAACTTCAAAATTCATCTGTCGTTGGGCCTGTTCTCATCACTTTGACCTTTTTTTTACGAATAGTAATTTATTATATGGATTATAATAAGAGTGAATCGAAAAAAAAACCCGAAAGAGTAATGAAGATGGCAAATATAGAAAATGCGTCGTAGAAACTAAACCGGCAGTCCACATTGACCGGACACCTCCCTATTACATGCTCAACGCCCTGAAGCACGAAAAGGGAAAAAGCCAAATTTCCTAAAACGGTCAATTAAATGAGTCGAAATGTTAATTCTGATTCTTCTTGAAAGAGGTTGACAGTTACTATGGTTTGAGGAAAATTGGAAAATCCCCTTTTATGATAACTTAAAAAATTAAGATGTAATTTTTTTGTGGCTGATTTACAAAATCCAGAAAATCCAGGACTGGTTTTATAAGTGGGTGTTATTCATAGGTTTCCTAAAGTTTATTTTTGTACTCTTTTCAATGAGGAGCGGTCAAGGATCAGTTAGTTTAAAAAACATTTTTTAAATTTTTTTCCGACGTTCGACCTATGTTCGGGTCATCTTCAGGGCCTGGGTAAATTATAAACAAATGTTGATTCGAAAAAATTCAATGTGAGATGTAAATATATATCGTATTTTTCCAATCAACATATGCTGTCATTTACTTAGGTTCTGAAGATGGTACGAACATAGGTCGAAACGTCGGCAAAAAATATAAATGGTGTTGCCCGAGACTACCGCATTCTTTACCGGTCCCCAGGTCTTCAACAAATTATGAAACAACCGGCCATTAAGAATCACACGTTTATTTTTGTGTAAAAATGTGGGTGTTGCAATACCTCCAACTCAGGGTGCAATGTCAAAATATTTAACAGAGGATGTTTGGTCTAATAATCTAATAACTTTACATTTAGGCCTAGGTTGTAGTGTAAATTATTGAAATTTGGATTGATATGGTTGTACATTGTTTCAGTTGACATTTGACACGTTCACCGTTGGCAAGTTTGTTTCCTTCACGACCGACGGCTGCCCTGACGGCCATATGTCAATTCAGGAATCCGAAAGGCCATTAACGGGAGGTCAATGGTGCGGAAGCGCCTGGGGGTACACCGTCTATTATAGTGAAACAAGATCGCTTAATCTAACACTCCAGCTGGACAGGCTGTCCGAACAGGTAAGAATGAGGATTAAACCTTTTCGCAAATCCACACTTAACTTTTCAATCCTTTCTAGGGTATAGGATACAATTTCGATTTCAAATTAGCGTACAAGTTCCTGAAGCGAGGCGAGGCACACCTGCGCTACGGGAACCGATCCGTCGCCAGCTGGAGGGGTGATCTGGTCCCTGGGAGTTATTGTGATAGAATTTTGGAGGGCTGTGACATTAGGCCGTGTCGAATCCAGTCGCCTAATTACCCCGGTGTCTACCCGAGGAACATCACTTGCTACTACAGAGTGGAGCACAGGCAAGTGCAGAGGGGAAAGCACGTCCTTCTCGCTGTCCGACAGAGGAACAGCCACAAAGTACACATTAAAGATCAAATAGTCAAATACGACAGAAGCCAAAGAGTTTTAAGGTAAGCTCGTAGTTTATGTTTTCAAGTCAATATTTCATGTTTTTCTAATAAATTAAGACAACGTATTTCCCATTTTAATATTCAGTCTGTTAAAATAACAGCACCAATTCTGCTAAATGTTCAGTTAGAGAGTCATATTTGTTGAAGCAGTTTGTTATTAATCCTTTTCTCTCATAGCAAAAAGTTTGACATTTCGGGAAAAATAGCATACGCAGATGTGTCGTTGAGGGGGGCTTTCTAAACGGTGTATATTATACTGCTTAATGGAACCAACAGACAAGAAAAAACCTCAGAATACTCTGGGTCACTAACGCCAAAAAAGTGGATTAATCACACAGTAAAGTAAAATATTCTGCTATTTGGCCCCAATTCGATAAATTCGATAAGTGGTGTAAATCTACAAATTATCACAATTCATCTATTTGGTTTCGTAGACCGATTGACCAAATAATTTCTTTTCGATTAATTAATTTTTAATAAAGGTTTTGGTTGCGATAAAAAGTCAGTGTCCGTCGCGGGATTCGAACCTACGACCTTCGGCTAAATACGCCTCAGATCTACCACTTGAGCTTTCGTGATTTCGATCCCGTCCGACACTTCCCATCTCAACCCCACCTTTTTTATATTTCCCTCTGTTTTGCCATTTTTCAAAGCCGAACGTAATGGGTTCGAATCACTCTCGTGATACTGGCATTTTTATCCCAACCAAAACTATAATTAAATGAAGATCACTACAACTGTTGTGGAATTCTTGAACTGTTCAGTACGTCTAGTGGGAAATTTTGGTAAAACCTTTTTTTTCTGCTACTAGGTCAAAAAATATTGTGGGAACGTTCTTGTTAACGTCCTCTTGTAGTAATTATGTATGTTTAACGTATGTTAAAATATGTTTTTACGTACAAATACGTAAAGGATTATTATTTATCAATCAGTTAGATTTTCTTTTTTTGTTACAGACTATAAGAAAATGACACTTTGGATTTTATTAATTGAGATTAAATCCACAAGAAGCTTTGAATTTCAGAACCAATTCACCCGGGATTGGATTACACCTAAATAAATGTATCCAAATCAGCGATGTATAACCAAATATAACCTTTTTGCTTATTCACGCCATACCTTAGGGAGCCAACACCGGCAGAGTGTACAAATTTATTAACATTTTGACTCTCGAAGAGAGGCTTTAAACTTCTCACCTTTTTCAAGCAATAGCTGTTTAAAAGGGCGCCGAACAAAGGTAAAGGTTTGCAAATATTTGCCTCTGAATAAACCGTTTGCAGAGATTTTGTTGTCTTATCCAGATAATTTTCACTTATGAAATAAAAACCAAAATATTTTTAAAATATATCATTGATTCAAAATACAGTTTTAATAGCGTGTGCATTATTCAAAATTGAATTATTGATAAGTTTATGGTAGATAAGTATTTATTTAGAACTCGTCAGATGCGGTTTGGTATGATGTAGGTTTTAGAAAAATATTTTCTTTATCGCGCCAACGTTTCGATCTTTATTGAGAAATTTTCAGGGTTCAAAGTGTTTGACTTCTGTGTAATTGCGCCATTCTTTCGGTTCGTGTCGAGAGTGCCGTGACACACAAGAATGGTACAATTACATAGAAGACAAAAACATTGTATATATTTTATGTCAAAATTTGTTCAAAGTTATTCAGATATCGTGAGATGCGGTCTGGTGTGATGTAGATTTCTGAAAAACATGAACATGATCTCATTAAAAATCAAAACGTTGACACGATAAAGAAAATGTTTTTCTAAAACTTACATCACACCAGACCGCATGTCACGATTTGTAAATGACTATCGATTAACGGTCACTAATTATCGCACATTTTAGATAAGTTGAAAACCTATCACCGGATGACAGCAATGCACCTGCATAATAGAGCAAAAAATCGCTAGAAACATTCGTATTTTTACGTATTTGTAATAACAATTGTAATGGTTTAATCTAATGCAAACGATATTTTGTTTCTGTAACTTTTTACACAATCCTTTTTAGATTGATGCTACCATAACAAAAAAACCGAATATTTTTTCGTGTAGTTTCAAGTTTTTACCTTTTTTGGAGAAATATTGTACAAGGAATTTCAGGTCCGGTTCACCTTCAAAATTTCAAATACGATTCTAAACATCCTTACACGTAATATTTCAAGATTTTTTTACGCCGAAAACACCGGTGGAATTCTAAATTTGTCAAAAAATGACAAATTTATGACAAAAATTTGGAAAAACGCATTTCCTTTGTTTCGTTGTCATTTCCAATAATTAGCTTTTCCACTAAAGTAAACATAAATTGCCTGCATCGTTTACATTCCGATACTGTTTCTCAAATTCGTGTTTGAGAGGAAATCTTAATTTCCGGAAGTAAAAAAATTGTACGATAGTACTTACATGTTACATTCATTTTCGCAAATTTTTCCGATGAACAGCGAGTTGATATGTACCACTGTTTTTTTTGATATTTTCAAGTCCAGTTTTACTCTAAAATATTTCCTGATTGGCAAAGAGTAAATCATAAAACCATTTGTAAATCCCATGCCCTGAAGATGATCTCAATAAAAGATCGAAACGTTGGCACGATAAAGAAAATATTTTTCTGAAACCTAAATCACACCAGACCGCATCTCCCGATTTCTAAAAAAACCATAAAGCGTTCATTCGAGTTGCTCACAGTATGAGGTCGACCAGGCAGGTCCACCACAAAAAAACCAGGAGAGTAATTTCGTGGAGAGGCTACATATTTTACTCAATGTTCGCGAAAATCCGATTCCTCTCTCCGATATGTTGGAAGGGTTTTAAGTTTTTTTTAACAAATAAAATTAGAGATGTAGTCTTTACTTAAAATTTTATGACGATCTTGTATAATATCATCAGGCGTAGTATTTTCTTATTCTAGGTAGCAAGTCGCCCAATCCAAAGAAAAAAAACTTGTTTGATTTAGTTGATTATATTAAAATCGATGTATTTTTACCGTTATGGTAATTTACATTTCAATATAAACCAAATTAAAGAAGAACAGAAATTTAAGATTTTTTCACAAAAACTATTTAATTATGATGGTTTGAAAGAAATTTCTCCAACAATCCGGAAAATCATTTAGTGATAGATTAAAATTAAACTAGCATATTTATTTCCTAGTTTTACTCTGAATAAAGCTTATCTTCTCTGTCCTCGCGGAGGATCTTAAGTTTCCTCGCTATCGAATAAATAAGCGATTGGATTTCGTCTTGTGAAAGAGAATCCCTTTCTCCAACTAGAGCGCTTTGAAACTGTTCAACGCTTGTTGGGGGCGGCGAACGATGTCAAACCCGTTTCTTTATCATGTCGCTTAACTGTTCTGTCAAAAGAACATACTAGACAATCCATTGTCGTAATCCTTACGTCCTCAAAATAATGGGTGACTATCCTCAGCATTATCATCCATGAATTTTTCCCCAATGGAGGGAATGTGATATTAACGTTTAGAAGAACTTCCTCAATGTAGCTTAATGCAGTCAAAGATCCATCCTGTACGATAGTTTATTAGTCGATATGGACTTCATAGATAAATTCGAGCACACAACCGACGCAACGCTATGCGACGATACCCGATGCTACATGACGCAAATCCAAAGTCAAATTTTCCGTAGGATTGTATTACCCCCGTTTTCTGTCCAACGCTACCCTACTCTATGCTACCCGATCCCCACTTTCCAGATTTTCGTCGGTTAGCATCGAGTACAGTTAAAGACAAAAGAACCGGACACTCATATTTTTTTTCAAACTACATGTATTATGCAATATTGATGGCAACATACTTATTTTAATACAAATAAAACCAACCGAGATTAAAAATGCATTAGTTTTTATTTAAAAAATAACAATTTTAATGGTTTGATAGAAAAGTGATCAAAACAACGGAATACCATTTTTAGATATATTGAATTTAACTTAGAATTTATTTCGTCCTTTTTCTCATAAAATTGCACCACTTTCATCGAGAAGGGTCAGCACAGGACCCTCACATTTTTTTTCAAACTATGTAAATAACACTTAGTGTTTTTATTATTTATAACATTCTTCTTTTAATAAACCAAATTAAACACAAAAACTTCATAGATGGTTATAAAAGGTATTTAATTATATTGGTTAGGAAGAAAATTTGACAAAGTAATAATAACTATAATAATAAATAGTATAATAATTTTTGAAAAAATTATAATCAATACGTTAATCAATAAATTTATTTAAAACAATTAATTTTAACACCAAATTTATTACATGGTTGTGCTCATAAAATTTAACTAACAATTTATTACAACGTTTTACTCAAAATAGTGCATTATGAACCAAAGAGGCGTTGCGATTGTGATACTGATTTGTGATACACCCTGTGTGACTGAAGGCGTCGTACGCTTGACGTCGCATAGATGTGCATGCCAACCAGAACGTGACAAGTCGTCGGTTAGCGTAGCATCGAGGTCATTTATTCTAATTTTAATAGCAATTGCTCAAAACACCGGTATACCATTTTTTATGTAATGAATTTAAAGAACAATTTATTACATAAGTTTGCTCATAAAATTTAAGTAACAATTTGTATCATAGTTTTGCTCATAAAGTTACACCATTTTCGTTGAGCAGCGTCAGAATAGGACATTCATATTTTTTAGTTTATTTCAAATTGCGTATAAGTAATTTTGTTGTTATATTAATTACAACAACCAAATTAAACGAGATTAAAAATTCATGAGTATTTATAAAAAAATTAAATTATGATGGTTAAGAAGCAAATTGTCACAACAATTCAGTTAAACAAAAAATTTATTTCACGGTTGTGCTCATAAAAATTAACTAGCGATTTATTACAAGGTTTTGCTCTAAATAGCGAATTGAGAACAAAAGAGGCGTTGCGAGTGTGACAGTGATTATTGTGATACAGTTGTGCTTGACGGCGTATAGATGTGAACACCCTACCAAAAGGTGAAAAAGGCGTCGGGTAAGATCGGGTAGCGTCGCATAGATTAATTGTCTTCCCAGTTTAACTGATTTGAACAAGGCTGTGATTCAAATATGGCACATGACGCAAAGCATATCCACTTCTTCACAAACGATCCAGTTCATCTGATCACCACAAACCAAACCGCCATTCATCTCTGAATAAAACAGAATAAAATAAAATGCCATTATTCAAGTGTTCAAGCGAGATGCCGATTTCCATTTGTATTTTATGAGATGCCTCCCCGTAGTAGAAACAACTTGATGCAAGACGTCTGGAAGCGTGCCTGTTCTCAGGAACCGTTAGAGCTCACCCTTATATTACTTACTGATCGTTTAGAGTTTACCCGATCGAGGAGGCAGTTAAATGACGGTTGATAAGAGCAATAAAACGAACGTTGTACCACTTACCCTTCTTCAGTCCAGAGTTCTGATGCCTTTAACCAGCTTTAATTATAGATGGAGAACGCGGCACATACAGGGTATGCGTATACGCTGAGCCAGTCGTTGGGTAAAGCATCTGCCCGCGGCAGATATTCTCGATTTAAAACCACGTTTTAAATATAAAAATATTAAGTTTTGTTGAAATTCGTTGTTTCATCAAAGAAAACAATTTAAAAAACATTTAACTCACCCAAAAAGTTGGCTCTGGAAAGGCCGGAATTGAACTGATTTCCTTTACTTTTAATCTAAAGAGTTTAAAAGGATTGCTAACACTGCATAAAGGTAAACAAAAAGTTAATAATGTGGTGTTTACGTTTTAAGCCAAAATCTTTATACATAGTTATTATGGAAATTAACAACATGAAAGTATCCGGTTTTTTTGTCTTTGAGTGTATAATAACAATGAAATACATGGAGAACAAAGGCAGTTAATTTAGATTTAAAAAATATGTTTATTACTTTATTATGCCCGTAAGTTCAACGGCCTATTGGCACGTGTATAACTTTTCTGTACCAAATATGGCTATATTTCATAGTTGGAAAAAGTTCGTTATCAAAATATAAAACAAAACGTAAATTGATATTAATCAAGAAGAATTCATCAAATAGATTTGATACTACAAACATATAGTTGCTTGCTGTCAATGAAGTAATTATAAAATTGTATATATACATAAACTTTGTGCCTAATTGAACTTTATGTAAGTTCTTGATGGAGATAAAAAAATTTAGCGTCATGAGCGGGATCGAACCCACGACCTTAGGCTAAATACGCCCCTGCTCTATCACTTCGATCCACTCGGAGACCAACTTCCCATCTCAACTCGCATTTCGAAATGCTCTCCTTTTTGCCATTTTTCAAATGTCGTGTTATCTATTTGATTTTCGTCGACGAATGAAATGACCACGGAAAGCTTTAGTGAGCAAATGTGAGGAAAAATTCGAACCTATGTAAAATGGCAAAAACGAGAGAGAATTCAAAAGGTGTGTTGAGATGGGAAGTTAGTGTCTGGATGGATCGAAGTCACGACAGCTCGAAAGCAGCGGCGTATTGAGCCGAAGTTCGTGGGTTCGAATCCCGCTCGTGACACTGACTTTTTGATTTCAGCCAATACCTTCATAACCAAAACTTTAATTAATTGAAAGAAGTTACTTGCTCAATCGGACCACGAACTCTACTGAATTAGTGCCTAATTTTGTATTATTGGAATTTTTCCATTGTAACATCTTTTCAAAAATAGGGACCAAACTTACGATTAGAACGGATAGGTTTTCTAAATCTAAAATTTAGATAATACTAAATAAAATTGACTAATGACCGTTTATCTTTTTTGTTTATGTCTACTATATTCTGATAAAATTATGCTTAACGTACAAGTATGCAATCATTGCACAAACCGTAGTAAAAACAGTCAAAAGATGACATATTCGTTTAAGAATATAGAGGCAAAGGAAACAGAAACGATGAGAAAGTTACATAGATAAACAGATCGAAATATAGATAGGTACAGAGATAAGCCCTCGTAGGCCTGTATCCACTGTTTTATTTTTTCAATTAGACCCGTTTCGGCTCCCCTTCTCATACATGTCTTAAGTGGTATGTAATCTTCTGAATAAGTAAAATACTTTTTGAATTTAAGTGTATGTTTTTTCATGTTTATGTTTTATATAATTTTAAATCCGCAATTGTTACTAAAGTTGTTTATCGGATATCGTTATTTTACTTAGTGTTAACAAAAAAAAAAATATTCTGCAAGGTAAAAAAAGCTAGATTTAACTTTAGCGGAGAATGATCAAAGGCTATCGTTATGGTAGATTGCTAGGCCAATTAGTCAGTACAAATGTTTGCGCGGAAAAAAAAAGATTGAATCCCATTAGAAAAAGGTTGAACAAACTAGAAGCTTCCTCATTAGTCAGTTTGCAAAATAAATCAACGATCTTTTACTGAAACACGGCCGAAGAGGCATGAATTAGGGTGTACAATGAAGTTTTAATATTTATTAGGGACACCCTGTAAAAAGCTGCCCGAGACGATAGGGCGGATGTTCCTAGCGGTGATATATGGTTGAGATAAGTCTATATTGGGTATTACGGACCAAGGGTGGTTTTTTGCCGTGGACGTGTTGCCCTAATTGGCGAAACCCAGAATGGAAAGCTGAAATTAGCCTACCTTCCAATCTTTATTCTACCGGATATTATAAACCAGATATTATAAAATGCATTATTCTGATTAAACAAAGATTTGGTTAATTAACAAACTACGGAAGTTTCATACAACATTTTATAATAAATCTTTTATGTTTGAATAAAACTCATTATACAAAACGCAAATATTAAAATTTAGATATATCTTCCTTTTGAGTAGAGCAAATGGCATGAAAATATTCCCAACATAAACGCGATATTTTGTAACAATGGTACTATTATTTACCATTTTACTTTAACAATAATAAAATCTACAATCTTTTGATGTATTTATTTCAGACCCGGCACTGATGATGGCCATAATCGACATCAATTTCAACTTTATCGAACTTGCTTATTCTAAGTTTTAAGTTTTAGCGAGATTTTTATCATCTTAAGCTTTATCGAATCACACAATCCTTGAGGCAACTTTGAATACTCTTGACTATTTGCACTACTATAGATATATTAATTCAAGGCAAGATACTTACAAATCTAATGCAAGGGTTGCGTCACCTGTTGGTCACCTAGTGATTCCCCTACAAAATACATCTATTTAACGCGTAGGTTATAGATCAAAACTTCGAAACACTTGACATCTATGACATCTCTGATTGCTTTTCAGTATTTCTTGCTCTATTTGACTGTTTCGACAAACACCCTATCTAGGGAGTACGCGGGAGAGCAGGCTGGTGTATTTCGGCCTGCTAGACCTTTGCGTGTGGCATACGCCCCGATGCACGATGTGGGCCAGACCATTCGGAGTTGACAAGCGGGGGAGCGTGGTTGTAACAACCCTTATGGGTGCGAAGCCTCTGAACCTCGTCGTATGCGGAGGTGCGTCAGTTCTTATCTTGAGAATCAAAACGTCTGATATGGCCTTATTCGGCTAGGTGCGGACGTTAAAGATCCTCTAGTCAGTCTTGTTGACGGAGAGTCTGCGGAACCTCATGTTCCGACAAAAAACATAAAACTCAAAGTACAACACTCCCATTGGGCGGACATACTCTCGACCTTAATATATTTATTACCGTCCTTGATACATATTCGTCCTTTCCGTAGGATATATTTTGAGCTTTACCTTTGTCTGAGCACATTGACTCTGTAACTCTGCAGATTGGAGGTAGGTACGTCTCAGCCTTAGCCAACTCGTCCACATGTTTTCATTACCATCTGGAACTATGTGTCCACACACTAAACCATCGTTTTGCCGAAACGATTCCTTTCGTGGTGTTCTGCCAACAAAAGCATTACGAGAAGGACGACGGAAGACCAATCACCTTCCTATACCAAACACCATAATTTTCGAACCACCCCCAAGAGCGTGGCACATCGTGGCGAGAGCAACCATAATGGGAACACACCCTCGTAATAACGGCACACGCCACAACTTCGTCGCTCTTAGACTCATCTGTAACGAGCCAAAAGCGAGCGTACCACGATTTAAGCTAGCCTAAAACTTTTATCCCTAAAGCTATGGCAGAGTAGATCACTTGACCAACACGGCAAGATCGTCCCTGACGAGTACGTCAAGAGGACCCTGAGCTGAATTGGCCGGTTACAGGGACTGAAATCGCTCGTGTATATTGCTGTACTAGCATCGAAGGATCGCACCCGAAAGCGAATGCCCCTGTTTGACAAGGAATCCCTCCGCATAGCTGAGAGTGAGCTTCTCCCTCCGAAATTTTAGCGGCATCATTCCTAGGTCGCATGATAGTCTGTCCAAAAGGCTTGTTTCAAACACGCCAGCGACCGCTGAAGGACCCTTATAGCTTCGAGCTTCAGCCTGCGAGTTTTTTGGGGTGCACATTAGGCCATGCAATCATTTTGTTTGCTCCACACCTGATGTGAGCGACCAACTTTAGTAATGTATTTATTTTCCTTCTACGTACTTAAAATTGACGAACCTTACCGCCCTTCGGGGCTGTGAGACCCTGTCAGTGTCAACGGACGCACAAGTTTTTCGACGCAGAAAAGGTCCTTCTAGCCATAACATCTGAACAGATATCACCTGAAGAATCCATTTTCTTGAACAAAATCACAAGAAAGCACGTATCCCCAACAAAGAACGTTCCGTCCCAAAGGAAATCCTCTAGAACACAAGGTCTTCTATGGTCTCTAAATCCGACATCCCTACTGATTTTTCAAGTATCACACGTCATTTTACATGTATAATGTAGGGTTTTTGTAACAGTGTTACGTTTGTGGACGTATTTGTCTAATGCCGGGAGAAAAAATCAATTATGTTTTTCGTATGAGATTCGTACATAATGGATAGTGCGATATGTGATTTATGATACCAACCGGTGAGTGAGATAAGAAATTATAAATAATTCAAAAATGCCAGTATATTTTGGACGGTCAATAGGAACAGGTGGGTGAAATGATAAAAATCGTGGGCAGGTTAAAAAACCTTCTACAGGATGAGGAAGCCGAGGTCAACCAAAAGTTCTCTTTCTACTTTGTTTAGTCGGAATGTTTTATGCATGACTCCTAGGGTAAAGAGAGAACGCCTTCGCGATGTCGTAGAGGGACGGGCGAATGTTTCCTTCCTGGGCTTGGTTTTGTGAAGTGGTCCGTGCCATCCCCTGCTTCGTCACACTTCAATATATTAAGGGAACTTTATTAAGTAAACATACGGGCTCCTTCCTCCCTTTATTGGTTCCTCCACTTGTTTATAGAGAGTCTTCTTTGTTCGGCCGATCTCTTTCTAATTATTCCAGGATCTACTATTGGAACGCCCCACCCGCCCCTTTCGATCACACGCCGCCCTTCTCTGAGGAATTTTTCCAATTATTGAACCTTTCTTCTTTTTTTCCTTAGATCAACAATCTCTTGTTAAATTGTTTTTGGATCGCGGTAACAGCTTTGAAAATGCCCTGTCCTCCATACATACATTTATTGTTACTCAAATCCTTGCTTATTTGTCAGATTAACAATATATCAAATATATAACAATACATTTTATATTTTATGATAGTAATAATTCATTTTTGTTTTTATTTTATGTAGACAATTTCTTGACTGCAACCAAGTCGTTTTATAACTTTTTGAGCTGTGAAATTATGAATTGAATTACAAATAAATCGTATAGCTTTACAATATTTTATTCATTTGAAAACAAATTAAAACATTTATTCATTTTGAGAATGAAATATTTAATTTGGGAAAATGCCAGCATTTGAAATTTCAAATATTCAAATTGTCTATGGATTAAAGAAGAAAAATGTTTTTTAGACTTTTTATAAAGACGTCAAAATATATAGTTTAAACTATTAATTTAAACACCAGATTCATCAAAAATATGTTTTTAATATCTCACATTAAAGCACTTAAATTCAATAGTAGTCATTAATCATTTAAATAAATTATATTAACTAAGGGTTTAGTTGAAATAAAAAAGCCAGTGTCAGGAGCGGGATTCGAACCCACGACCTTCGGCTAGATACGCCGTTGCTCTTCCACTTGTGCTATCGTGTCCTCGATCCATCCGAACACTAACTTCCCGAATTTTCCCTCTTTTTTTGACATTTTCAAATGTGTAATCTATTTGACTCTCGCCGAAAAATGAAATTCTTACATTATTACAATTCATCGATTAGGTTTCTTGATCCGATTAACCAAACAATTTTTTTAAATTAATTAATATTTAATGGTTGAAAGTTAGTTGAATAATTAATTAATCTTTAATGATTGGTTGAGTCAGTTTTGGTTGAGATAAAAAAGCCAGTGTCAGGAGCGGGATTCGAACCCACGACCTTCGGCTTGATACGCCGTTGTTCTACCACTTCTGCTATCGTCACTTCGATCCATTCGGACACTAACTTCCCATCTCAACCCTATCTTTTGAACTTCTCTCATTTTTGCCATTTTTCAACTAAAATCTCAACTACAGACCTTAATTAATTGAAAGATATTAATTGTTCAATCGGTCCATGAAGATTAGAGTATTATTTTAAATTTGTCAGTACGCGTCATATTATTATGATATTATATTGGTTATATAATAACTTAACTCCTAAAATAGTCTCGAATGAGGAGTGCCTATTCGTTCCGTCTTCACTCGCAGGTTTATTGAACTACTCAAAGCGTTTCGCCATTGCGCCATCTTCAGTGAGGTACTGCCTGAAGTTAGCGCAATGCCGAGACGCGTTTGGGAAGTTCAAAAAACCCGGGAGCGAAGACGGACCCGATAAGTGACCCATTACCGTTTCAACGAGTTCACCAGCCCAAAGACTATACCCAACATGAACTCTAATTTTGTGAATGACAACATGTAGATTATGGGTTTTTGGTGAATACAATGTTAGTAATGTGAATTAGAATGGAAGTTAGGCAAGGAGAGAGTGGTATCACGTAAAAATAAAACGACACTAAAAAACTGCTAAACAGAATCCTAGACTGTTTTTTACATTCACACCTATAATTTGCTCAATAGTTTCTACAATAAAACAACATCCGTGTTTGGATCTTGCCGATTTTTGAATTTAATTGCAAACATATCATTAGGATATTGATGTTGGCTAGGTTTGACAGAGTTGAAAAAAAGGGCGTGCACATAATTGGAGCTGAATTGTGGTGTTTACCGCCTTGATTGCCTGGCGTTCTCAACGGTCGGGACTCATTCGTTTCCGCTATATTTCAGTAAAATGTATCGTTTCTCTATCGTGAGAAGAAGATCGATTTGGCTTGTAATTCCCGAATGAATGAAACTTTTCAACGCGAACTGCTTAGCACTAAAACGGCTTTTTTTTCTACACCGATGCCGACGCTCTCGGCGATCATTCTCCAAGGGGTGTTTTCTTATAGAACCGGATTCCGCCGTTCTGGTTTCAAAGGAAACCGCGCGTTAACGTTTGAAAGTCAACGAACATTTGCTCTTCCATTACGAAGAAGATCCGTTTTCTAGACTAGAGTATAATGTGTGGTCGCAGGTAGCCCTCAGGGAACACTGCGGCTTTTCCTTCCAGTAATGAACGGAATTCCTCGGCTAATGCAAGGGTAAATTTACCCCAACTCATTGTTTTTCTTTGTAAAGATTAATAAATTTACGGTACACATCATCATCAACCATTTAATTTCGATCATCACAAATAATTCTTGTCACACACATCAAAACTATTGTCTTTTAAATAAAATATGATATATATATGAAAAAAATAATGATTCTAGTATGCTCATTATTAATATATTTTAGGATTACATTAGGAATTTTTAAAATTATTGAATGTTTGTTATGGTTTTTTGAGAAAATAGTCTCGTAATTTAATTTTCGTTCTCTTATGCTCTTGGTATTTTATTTTATTTTTGATAGGGTCTTTTTGATGTGTGTTTTTTAATCAAGTCATGTACATTTTTCCATGTTATTTTAGCTTAGAATTAGTTTATGAGATTTGGTCTATTATATGCATAAACTGATTGTTTTCATAAAATATGTCTTATAATTACACGCTGTCTATTTTGCTTTTAAAATGTTATCCTCGTTAAAGAACTTATTGGTCACATTTTTTCATATGCAATGCCCTGTTTTTTCACAAATTTTGAAAATTTATTATTAATAAATTTCTCACAATCTAGCACCTCACAAATTTATAGATTTGTTCGTGAGATATTGAAATTTTCCCCCATAAGATTTATCGTGTAACTGATTACAAAAATTGAAAGCAAATTTTTTTTTAAAGAATAGTTATTTGGAAATTATCAATTTTTTAAGAACAACTTTAATCTTTTCAAAAAAGAAAAACAAATGAATTTGTGAGTTTCTGCTTTTTTTAGAATAGAAAGGGATTTCCAAATTGACCAAAGAAACATTCTCAAAAATCATTCACTTATTCAATTTATAGTGTAAATAAGGGTTGTTGTTAAGGATTTTTTAAAATTTAAATTTATTTGTTATGTTTACTAATATTCGTGGTCCGTTTGATTTGATTTATTGAATCTTTCAATTAATTACGATTTTTAGTTGAGATAAAAAATTTCGAACCCACGAAATTCGGCTAGGTACGGCGCATCTCGTGACTCCGATCCTCTTGGGCACTAACTTGTTTGTTTCTATACATGATCGTACACCATACAAATTTGTATAAAGATAAATATATCACACACTAGCATTAACGCAAGTACTGAAAAGTATACAGAAATACATGATTTGAGCAACCACCCGCTGCTAGCAAGGATAAGATGTCCGGAGGCTACCGTCTGGATTGGAATGAGTGGTGTGGGCTCGATGACTATGGCTAAGATGGTTTGAAATACTGGGAATCTGGATCGGAACAGTTCGTTGACCAAAGCAATGTTGAGATGTTTGTAGATAAAGAGGTTTCTGACTTGATAAAAAGCTTTGACAATTTGTCTAAGGACTTTCGTTTGGAAATACGGGATTTGCTGGCAGTTCGCGACAGCTCCATTCCATATGTTCATATTCCGTATGAACGGTCTTAGTAACGTTTTCTACAGTGTGCTTTGTCTTGGTTGTCAAAGGAGATTTCAGACTTAGAATTCTTCGGAGTTGTCCAAGTCGTTTTTAACTTGTTTCTATGTCTTGTCTGGGGATTCGAAATCAGTCTGCTGTCCAAAATATTTGAATTGAGCAGAAACTGCTATCTCTGTTTCGATGGTGAATGGAGTGTAAGACTGCTTTTCCAGCTTCAAAGTTCGCTGAGCGCTTTTTTCTTCGTTCAGTCTTTTCCATTATTTTACACGACTTAAAATAACTTTTATAATATCGCGTAAAATTAAATTTTCATATTTGATTCAAATAAAATTTCCATCTTATCTTTTTTTATAATTAGTTACACCATAAAATAGATAATATTATTGAGATTATTATTTTTTTTTAAGAGTTTCTCTTGTATGTTTTTGTCTATGTAAAGAATTTTTTAATTATGTGAAAATCGTAGGGCATTTAATTTAGAAAAAAATTCATCATATGTTCAGTTTAATAAGCCGACATATTAATATAAATCTAATAGCACCAAGAGAATAAGTATGATGTTACCTTTTGAACAATTCTTAGTTTTGCAATCAAATAAGCAGGGTAAAAATATTTCGTAAATATTTTTTATAAAAACCCACACGATATGTGTGTGTGTGTGTGTGTGTGGTCCAGTTATTGTCTGGTTTCGCTGTGTCGTTTTATTTGTGTATTATCCCGCTCCGGCCATGCCCAATCCAGTTACACAAATTCCCATTCTCTATTATCCGATCTCCCGCAACCAATAATCTACGCATTGTCATCCACAAAATTACACGCCAATCCTTGTCAGAGAATATAGAACCGTTATTTCCGGAGGTGATTTATTGTACCAGCGATATAGTATCGTAATAAAACAATCGGTAACAAATTTAAAAGAACAAAAATTATTTAGTACTATTGAAATAAAATATTTAGTTCGAAAATAACATTACATCACGCACCCGCAAGAAAAGTGACACAACTCAACAAAAGACAATTTTACAAGAGAGACAAATGGAAGTTTACTTATTTGAATTATGTATTAAGTACACACAATTACGGTTATTGGCAATAAAAACTGTCATGATCCATCATTATTGTCTTTCGGTTTCCAAGACTTAAAAGAAATACGAAACTTTAAAAATCCAGCTACCCTCTTCTCGAAAACTACCCCTTTTTGAGTTGAGGTGATCGCTTCACCTGTAATGGTAATCAATGGAGGTAGGGTGGTGGTAACAGACAACATACAAATTTTACAAACCAGTATAATTATCCATATAGTGAGTTGTACTAAGATTATTTTTGAACCAAATGTACTTTCCTTCTGTAGTCAAGGCTAATTATATATTAAAATATTAAAAATACAAAATTAATTATTGAAACAAGGGCTTTATTGATTATTAAAAATATTTTAGTTAAAACATTGAAAAATCGTTGAAACGGTAAAATAATATAAATGTGAGAAGACAACATTGTTCAAAAAAAAATCATGAACAAACAATAATATAATGAATAAATTAAACGAAAATAGTTAAGGAGCATTCTAGAAAATGTACAGTCTTGAAGTTGAAAGCAAATTCACTTGTTATTGCCAAGCTTTTTATCAATTTTAAGTTCATCATCAGGGCCAATATTAAATCTGAAAAATATATTTGTACAATCCGTTAGATTTCGTGTTCAGATCAACCAAATGAATTCATTCAAGTAACTAATCTTTATGTAAAGTATTGGTTGAAACAAAAAAGCCAGTGCCACGAGCGGGATTCGAACCCACGACCTTCGCCACTGCTCGACCTCTTGAGCTAATGTGACTGCAGTAGACTCGTACATCAAAAATTTTTTATCGTAACCAATACCTTTCGCAAAGACTAATTGAACAATGTTATTTGGTCAATCGGACCAGGAAATCTAATGGAATTAATAATTTAAATAAACTATACACTAAAGCTCTCCGTGGCATTTTATTTGTCGCCGAGAATCAAATAGATTACACGACATTTGTAAAAAGGGCAGAAAGTAGAGAATATTGCAAGGTGTGTTGAGATAGGAAGTTAGCGCCGGAGTGGATTGAGATCACGACAGCTCAAGTGGTAGTGCAGCAGTGCAATGAACCGAAGGTCGTGGGTTCGAATCCCGCTCCTGACACTGACTTTTTTAACTCAACCAAGACATTATATGGAAGAATAATTAAATGAACCTGGTCAATTGACCACTATAACGTAAATAAATTAATATTAAATAAGTTACTTACTTGGTAAGTAAAAGAAGTAGAACCGGAATTTGTTTTGGTTCATTTATTGAGAACAAAAAATATTTGACTTTCAATTTTGACATTAATTCAAGTCCATTAATGAAAATTCAAAAGGTGGGGTTGAGATGGGAACTTGTCCGAGTGGATTGAAGTCACGATAGCTCAAGTGGTAGAGCAAGCAGCAATGTATATAACCAAAGGTCCTGGGTTCGAATCCGGCTCGTGACACTGGCTTTTCTATTTCAACCAATACCTTACATAAAAATTTAACTTTATTTTATTTATTTATTTATTATATTACTTATACCGTTGGTTTAAAGCTAGACACAGAACTAAGATATGCCACTTCCGTGAATGGTGACAGTACGTTCCTGTCAGTTCTGCTATTCTTCCTGTATAGCATCGCACACCCGAATATTTAGAAAAAAAAACACACACACAAAAAACCAGTTTATTATATTTTTAGACGTGCTTTGCTATCCTTGTGAGTGTGCGATATGTGAATAATTTACATTGTCTTCATTATTTTCAAATTTTCTAACAGCCGAAAAGAAAAAAAAATTATAAATTACTGAGTATTTCTTTTACAAACTGCGGATAAATGTGTTTCATTAGTGGGAAATGGGTGAATAACCGTAATAAAACATTTTGAAGCTTCTAAAGAAGCTCGGCTTCCGCATTTCCATGAAATCTTCTATTTCTTATCTTATACTAAATCATCGTCATTTAAAATAAATTAGATCTGCGGAGCCGAGGGAGGGAAAGAGGCTTTTGCTAAAAGTTACAATTGTTGATGACCTGTTAAATTATGAATCCGCTCAGGTCGGGAGGGGAGTGAAAAGAAGCGAGAAAAAGCGAGCAAGAAGAAAGAAGCACGACTATATAAATGATTTCGGGAAAGGCCTTTGATGTAGTCCGAGAAAAGACTGGTCTTGCAATATCAAAGGTGTAACTATGTATGAATCGTAATAAATGAGAACGATTAGAGAAGAGTTTCCTCTCACAGAAGATTCTCCCCATTTTATGTTATAACTGCTTCCATCCTGTACAAATCCGTTTTCCGGCTTTCCACACATTTCAATACTCATGGTAAGATATACGCTTTTTTAAAATTTTCCATTTTAAATGTTCTCATTCTTTGAAGCATTATAAAGCATTATGGAATTTAACATTCTACTGCCAATTTCCAATTAAATTTGTTAGTAAAAAAAAGAAAATCCTACCTGTACTGTTCAATGGAAAGATGTTTATTTTTTAATGTGAATTTGAAAATAATCTGTAATAAATTGAAAAGGTTTTTTTCTTCAAAGATTACAGAAAATAACCAACACCTTAATTTATTGAGGTTCTAGACTGATTTAAAGAAATCTGGTATATTTTATAGACATAAAGAAAATTGTTAACTGTGTGTGAAAATGTTAAGCATTTAATTGTATAAAAAATGAAAAGTTTATATTGATTAAAGGGTGAGCGAATGAGAATGAAAGAGGGAAGGTTCAACAAAAAGAAACAAAGTAAGAATTCCAATTGGCAGCGTGCAATAGATAAAATAAATTGAATGAAGAAAGTAAATATGGAACGGAGAACACAAGTAGGAAATTTATAGAGAATATGAGAATAAGAGAGGTTCAAATAAAAGGATATTCGTAGAGAGGTAAAACCAAAGGAAAGAAGTTGACAGAGAAAGAAAAAAGTAAATGAAAATTGCATGCAGGGGGAGATTTAAAGTTAGAGAGAGAGAGCGAGAGAGAGAGAGAGAGTGATAGAGCGTGAGAGGGCGAGGGGTGGAGTGGAAAAAAGAAAAGCGAAGTGAAATAAAAAAGTAAAATAAATACTAGATACATAATTGTTATAATAATTAAATATTAGAGGCGTCGGTGGCTGCAAGGTCATTAGTCTTTGACACGGCGCTCAACACTGTAAGGTAAAGGTCGCGGGTTCGACACCAGCGGCCCTGCATTCGAAACCGACATACTTACAAATGGGCTTTTTGTTAAAAAAAAAAAAAAAAAATCAGGGTTTGTATGACCAGGATGTAGCGAACCTCTGAAAAAAGAAATTAATTAAAAATAATTTATTTGGTCAATCAAACCACGAAACTTAATCGATACAATATAATTATGTGCTTTGAAAATACAAAAAACAAATAAATTAAAAAAAAAAATATTTTCTAGTTTAGACACGACTACCTCAAATTTTTATTCAAATTAAGTTAATATTTCTAAATTATACCACCTTTAAAAATTATAAAAAAATTAAATATGGCGAGTTTTGTTTTCTAGATGTCAAACATTGCGTAGCGTATCTGGCTGAAATGTCTAAAAATCAGAATTATGATCTCAAGAGCCTCCTAAAAGTAAAAATAAAAGTTTAAAACAGTTTCTCATTCCATTAATATAACAAAGCTGAGCAACAAGCAATCAGCCAAACAGTTGAGAACTTGCTATACGATAACCAACTATATATGAACAGAGAGAGAGAGAGAGAGAGAGAGAGAGAGAGAGAGAGAGA
>CM077108.1:9916431-9939586 GCA_039619505.1 Cimex hemipterus
GAGAGAGAGAGAGAGAGAGAGAGAGAGAGAAAGAGAGAGAGAGACAGAGAGAGAAAGAGACAGAGAGAGAGAGAGGAGAGAGAGAGAGAGAGAGAGAGAGAGAGAGAGAGAGAGAGAGAGAGAGAGAGAACCGAAAATATATTTAAAAATAATAATATAATGCCATTAGGGTCGAACTTATTAAAATGGTTGAAGTTTGTTTTTAGAATGTAATGTTTTGATATTTCTGGATTATTTAGTTCACATTAGTGGTATAATTATAATTTTGTATTACACTATTTTCTAAACGGTGAAGGATAAATGATTCTGATAACCTGATAATTTTTTCTTATTATAATTGGAGTTGTCCTCAAAATAACCTTATTATAAATAAAGTGAAACTCTGCGTACAACCAAAGGCGTCATGTCGGTTGCAATGTGATTGATTTTGAGCTGGTTGGTCTCTCGGATCAGAAATCTACGTAATTCTGTTTGGTTATTAATTGATTGCGTTTATCGATCATTCGGCTTTGTGAAAACCGATTTAACGGGAAATTTTCCCACCTCGTGTGTTTGAATGCAAAAAATTATAATCAAAATTTCCAGTGGGTGCTTTGTTCCGCGAGTACGCGTGTTTTCAAAGAATTATCGAATCAAATAAATTGTCACCTTGGGGGTAAATTTATACAAGCTTTGTTCACCGAGGCATCAGACGTGTTTAACTTAGTTTCCAGGCCCGAATCAGTTGCACTCCCCAGGAAAGAGGAATCGCGGAGGCGGCACCTTTCCTGCGGGTAATGAGGCAAACATTCGCCCCTATGATTCCCTATACTTCCCACCTTCCACCTCGGGATGGGAAACTTGGGGAAAATTCATAGAGTCGGGTTGTTCAAGAAAGTTGTACATAATGGATTGGTCTCTCCACCGCCAAACAGCAGTTTAATAGTGATAAATCCCGTTTAACAGTTGTTTAATGATCCGCAAGGCTGGCCCGGACCCAAGCCCTATACATCATGTAATCGTTCTAAGTTTTACTGACTTAATTACTACATGCAGCCCTGCAATACTACAAAGTGGATATTAATTAGGAGATTTCTTAAACTCCGTACGTAACATTAATATGAAAGCATAATGATCTAAAATCAACATCAATACATTCCCAATAATCTTCATAATTAAATAATTTTATATGTCTATAGGAAATAGGAACTGAACCCCAGTTGACCCTAGACATCAATGAAAATTTAATTAGCTAGATTTTTCAGTAAATTTTACTCCTTAGAAATTCAATTACGCGCACACTTTTAATTCAACGTAAAAACTGTTTTACATGACTAGGCTTTATTCTAACCCCCGTACTATTTTTCTTTCAGCCCAAGCCACCATTTTTATTAAACTTCTGTTGCCCAGTGCTCAAGGATAGGTTAAGTTTTAAACGATTTTTGTTCATGGATACTCAAAGAAATATGTCTCAAGGATCGACAAGAAAAAACAAAACGAGCTCCCGGAAATTGGGCATATCCCTGGAATTTTGTATTTGTTTTTAATTTGGTGAGATTCGTGACCGTTATTGGATAATTATTCAGAAATCTTGCGATGCGGTCTGGCGTGATGTAGGTTTCAAAAAAACATTTTCTTTATCGTGCCAACGTTTCGATCTTTTATTGAGATCATCTTCAGGGCTCAAAGTGTTTGTCTTCTGTGTAATTGTGCCATGTCGTGTTGAGAGTGTCAGTGTGTCAATATTATATATGATAGTTAGAAATATACACACATATATAGTACGCTGGCACAATGAAGAAAATATCTTTCTGATACCGACATCACACGAGACCGCATCTAACGATTTATGAATAATATTTGTTTTTAATTTGAACACAATCGTTTACAACCGCGAATCCGAAAAACATATACTCGATTTAACTGTGTTTTCCGTCATTTGAAAAATGTACTACAGTTTGTTACCATGTTGTAAAATATTGTCCTCAAAGGAAAAAAAACCGCCAAAAGTGCAAATACGTAAAAACAAACATAAACACAAAAGTACACTAAGCAAGGCGCGTCAATAAATTAAACCCAAGCATGACACATCGGACGTGCAGGTTTAACGCAGAAAAGCGCCGCAGTTTTCTTTAGCATTTTATACACCACATCTGCAAGGCCCGTATTTTATCCTGTCCAAACATTTCTAGCTAGATAGAAAAGCCTAGGGCTGTTATCCAATTCGAAAATCACATCTACTACCATTCCTTTGTATTGATTATCATCATCGTATTGATTATTTTGTACCATGTTAATTTTTATGGCCTTGTATTTTTAAGCAGCTTATTCCATTATAAAACAAAAAATGGCTTGAAGGTAATTTTATACTTCGAATCTGCTATTGCAGAATTTTAATAACTTGACTTTGTAAGAGACCTATGATCAACATTTTCTGAAATTTATTATGTTTCGTGGTCCGTTAGAGCAAATAAATTCGTTTCACTTTTTAATTACGGTTTTGGTTGAGATAAAATGTCAGTGTCACTAGAGGGATTCGAACCCAAGACCTCCGGGTGAATAGTCCGGCTTTACCAGCGATCATCGATTGTTGAGATATTAAAATTTTCATTCCTAACTTGGTATTTGCGATTTATCTACATGTTGTTGTGCCGAGCAAGGTTCGAAAAGTTAACACAAATTTGTTTTCACTAGGAAGTAACTGAAATTATCATAATCATAAATATTATGTAAATATGTGTAGAGGTTAGTGACCGTTAACGGATAATTATTCAGATATCGTGAAGTGCGGTCTGGTGTGATGTAGGTATCAGAAAAAGGCCCTGAAGATGATCTCAATAAAAGATCGAAACGTTGGCACGATAAAGAAAATGTTTTTCTGATACCTACGTCACATCAGACAGCATCTCACGATATCTGAATAATTATGTAAATAATTTGTTTACCACTCGACCTATCGTGACTTTGATCAACTTTTCAATTTTCCGTCCTTTTGCCACTTTTCAAATGTCGTGTGTCAAGATGATTCTCGGCGACAAATGAAACGTCCAGGGATAGCTTGTCCGAGTGGATGGAGGTCACTATAGTTCAAGTGGTACAGCAGCGGCATATTTAGCCGAAGGTCGTGGGTTCGAATCCCGCTTGTGACACTGACTTTTTATTTCAACCAAAACCTTAATTAAAGGTATTTCATATGTAATGCACTATTTTAACAATTTAGATAGCTATTTTCATTTCAAATTCGGAGACAACAGAAACTCATTCATCGGTTCGTTCTCGAGATATTAAAATTTTCATTCAAAACTTGGAAATTTTAATTTATCGTGTAACTGTTGTTATGTCATGTTAGGTTCAAAAAAATTAAGATAAACTCAGTTTTTAATTTTCTTCCATTTTCCCCTATGAAGTAAGTGAAATTTTTTGACGAACGAATCGATGAATTTTTGTAAATAATTGTTTTTAGATAAATTTTAGAAGTTCTTTTCTTTAAAAAAGTAGCACCAGAAATTAAAAAAAAATCATCGATTAGTCCTAGCGTTAATGAAGTTCTCTTTACGAACTGGTTAATTCCACTGTATCACGGACCTGATTTTATTTAAAGTTGCTCTTCAACGGAACAATTAAAAAATAATTTATCAAATTTTATTAAATTTAATTGTTTTAAATTTTTCTTATCCTAACGAGTTAAGAAATAAATTGAATTTATTGAGTTCTGAAGGAAAACTGCAGTATTTCTATTTCCTGAGCAAAATGTTAATACATTTTTGTGATTCTGGTATATTTTTTTAAATAACAAAAACATTTAAATATGTATAAAAGTTGGAATTTTATTTGTAAAATATTTATTACCAATTTGGCTTATCCCGCCAATTTATTAATATTCCAATTGCACCTGGAAATTATACCTCTGGTGATATAGAAATTATTATATAAATTTAGCTTTGCAACCATTGTTTGTTTTACAATAAAATAGGCAGTCTTTTATAATAAATCACATGGTTTTGTTCTTAAAGTTTAAAGATATTACAAATAATTTCAATTAAATTAGAGTAAAATGTATTTAGTATTAATGCGTCATACATTAGAGAGGTAAAAGCTATACTTTTTACTTATTGTGTTAAGATTTTGGTCTTTTTAAAGCAATTAATGCTTTTGAAATATATTTTTTTAATTTAAATTGGGACGTCTGTGGCAGCAAAGTTCAAAAAAAAAATTCAAGTGAGAAGGCGAGTTATTTAGGTTGCCATTAAAGGAATAAAAATAAAGTACACATTTTTTTCAGTCACTCGCGTCAAGATTAAAACCCAGTATGACACACAGGTTTAGCGTAGTAAAAAGACTTTTTTTCTTTAATCTGTCATATTCACATATCTAACTGAAAGAAACCAGTTTATGTCCAGTCCAAACATTTCCAGTTTTCTATATCTAGATGCCCTTGGGCTGTTTTCACATACCAAGTGTCTTCAAAAATTTCATTTTATATTATTAGATCCTTTTGTCTAAGCAAATACAAGATAATTCCAATTAGACTGGATAGTCGAGTTGATTTCTTGTTAAACGCCACACATACAAACTCATGGTTGTATTAATTTTGTGTAGAGATTAGTGACCGTTAACGGATAATTATTCAGATATCGTGAGATGCGTTCTGGTGTGATGTAGGTATCAGAAAAACATTTTCTTTATCGTGCCAACGTTTCGATCGCTTCGGCACTCTCAACACGACATGGCACAATTACACAGAAGACAAACACTTTGAGCCCTGAAGATGATCTCAATAAAAGATCGAAACGTTGGCACGATGAAGAAAATGTTTTTCTGATACCTACATCACACCAGACCGCATCTCACGATATCTGAATAATTAGTTGTATTAATTTTTTCCCATTATATTGTATATTTCGTTATAAAATATATTGGGCAGTGACCCAGTGGGGGAAGGGCTTCGATTCGGCGACTAAAGCACCACAAGAATGGTGTTCAAATCTCTCAATATGAACTCCTGCAAATGGAAATTTTTTCTGACGGCTCCTTAGGTCTAGATATAATCCATATTTTACAATTTGTATCTACAAACTATTGAGTAAAATAAACAAAAAATATAACTCTTTGTTACACTTTTCCTCGTAATTATGAAAGTTTTTGATTAAATATTTATTTTCAGTGAAGTTTTGTTAACTTTGTCGGTATTTATCCAAACTACTTTTAACAATATTGATCGTTACAAACAACTTCTAGTTGTTGGAACTTTATGCGTTACTCTTGTAAATCAAAGAATTAATTACGTCAAAATAAACAGTTTAATCTCTGCAATCGACAAACCCCTTCATTTCCTAGGGAATTCATTCATTTTTTTGAAGGTTACGTGAAATGACGGGAAGTTCAATATTTATTAATTTCGAAACCGAATTCGGCCCAACTTCGATTCCACGAAGTCTGTTTGAGAACTGTTGCACAAATTTTACGTTTCAACTTCCGATTTCCCGCACGTCGGAACAGACTCACAAACAGGAAATTACGTACATTCGGATGGGCGTTGGCACAAAGGGAATTACATTTTATCACTTGCCCCACACTGTTGTTCATGTTTATCGATGCCCGGGCTGAACATTATTTCCTTGCCTAGTTATTAACTTTAGGCATGTTTCATTATACATTGCTTTTATATTTAATTTATAACATTTGTGGAAAATCTGCTTGAGTCACGAACGTGGTTAGAGCACCGGGGTATCGAGCTGGAGGTCGTAGGTTCGAGCCCCACTCGTGACACTAATTACGACTGAATAAAACCTATCGAAATCAATAAATGCTAAAAGTAAGTCATCGTTTTTGTAACTATAATAATCTCATTCAACACTATACATTATTCCATAAATGTTTAGCGGTCATAATTGACCATATTATTTATTTGGTGGGATGTACGTTTAGAAAAAATTTAAAGATATTTAACGAAATATCTAGGAAGAAAATTTTTAAACCTACATCACAACATACCGCATCTCAAAGATCTCTAAATAATCAATTAATTACTAAATATTATATATATATCAATTAATTACATATTTTATCTAACGACTTGGTTGCGATGAGAAACGTGTCACGAGCGAGTTTCGAACCCACGACCTTTGGCTAATTACATATTATAATAATTTATATATGTATACCGATATCAAAATAGACCCCATTAATTTTTTTCTTTATTTCTTTCTCCGGGGGCTTGTAACAATAAAGTCATTTCAGTACCCTCTCACCTCCCACTGCAATGTTGTGGCCGATGGAGTACTCAATATTCCGCCATCGGCTCTACAGTCTACAGTTACAATAAACAAATAAGTTTCATACAAATAAATACCCGACACAAATATTTTACATATACACGTTATATATAGCATTAACAAGTGAGAAAACTCCCCCGTTTCGCTAAAAAAATCGGAATAGGGGATCGAACATTTGACTTGCTCGCACGAGTAACGTTTTTATGACAGGATTCATCCCTACTCGCTCCCTGTAGGGGGCCAAGGCATGGCACTCCTCGACAAGATGAGTCACACTGAGCAACCTTTCTCTACAAGCGGGAAACCTGCGCGGGTTTTGACCCTGAAGCAGATGTCCGTGTGTCATACGGGTATGGCCAATCCTCAGCCGAGTTAACACGATCCTTTCATTTCGTTACGGATTCTCATGGGGCCACCGTTCAGTCGTGCCCTTAACTCGCAGGAACTTCTCGGCCGACCCGGCCCACTGACGCTGCCAACGCTTTCCCACAGCGTTCTTTACTACTCGCACAGCGTCAATGGGCCGGATCGCGGTAGCTTGGTCTGGAGGGCGAGACCTCCCAGCTTTCACTGCCTCGTCTGCACGTTCGTTGCTCTCCAGCCCGACGTGTCCGGGTGCCCAGACAACTACTACCGTTTTTCCCAGGCGCTCCAGCTCAGCAGATCTTTCTGAAAGGAGCACGACAAGAGGGTCCGCGGAGAATCTGTCCTGAATAGCCGATATTGCACTCAGGGAGTCCGTACAGACAAGGAAGGCAGAGCCCTCATCGTCTCGAATCACCCCGAGTGCGTGCTTTAAAACCGCATTAATTAAATTAATTAATTACACCATGAGTATTATCAGTATAGTCTAGTATTATACTATCTGGTGACGTAGTGGATTGAGGTGGCTACAGCTCAAGTGGTTAGAGAGGCGTTTTCTTAGTCTTTAGATATCCCCTTAGTTTTGTCGATATTTTGACCAAATTTTCGGAAGATTGATACTCGAAATCGATTTGAAGTAGTAAGAGGCCCAAGTCGCTAACCCGCAACCAATTCAACCGAGGCATAGTGTTAGATAAATCGAACAAAAAGAGACTATTCGACAGTTTTCTTAGTCTTTTCATATTTCCTTAGTTTAGTAAACTTTTTGTGAACATTTTGACCAAATTTTAGGAAGAGTGATACTCGAAATCGATTTGAGGTATTCAGATTCCCAATTAGCTAACTGGCAACTTTCGATTCAACCGAGGTACCTTTTGGGCGGCGTATTGAGCCGAAGATCGTGCGTTCGAATCCAGTTCGTCACAATAGGGTTTTCATCTCAACCAAAACGTTAAATTCTTGGTTCTTGATATTTGCTTCTTATATCTGTAATGAATATACACAGCACACAATAAAATACGAGCAAATTCGTATCTGCTGAATCACATAATAAAACGTAGGGTAACCTTTTTTTTTAAATTTTTTATCCTGTGTAAAAAGGAAACAAAAATAATCAACTGATTTATAACAACCACATAAAATTGGTAACATAATCATGAGAGTAACTGTTAAAAAAAATACATATTATAATTACAATATTTTAGTCGTTTTCTAGGGGGCTATTGGAAAAAGGCTCGGATTCGTGTATAATATTAAAATAATCAGAAATCTCGTTAAAATCGGTTACGCTTTTTCCGAGGTCGTCTCCTATTAATAATTATTTTATTTTTATGATTGAACTTTTCGAAGTATAATTTTAATGAACTGAATGATGAATGAATTTTGGGGGCAAAACGGAAATGATTTTAATTACAAGCTTTATTGAATTAAAATAATCCTTAAATTTATATTCAGATAGTATTTAGAAATTCATATTTGTGTATCTGGTGAGTAGAAAAATCGAGATTTCGCCTGTTTAACATATTTGATTTGCAGTCGTATTCAAGGTTTTGAGGGTGCGCGGATGATGCCGACGCGGAGTAAGGTGATTAAGTTTGGTTAATGCCTCCACCCTTCGTCTTTCCGCTAAACTAAGCACGTTTCCGCCCTATTGCAACCTCACGCAATTCTACTTACAACTTTGATTATATGTTCCCCAACAGACTTTCTAAACACGGAACCCCGAGGCGGGGGCCGGGCGGCGGCGGCGGCGAAATAAAATGAGTTGACAACTCGCATTTGTAGGAAATCGTCCGATTGGTGTTCCGAGAAGCAATTTGTCTCGTTCGGGACGTCATACAGTCTTAGAGAAATCCGAGTAACGCCCTAATGAATTCCCTTATTACCGTGAGAGCTACCTTATCGACGCCCTTTTAGGGCGGCTTAAGGGCCGGCCATGTCCTTTTCAATTTATAAAAACAAGAACAGTACCGAATGGTAAATGGTGATGTAGTAAATGAAAATTTTGGATGGATTAAATCCTGCATGTCATTTACCAAGCGCAAGTATTTTTTGTAATAAAATTAAAAAATAAATATTTTTATCCCAGACTTCAGAAAATCAATCATTTTTCATTAACTACCAGTTGAAACAGTTTCCCCACCCAATTCCAAAAGAGCCTATTTTTTCAGCAAAGTATATCCCGTTTAACTGTATTTCTACGGATCATGTTAAACATTTTTTCAATATAGGAGTTATTCAATATCAACTGTCAAATCTCACGCCTACCACGAAAAGTACCCTCTGGTCATTAGAGTTACTAAAAAAAACTACTAAAAAAATAGTTGTGGTATGTTTCTATGTTTTGATTTAATTTTATTAAGTGATATTGGATATATAAAAAATCAAATTCTCCTTTATTCATATTTCTGACTTTTAGTAGCGTAAAATTAAATTCCTTTTAACAAATCGTGAAAGGCGAGAAACTGTGCTTTCTAACCGGAATAACCTGCGAGAAGAATAATTTCTCACATAGCACTAGCTCTAAAATAATTAATATTTGTTTGAAATAAAATCGTATTTGAGGATTTGATATCATTCTCAAATCCGAATTGATTTTAACAAAATGTTTTTCGTTTATTGTACTGGTAGAATCTTTTCGTTTTGTAACTTTTTAGATATCTAATCTCATTTAGTTCAGTCTTACATAATACTTTATTACCTTAAGAAAATCTAATAACTTACAATAATTTACAAATCCATTCTAAACATTGGGAAATCTTTTTAAAAAATTTGTTTTCCTGCTCTTGGGGTATATTGATAAGAACGTTTTTATACTCCTTGTCTATTTTATATTTCCTATTTACTGTCTGTGTCAATTTCCTATGTTGTATTTATAAATAAGACGTTTTTACGACCTCACAAAAACAAGTTTGCTCTCTCTTCCTCTGTCTCAGTTATTTGCGTTTTATATTTGAAAATACTTAAGAATGTTTGCCTAAGGTTATGATGTCAATATGTTGACTTCACAGATGAAAAATACTGTGGTTGGATGAGAAATATAAAAGTTTAAAAAACAAGTTAACTATAACCAACAACGTATAATCCAAACTTGATGTAAGTAAACCATGAAAAAGTCAAACCTGTTGAGATTTTGTTGCTGAATTTTTCCTTATTATTGTCACATGCAATAACACAAAAAACAGAATTTCAAGATGTACTTTCTGTTTTAGACAATCGGTAAAATTTGGATGATAAAAATTTTATACTTGATGGACAGAAGACTGAAAAAAGGAAATGTTGTTGATTTGTATAATCTGCCTTGTTCATGTTTAGCCGTGGCAGTGATGAAAAACTCAGCGATAAAATTGAAAACAAGAATAATCTTTTCCGTCTCAGTTCTTTACGGTGCTAAGACAAAGACTCCGGCAAGGTTCAAGGGCAGAATAAATATTTTTAGAAAAATTTTGAACTGATTTGATTTTTCGATCGAAAATACGAAAGCAATAGGTTAAAGGTTTTTCGCTTGCGGTATTGGTTCCGAATTGAGAACGGGTTGTTTCATATTAAAATGTTGCTTTGATAAAAATCGTACAAAGAAATTTTTTGTATTATTTCATACGACACAATGTTTTTTGTTCAATTATAATATAAAATCAAAATTGAAAATGTCAATATGTTCAATTCAATTTTGGACGATATGCGGGATTCGAGCCCACGACTTTTTCTCAACTCAAAACCTTAGTTAGCGGGGCCGCGGTAGCCGAGTGGTTGGCGTGAATGACTCTCGGCTATTAGACCCCGCGGTCGCGGGTTCGATTCCTGCCGTCGCCTCTGGCCCTTTTATCACGATACTCTTCCTCCCCCCCCCAAACAAAGCGAAACGCAATAAATAATTACAATAGTCTGGCTAGATATTCAAAGTTCATGAGGCAATAAAAAAAAACCTAGTTGTTCCTTGGTCAATCAAATCACGAAAACTAGTGAATTGGGCCCAATATTTTTTAATTGTTCCAAATTTCGAAATAACACAGGATGTACTTACTACTAACCGAAAGTTCTCATCCAAAGACTCTTGTAAATTGCCATTCTATTTGATCAAAATATGTTCACCTTTACGAAAAACTAGTGATCAAATTAATTCATTATAAAAGTAAAAAAGTGTTATGAAAAGATCAAAAAACGTCTATGGCAATAGCTAATAGAGTGTTGGATGGATTTGGTTTTGCGAGTAGTCCAAAGTCGATAAATCTACTTTTCGGCTAATTTCATTTTTATAAAAACTCGCGCGGCATGGTCCGAGATATCTGGAACACTAATGGAACTAGAAAATAAAGTTTGAATATTCTGAAACATTCCATATATCTATATAAAGAAGGGAAAACAGAAAGTGAATATTACTTTACATTGACATAAGGTAAAAGAAATTTCAAATCTAAAAATGAAAAATAGATTTAGACAATACATATACCCAAAGAACACGAAGATCCTGTTGTTTTTTACATAATTTGTATGTTTTTTTTGTATTTATATTTTAATACCAGCTACTTATTTTAATGTAAACCAACTTAAACGAAATTAGAAATTCATCAATTTTAATTAAAAATATTAATTCCGTTGGTGTGAAAGGAAATTCATGAAAACACTGGAAAATCATTTAGTGATAGATTAAAATTCAATTAATAATTTATTATCTGGATTTGCTTTTTATGCGTGGGTTTTGATTAAGTTTACATTACAACAAGCGTATTTAAATGAGTGTAACTACAAAAATACATACAATTGGAAATAATGGACACGGTAATTAAATAAATAAAGAAAGAAAGAGCGTGGGATAAAGAAAAAAAAAGTAAAAAAGGTTAAGAGAGATTGAGAAATAAAGAGAGGGAGAGAAAGGGAGACAGAAAAGATAGAAAAGTAGAGAGTGAGTGAGAGAAAGAGAGAGAGAATGTGAGAGAGTGTGAGGGCGAATTAGTGTAATGAATAAGGGTCTTTTTTTGTTAAATTACCTGTTTTCTCCTGACCTCATAATAAATTAAAGTAAAGCTGAAATTATCAAAAATAAAAGAAATATGAGGTATTATTTGTGTTTATGTTTCAGACTGGAAATCTGAAAAATGTTCTCAAAGAGGAAAACAGGAAAATTAAATATTTCTTTCTTGTTTGTTTCAGAGTCTGGGACCAGTGTAATGTCGTCCAAGATTACCTGACCGTTTATGACGGAGGGTCTACGACGGATCCCGTCCTGGTGAGGCTGTGCGGGGGAGATGCCGTCCCCGACATTGTCTCATCTGGAAACAACATGCTCCTGGAATTTCACACATCGCCGTACGACAACCCATTCCACCCTGTGCCTCTCAGCTTCTTGCCCGGATTCGAGCTTGAAGTCCAGGTAATGTTTTCATTCTGGGCAAAGATTGGATCCGTTTCGTCCTCCGATTGTCAATTAAATAGACATTTGTTGATGGGGGAATCGAAAGGGCTTTACGCCGGCGGATGATTGACGGACCAATCTACCCGTGGTAATTCATGCATTAAGCCCCCCCACCTCTCGGCCCTTATCTGATTTGATTCTCGAATGGGGTTTGTTTTGATGATGGGATTCTCGAATTAACCACTAATTTAATTTTCCACACCACAAAAGCAAACTCGTCGAAATATAAAAATTGTCCTCTTGAGAGAATCAACCAAACGTAATCTTTCTCCGTGTGTGATACGTAAATTATTTAAAATAAACTGATTTTATGACATGATTATGTTAAAAAAAAGTAGGCTGAAATAAAAAATATACTCAATTATACTACCACATATGAAAGAAGATTAAATGATAATTACACCTTTCATTGATTCATCTTTATCATGTCATGATAATTTCATTATTTCAGTAAATTACGTAAACAGATGTATGTTTTTTCCGACTCTAATTAAACATTTTATAAAACAAATTGCATCGTGCAAATCATAATCCTATTGTTTACATTCAATTAAATAAAAAATTATTTAATTTACATAAAACGTTTTATTAAATTTAAAAAAAAAATCGGTCGAAATTTTATGTAATTTTTATTATTATACGTTTGATTTTGATACAATGAGTACAATTTCTGCAAAAGTAATCGAATAAACAATAATAATATTAAATTTCAAGTAAAATTTAACCTTTACCGAAACAAATTCAACAAAAATGCTTTAATATTTTTCAAAATCCACTAAAAATTTTTAAAACATTTTCTGTATCAAATACATCAGTCGCAAAACAAATCGTTTGGTAATTCTATTTACACCAATATAGTATATTTGTTCTAGAAACATTTCTTGTTGTACTTTTTAATAATTTTAATTGCTATTACTTTTTAATAATTATTTTCCCAAGCAGACGGCGCATTTTTGTAATCAATTAACAAATGGCAAACGTTCAGTTCGTTTACTTTTTTGAGAAAAAAAATTATTCGCGCACTTCAAGCATTGTAAATCAATAATAGAAAATTTAGAAATAAAAAATAAAATAGAAATAACAAATAGAAATCAATAATTAAAAATAGAAAACCGTTTTCTTTATCGTTCTTTTATTTTTAAATTTTTTTAAACTATTTAGAAATCTCCGTAGAAGGCCTTCTCAACAAGACAGGCAAGCAAAATATATTTATATTATATATTTATATTATTGGAATATAAAATATATTTTGCATTGTATAAATCCACTTTTCCTCATCCTATATGTATATTCTAAAATGTAAAATATGTTTGTAAATCCCAGGCCCTGAAGATGATCTCAATAGAAGATCGAAACCTTGGCACGATAAAGAAACTGTTTTTCTGATACCTACATCACACCAGACCGCATCTCACGATATCTGAATAATGATCGATTAATGGGCACTAATTTCTACACGTATATTTTATTCTAACTTCAAAATTTTAATTTGAAATGAAAAATATTTAATTTAAAAATGTTTTAATAAAGGCTGAAAAGTTAGTCTGGAAAACTTTGGTCTAGAAAACGGTTCAATTAGACTTGGAATAGAATTGAATTATGTACATACTAGATGTATATCGTTTTCCAATTTTTTTTACTAATTTATCGACCACTTTTCTGAATTACCGGAAAGTCTTAAAGATTAAATTAAATTTGCTTCCTTTTTCAAGGCCATACCTCCATCCGAAATTTTCGTAGTCCGTATTTTTTACATATATATTCTTTTTTAATTGGTTGATTTGTGTGTACGGAAAAATAAAAGTGGTATATAATTTGGTATGGAAAACGTTCAATTTCAAGTAAAATAGGATAAACAAATTTTAAATTAATTACTAATGAAAGTGTATGCAATTATATTTGGATTATAATTTTGAATTATATTCCCGCAACTGTATTAAATAGATTACATTAATTATTCAGGATTCTTTTTGAAACAGTTGAACTCAATATTCGAAAAAATAAATGTTATTTTTATTCTTGAAATTTTTTTTTTAAATATCATAAAAACGGGAAACAGATTGACTGTTTACCGATGCTGATACGAGTACTTAAATTTGATCAATTTTTCGTGTTGAATTTTTTTTTGCATTGTCTTAAAAATTGTTTTATTTCAATGTTGAGCTAAAATTAGCTTAAATTAAATTAGTTAGTGAATAAACTAGCAATTTTATTTTATTATCAGAACATTTTTAACAAAATAACTACTAACGTTCCTTCTTTAAATTAAGAAATTTTATTATAAATTTAGTTTTTACAGCTAAAAATCACACCTCAAAAAGGAACAACTTTACTAATGAGCACCCATAGAGGATATGCTAGGAAACATGTATAACACATTTTCCTTTTTTCCTCGAACCTTTTAAAATTTAAATTAAAATCATGGAATAATTTATATCCAGACTTTTAGATAACAATTAGTTTCATGGTTAATATGATTTTAATTAAGAAATGTTGTTATCAAACGGACTGTTTTTGTTGAGACGGGAAAAAATCTCGTCGTATTTTCTTCATACAGATATATTTAATTTGGTTAACTAAAAGAATAAAGGGAAACACTGGAAGCTACTCCGGATAATATAATTACTCAGCGGGGATGGACTGTTGTGAAATGAATTGAAAAAAATTAATCTTATCCTTAATTAAAAAGTCCCTCGGAACGCATACGAGCTCATGTTGATTTACAAGCGGAAAAAAGCGCACACATTTCCCCATACGAACAGATAAGTCGGAGCACAGTTTGAAATAGTCTCATTTGGTCTAATTGGTTTCGCTTTGTTACCAATCCATTTGACGTACGCTGTCGATATTTTAGTTTAATGGCGAGTTTTAGAAATTGTTTATTCCACGAGGGTAATTCAAGTTGATTGGACGCTAAATTTTGATGTAAAGTTATCCGTTGAGCGCGCGCAAAGTTTGTTCAACTTGAGTAGTTAGTAGTAACCGCTGCTCAGCAAGACAATAATGAATCAATTTTTGCAATAAATTTTCATTCATTTGTTCCTTGTTTAATACGAATTTAACTTTTTTTATACGAACACATTTAATCTTTTTTTTTTCGATAATTGGTACTCATTAATTTTCCTTTTGGAGGTCTTTGAGGTAATTGTGAGTCAAAAGTAATGTTGTAATGCTTTTCGTTACAAAAATTAACTTGGGTTTTATGTAAGACGCTTTTGGCTAAAATTAAATATTTTCGAAATAAACGGTTTGGACCGTCTTGCTGATATAAAAAGCATACTCTTTCATGCGTCTTCCGAAGGGTATAACACAGAAAAGGTCGATCCTAATAAAATTTTCCTTTCAGTAAATGTCTCATAAAATAAGCTCTAGTCTAGAATCGAATCGTACAATAAAAATTGGGGAATTATGAAGCAAAATAATAAAGTAATTTCTTAGCTAAACGAAAAGGTTAAATTAAATAAATCACCTTCCCGTATTTCTTACCCAAAATTAACTTTGGGCTCGAATAAGACCATTTTTTTCTCCTAAAGTTAATCTTCTCCTTGTGGATTATAGAAGTTGGTGTGTATTGGTGTTGCATATCGGGGGTAATTTCATACTCATTTTTTGGCATATCAGAAATATATTACAACAGTGGAGCAAGTATTAACCCTTGTGATACTATTACACATTACTTTATCGTAAAAGTCTCTGACCCCTAGTTTACGGTGAGATTAGGTTGGAATAAAAATAATTTTAGTTCAATTAACAATCCAGTCGTGCATAGTTTCTTCTCATAAGTGATTTGTAACTCTTTGAAATAGCTGAGTAAATAAACTATAGGTATAAGTCAATAGACGGGAATATGATGGAGAGTTTAAATTGTTATTTGTTTCCTAATGACAAAATTGTCTGTTTCAGTACTGCATTAAATAAAAATTCAATAATAAGATAGCATTTTAAGAAGTTGTAGGACAAACTCAGCAAGTAGCAAAATTTAAATCAAGACTATGTGATTATTTTTTGGGAATCAGTCGTATAACGTGTGACACTTGTGCGGACTTGTTAAGGTGGAGGACTTGTTAATCATTATTGCGTGTCGTGTTAAAAGTGCCCCAGAAATAACGGCACAATTTCACAAAAACACAAACCACTTTGAGCTGTGAATATGATCTCAATAAAGATCGAAACGTTGACACGATAGAGAAAATGTTTTTCTGAGATCTACATCACACCAGACTGCATATCACGATTTCTAAATTATTATGGACTAACGGTCACTATTCACCACACATTTATGTTTACCATGTTCAACACCGATTAAGCCATTAAATTTGCAATAATTTTCTGCAAATGTTTTGGATTTTTTCTACCAGAACGAAGTTACACCAACATTCCTGAAAGTAGCTAAGACGAATTATATACTTACCGATCATCTATTGACTTATACTATTTGAATTTTTTAAATTTAAAATTGTTAAAACGTTTGTTGTGATGTCGTTGGTCAATAAATATTATAATGCATATTCAATACTTTCCAACAAATTCTTTTTTCAAATATTAATCGGCCTTTGTAAAGGAAATGCGTAAGTTTGAAGATTTTCTTTTTATATATTAAGCAAGGATGATTCCTGGACTGCTTTTGAATTGTTTTTACAAATATTCTACCGTTTCCTGTTAAGTTCTTGTTTTAGGCTAACAGCAATAGAATATTAATAGAAATGTAAAATGATGGGGTGAGTGTGGTGTTCAATACCTTCCAAAAGGATAGTTCCTACTCACAGTAAGTTGTTCTGCAACGATTTTATTTATTATTGATAGGTTGCTAGCTAAAAGAATAAAAAAATTAACTTTAAACGAAACAACAATAGGACTCAGTTACCCCACTATAAACGAATCATTAGGTTTCCGTTGTTTGCCATACATTGGGGAATTATCAGAAAAAGTTAGCAAAATTTTTAAACAAGAAGGGTTTAGAATAGCTTTTAGAAGTGCGGGCTCACTTAGAAACATCCTTTCAAGACCTAAAGACAGAGTAGACAATTTGGCAAAAAGCGGGGTTTACCAACTCAATTGTAATGATTGTGATATTAAATACATAGGACAAAGCGGTAGAGAAATAAAAACGAGAGTAAAAGAACACTTGCCTAAATCGAGCAAATTTTCGGAATTTAAGGGCCATCTAAAAGAAACAAAAAATAAATTCAACCCAAATCTAAATACGAGAGTGTTGAATAGTTTCAACAAAGGGAAAGAACTAGATTGGTTTGAGAAATTCGAAATTAAAAAATGTAAAATTGAACATGGTGATAAATTTATTAATAATATAACAGATTTTGATCTACCTCCCATTTTGGATTTGTATATAAATAATATCAAACCTCCAAATAATTAAACTAATTATTTTAATTGTTACTACTTTTATTCTAATTATTTTTTGTGTTATAATTTCCGCGCTTCGCACGTTCAAATTGAGCGTCATTAAAAAAATCAGCTGTTAATTGGAACGTCGCGTTGGCGGAGGTATCAGCGGTTTCACTTTGGCAATGCACGTCGAGAGACGTGGTTGTAGAAGTCCTTCAACCTGATGATGAGCTAAGAGGCTCGAAAATCCGGATCGTTGCAGAACAACTTACTGTGAGTAGGAACTATCCTTTTGGAAGGTATTGCAATAGAATATTTTCATTCAGCAATCCTAGTTAAATTATTTAAAAATCGATACTTTTTTCATCAATTTAATTTAAATTTTATTTGTCTTCTCTATTCAGAATAATTGAGAAGATTTTCATTTCTGGAAGACTTTTAGACGAGATATAAAAATATTTTTAAATTTTGAAAGCGTTTTCTAGTTTTCTTGGAGGTTAAATCTAGTAGAAATATAAATTACAGCAATAAAAATTACATAATAATTTAACAACATTATACATTTTTAATGAAATTATATTTTGTACAGAACCTTTTTTATTGTAATCAATCTATGATATGTTTGAAATTGGTCGAACCAAAACCCAATTAATTAGTTTAATTATTATGAAAAGTATGGATGAGTTGCAAAATTTAGGTCACGTACGAGACTCGGACCCCTTCCATTCCTCGATTATTGACTAAAAGAGAGAAATGTAGAATGTTGTATGTTGTGATAATTATTTAGTGTCTCGAAAACAAAAGTCACGATATCTAGATTGGTAAAAGGGGGTGTCGATCCGGAGTTCGTGGGTTCGAGTTTCACACGCAACATTAATTTTTCAACTAAAACATACTTTTCATATTAATAATGGAAATAATGAATTATGATATAATAAGAAGAAAAGGCTGGCCAATATTACTCAATCAAGTAAAAGATGATATGTTAGAATCCACTTAATCCTTTTTCTTCCGGGTGGATAAATAGAATCGCAATTGGAATCGGCGCAGCAGATCTATAAATGTTTTCGAAGCCATATCGGAATTTACCGCCAAGGATCAAAACAACGTCCAGGGGAGAAAGTGAAACAAGCGATTTCACCTAAAAGGAGTGAGAAGGCAGGTTGTCGTGGGCGATAGCCGGCCTGTACCCGGGTTAGGGAAGTTGTACTTTGTCTGCTCACTGATCTATATGGGAAAGTCCGTTCCGGGGACTTTTATGAGTGTTGTTCCCAACTTTCACGCTGACCAGGTTCCCTCGGACTACCGAGCTGTTAGTCAGCTGCGGCCACCGCAATCCGCCTCGGAAACACGGGCCGAAACAAGTTTTCAAAACAAGCAACCCACCCGACAAACTCCCGCTTTGACGTGCCACGCTTGTCGGCCGATTTACTTTTCCCGATAACTTTTAACTTAATGATTGATCTCCCTTTAAGCTGAATTAATCTAAATCCGTACTGGAACTTGATGAGGCGGTTCAGTTCTCATCCTGACTGCCAACTATGAAGGCTTAACGTAACGAATTGGCTTATGTACTTACCGTGATATTCTGTCTTAATAATTTATAAAATTCATTTACTCTCCCAAAATTAAAATTAGATTCAGTACAAAGTTTCTAAATGTATTTATAAGCGATAAAAAGAGGTAAGTCAGAAAAGAATAGTTGTTATCAACTTTCCTGTCACATTGTCACACCGTCTCGTTCTTTGTTTGAAACTCCATTTATACGTTCCCAAGAGAGGTAGTTCGTTAGGTGGTTTTGTTGTGCTGTGTAATTTAAAAAGAGTGTAGTAGTGGTCAGCTTGTATCACGTGTCTGAGAGTAACTTGCTTCAGAAAACTAATTATACATTATAAATAAATAAACATACATATATATACCATATATATAATTTTATTTATTTAATTAAACAGACATTGTCATGGTTATTTTTGTAAAATAGATAAAAATGTGAACTGTTTTTCAAGAATAAAAGTAAGCTTTATAAAAAGTTTTACATATATTGAAAGTTATGAATTAGTAAAAGCTGATAGTTATTTTTTGTTCTGCATGGTGAAAAATTTGTAGCGTAAAGAAATGATGTTTGTAGATCGACCTGAAGGTGATCATTGATTCCCGGGGTGACTCAGAGAATTAAAAAAAAATTAATGTAAAAATAGCTTATAAATACAAAAATAATCTCTCTAGTTTCCATACCTTTCTGAAGTCTATTGGCATACGATCCAATGTGGTTTATATGGTGTCCTGTGGTGGTTGCGACGCTCAATATGTTGGACAAGCAAAGCAAAAAATTCACATTACAATGAACCAACACATATAGGATTGTATTCACAAAAAGTTGACCGCAAGGTCAAGGTTCATGCTACAAAGAATGGTCATTTTTTCAATCTTTACTCCCTTGAGATCTTGGGTCGATAGGGTGGCTTTGAGAGGAGACTCCTAATGGAAAATGTATATCCATTTAACTAGGAGTTTAAATTTAAATGGTGACGGACTGGGTTACATTTTAAAAAAAATACCCTGTGATAATATTTGGTTTTAATGACAATAATAGCTAGTAAGAACAAAAAAAAAAATTGGACTTGTAAATGTGAATTATTAGTGAGATGGCTTGTTCTCAACATATATAACTGAATATTGGCCATGTGTTTCATAACTAACACCTAAATCATTGCATTAGTTTTTCCGATGAAAAATTGTTCTGTTCTTGATTGTAAACGCCCTGTTGATGGCAACATAATGTTGCCGAAAGCTTGGCGATTTCAACACTTTGTCCTTCTTTCACCCTGTAAAGACCTTAAAGAAGATATTGAACTCTATAATGTGTAGCTTCATCGTTTCCAATAACTTTGGGGTCTATCCTTGATGTTGGTGGGTATCGTTTTGATTTCTAACCATGTTGAATATTTCTTAATGTTTTCTCCCCTAAGTTTGGGTCGATGCGTCTTTCCTCGTTGTAAAGTCTTAAACAACAATGGTTGCTGAGAGAAGACTATAGTGCCAGTATATGGATTCGTAGAGATGTGATATGGTGAAAGTGAGAATTATTTTTTATCATTTCTTCAATAACTTGAACAATCCCGCCAAAGGAAACCAAGAGGTGGTTCTGGGACGTACTGAAAGGTGAACAGTACTAATTCTGAGTTGGTTAAAACAATGGTGATATCGGTGAAGAAATTCTTGACGTACAATATTATTTTTAGTTAGACGGTTTTTCCAGTATTAATGGGCAAAAGACTGATGGGTCGGTAGGAGCTAGGAAAGTTATTTGGTTTCTTCGGTTTTTGGAGCATCCCGATGAAGGAAAATTTCCAACAGGTAGGGAAATTGGCTATGCGTAGGACAGCGTAGGATAAGTTGGTTGTAAAGATAATGGTTCTTTTAGGATAGGATGTTGGGAGTGATTAGGTCATAACCTGGACTTTTCATTTTGGACAGGTTTGGGATGGCTCGCTTGACATCTTTGAGGGAGAAAGGTTTTGGAGAGAGCGAGAGATGTAATGGTTCGTAAAGTTCGTTAAGGAATTTTTCAGAATGATGGAGGTCTTGGATGGCTGAGTGTGGATTGAATACTCCAGAGAGGTGTTGGGCTAGGAGTTGGATATTACCCTCATCGGATTTGGCCCAAGTTCAATCTGCCCGTTGGAGAGGAAGAGATTTGTTTTTATATTTAAGGATTTTTCTTGTAGCAGTCCATAGAGAATTGTCATCAGTACTTAGTGATTTGGCATAAGATGAGCATTGGTTGTTTAGGTGATTTTGAAGTTCGTTGGTTAAAAGTTTAGTCAAATGATTAAAGAGTCTTTTGCCGGAGAGTGCCGAGGGTGATGCCAACTAGCTAGCAGTTGAATAGATTAAAACCAACGTGACAGATAAGTCATGCTGGTTTAGCAGCTCGAAGCGCCGTACCAGCGATTAGTTTTTTTTTTTTGAGACTCATAACCAGTTTATATCTTTTATTTAAGTTTTTATTTATTTTTCTAAAATTGAAGTTATGATCCGTGAATATAAAACTAACGTATATTTTATATGTTAAAGTCTAATTCGAAACGCAGCTTTAACTATAAATTCACACTCCATATAGTTTTTGCTTTGAGATGTGTCGTGATTAAAAATAATTAAAAATGTTATACCCCGTCCTTTCCAGAATGTTGCATAAAGTAGCAAGTTGTACATCTAACGCTGTGCCAGTTTGATGACACGCTGTGAATATTTAATGCAGATTAAGTTTCCAGAACCAAAGTAGTAATTGAGATTCATCTCAAACTCGCCGGGGGTAAAAGCTTTTTCATTTAACTAAGTTTCACTAGACCATACATTATGAATTTACCAAACCTCACTAGAAAATGTTCGGCCCGGGGGCTTAGCGGAAGTCCATTTTCATGAGCGCGGATGCTTCAACTTTATTTATAGGGGTGAGACGATAATCCATCTTTGAATTTTTCCGAAAGCACTCGTAATCGTAAAATTGGCATTTTTCATTTAATATTATTATTGGCTCTATATTAAAATAATTATTAGGAATGTTTACAGTTCGAAGTTTCAGTTTTCGATAAAATATATAGTTAACAAATAAAAAATTATAATGCCTGTACATTCTTTTATTATCTATTATTAATTTGCCCTGAATATAGTTATAAATTTTGCTTTATTTTGTTAAAGGGTAAAACCAAAAATGTGCGCTTACATTCGTATTAGAAATAACTGAATATTTACAGAATACAATATTATTTAAATATATAAATCATTCGATCATAAATATAATTTGTCGTGAGTTGATGAAAATAGAATGTTGTGGGATGAAATGTCTAGTTGATCTCTGGGAAGATCGTTGCGAGCAAATTAATCTGAAACGGTTTTAAACGGGCTTTTCATTAGGAATAAAGATGGGAAAAATTGACTTGACCTGAACAGCCAAAAGTCTGGAATACGATTGAAAACAAGATTTTGGACGAGTGGGACTGTTTAGTCGAATTATCCATGTATGATAATCTACAGTTTTTACGTCTGTTCTCAAAGAATCCTATTTACTATGTAAATATGCTAATAAACACATAAATCTTGAAGTGCAAAATATAGTAGCCGATCAAAATTGTGATATAGAACACGGTTCAGGTACATAAAATATGCTTATGTCTGAGATTCCCAAATTCAAGGTGCGGGAGATAGAAAGTGAGGCTCAAATTAAGTTTTAACAATACTATTTTATTGGAAAGAATTTATGTGCTTTTTGCATTATGACTTCGGTAATGTCTTGTTTTACAGCTGAGCGTTGTAGGTCCGTGTGTGTTGAATATCGCGAAGAAGATGTTGCGAGCATTAAAAATTTTGTTCCTTTTAAAGCCTTTTCAGGTTTGTCGCAAGTGTACAAGTAACAACACCAAACAAACCAGTATAAAACAACAATTTCAAGGTTTTTAGTTGAGATAAAAAAGCCAATGTCACATGAGAAATTCGAACCCACGATCTTCGGCTAGAGAGTGAGATGAACAGTTAGGGTCCGAGAGGATCGATGTCAAGATAGCTCAAGTGGTAGAGTAGCGGCGTATAGCCGACTGTCGTGCGTTCGAAGTTGAGATAAAAAAGTCAATATCACGAGCGAGATTTGAACCCACGATCTTCGGCTAGAGAGTGAGATGAACAGTTAGGGTCCGAGAGGATCGATGTCAAGATAGCTCAAGTGATAGAGTAGAGGCGGATAGGTGAAGGTCGTGGGTTCAAATCCCGCTCGTGACAATGA
>CM077108.1:9949742-9980508 GCA_039619505.1 Cimex hemipterus
TATATATATATATATATATATATATATATATATATATACAGGGTAAGTGATTTTTGGACGCACCACTCAACGTGGGTGAGTTTAAATCTGACTCGAGGCGATTTCCTTTGATTAATACGTTAATGAAAGACAGTGTGTAAATTTTCGGCTGAAAATCCCTCTAATTATGACTCGGAATTTTATATTTTGTTCGTCTCGTACCAAAACATAGGCGAGACACTTACACAAAGTTACAAATTAGTTTTAGTAGATCAGAAGGAAAATAAACAAAACCAATATTATTAAAACATTATTCTACAATCTAAAAATTAAAAACAAAAATTCTTCAGAAATTAAATTGATTAAGGCTACAATGTTGCAGCAGATGGAGGACGTTCAAACCTAAACAAAACAATTGTTAAAAACAAAATTATTATTGTAATGATTTTGAACATTTTCGGTTTGCTAACAAAGCGGATTGAAACAACAATTTATTTAATTTTTTTTTTACTTTAGCAGAAAATGGGAATTTAGTTTTCTTTTCTTTACAAGACAAAAGGAAATTGTTACATTTGTATTTATTTTTACTTTACCAGAAAAAATGAGTTTGTTACATTTGTTTAATTTTTTTTACTTCAACAGAAAAAACGAGTTTGTTGCACTTATTTATTTATTTTTACTTTAGCAGAAAATGAGAAATTGTGACATTTAGTTTTTTTCCTTTACAAGACAAAAGGAAATTGTTACATTTTTATTTAATTTTTGACTTTACAAGAAAAAGGAGATTGTTACATTTATTTAATTTTTTTACGTTATCAGAAGAAAGGAGATGGTTACATTTTTAAATTGTGTTTGAATAATGTTTTAATAATATTGGTTTTGTTTATTTTCCATCCAAAACTAATTTGTAACAGTAGAGAAGCAGAGGCCTAGTTCAACTCAGTTTCCATTACATACATACTGACACATCATTTTTAAAAGATTTACACTGAAAACAATGTTGCAATTAGATTTTAAATTAATCACAGGCCCTGATGATGTTCTCAATAAAGATCGAAACGTTGGCACGACAAAGAAATGTTTTTGTACAACCTATGTCATGCCCGACCGTTTCTATTTCTACCGACTTTTTCCGAATAATCGTCTACTAACGGTCACTAATCACAGCACATAAAATAAAGCGGAAATGGATAGGATATACATTGAGTAAAAGGAACGCCTTCGAGAAAAGTGCGATAATGGAACTCACAAGATTGGATAACCGAGGCAATTGTGAACACGATCATTCAGAATAGAACTTAGGACAGTCAAGAAGTCGTGGAGAGAGACCAAGAGAGAAACAGTAACGGAAGAAGTTTATGCTCGCCCTTTGCTCCACCGTGAGTGACAGGAATTTAGTCAAGTCCTACGTCTGTCGATAACAAATTATGTATTTCATTTTCTAAAGTACCCACACCATGGATACCTATGAAAAATAATTTTGACGTAGTCAATATTCGTTTTTTCATTTCCAAAAACACTAGAACAGAAGAGATATTTGCGACAATCTAAGTATAAATTTTTTTTATCAAACAACCTACTTTCCAACGTACTTCTGATAGTTTTCGAATATAACGAATTTTTCAAAAATAATACTTGAAAACTAGTTCGTGAGAAAATGAATGCTTAACACCATTGAATTTTTGTTTCTTTGTATCGCATTGCACAAATATGTAATTCGGCTGTGTAAAATTATGCAATACAGGGAAAAAATTACAAAGGAACTGCCTCCTACCACGCCAAGTCATTGCGGTCGTCGGAATATATTTAAATACGATTTAAGCCCCCCTTGAACCCCCTTATTAAGTGAGACTTAAGTTAGTTAACCAAACGCAAATTGGTGTAAGATAGCTTTGTTACAACATCAAAGCCCTCTGACCCTCAGAGGCCTTTCCGGATGGCTTTGCACCTGAGGCGTATTAAATGTAGATTCCGGACGACATTTGAGAACCGGACTTGCTAATAAATGGACCGGCTACAAAGGGATCCAACGACAATGGGGTCTGTTGACACAAAATTTTATACGTGAAGATGTTTTTCACATTGTTATTCTGGAAAAAACGTTCTGTTCAGGCGTTTTAATTGTATGACATTGTCTAAAATACAAACTACAGCAAAAACTACCAGCTAAAAATTATAACATCACTTAATTGGTTTCAATGCAGGTTTCAAATGATCTATTTCAACTACACCAGATTCAAGCAGATTGTGAATGGTGGCACCTTGGCTTGTTTTTTCTACTCGATGTTTTTATTGATCAGTTACTCCGAAATGACCTAATTCATTCATTTTTCCGTACGTCTTGGGTTCCACCATTGTCCTTTAAACACGGTTAGTCGTAAACCGACTAAAATACCAGGATCAGCCAAGACTTTAGGAAGGATAATCAATTGATTTAAAAAAATAACTTGGTTAATTGATTCCTAAAACATAAATGGAATGATATTTAAAAAGTAAAATAATTATCACTTCTGCGTGGTACTGCGTGATGCTCAGAATCCAATCCGATGCCACGACATTTGAAAATGGCAACAAAAAAAGGGGAGGGAAATCCAATGGTTGTAGGTTGAGGTGGAGAGTTGTCCGAGAGTATCGAAGTCACGATAGCACAAGCGGTAGAGTAGAAGCTTATTTAGCCGAACGTCTTGGGTTCGAATCCCGCCACAACACTAGATTTTTATCTGAACCCATACCTCACATAAAAACTGATTTTTTTTTTTAAAGATGGCTTTATGCACTATTCATATTAAGCGAAGGCCAGGCAATATGTTATGTGTATTCCTTTTGGCGGGAAAGTAATCGTCGTGAAAAAAAGGTCAGAAGCGACGACGGGAATTGAACCATGACCCCTTGGTCTACGAGCCGAGTGTCTGTCAGCTAACCACTCGGCTATCGCGGTCCCCAGATTTGAAAGAATTATCTTGGTCAATTGACCCCGAAAACGTAAATACTTTACGAGGTTATTAGGCATGTCAAATGAGTCTAAAATTTGTCTGTGTCCATTGTCTTTTAATAAATTTTATTCCGAATATTTCACGTTTTACGTTACTTTAATATTTTATGATTTTTTGCGCAAAACTCTCTGTCCCTAGGAAAAATATTAGAATTCCTATAAGTTTACGTTATTTTAACCTTAAATAAACAAAGTATAAAATCAGTTAGCATTTCAGTTTTGACAATTTTCTAACGTCCTTGTCTTAAATTTAAGTAGGATCCTTGTCTCTGTAAATACGGACAGAAAACGTGCTACCATTAGTGAGTTTTAAATACATTTAAATAATTTATTAAATTTTAATTATCACCTAGGTAAAATTAATGTTTTTTTCTAAAACGTTCTTTCGGTTAGGAACGATTTAATTTATTAGTCATTAAAATATTGGAACATATAGTGGGAATTATTGAAATACGAAGAAAATTAAAAATACACTTTAGTATAAAATTGAGAAAAAGAAAAACCAGCTAGCCAAAATTTAACCCATTTGATTTTTAAATAAGAGGAACTCTAAAAAATTAACTCTTCCCTCCACTTGGCCAATATGCAATTAAAAACCCTTCAAGAAATAGCTATTACCTCATTATTTCTTCCGTCCTGGCAAAACTCTCAAAAAATGCCATAGTTTTCAACGTACTTCGCGACGCCTTGGAAATTCAACATAGTTCACCCAAACTCCACAAACTATATCACTTTCCGAATTCCTACCGTCCCACCGTTTTACAAAAAAATCTTAGTCATCTACCTGAAAAAGTCCTTCATTAACAAATAGATGTCATCTTTGAATCATCTAATATAATCCAAAACCATTAATTGGATTTAGCCGTCAACATTTCACTGTATCGCATTGTGCGTACCATCGCATCCTCCCTTAAGAAGAAAGAATGCTGCTTGGGAGTTCTTCTCCTTTACGAACAGGCTTTCGATCGAGTCTGGGACGTCGGACTGAACTCAACGGCGGCATCCCTCCCACACATTATCTTCCTTAAGTCCTACTTGTACGACATGCACTTAATGGGCGGGATCCTCTAACTCTCTTTTGTACAAATGTGTACTGTTTAGTGACCGTTAATTAATGATTATTTTAATTTATGCAGTTTTTTCTAAGATAAAACATTTTCTTGCCGTACATTGGAGAATTATCGGAAAAAGTTAGTAAACCTTTGAAAAAACGGTTTGAGAATAGTTTATAGAAAGTACGCTTTCAATTAAAAAAATCCTTTCAAAACCTAAGGACAAGTAATTAAGGTTTTTAGTTGAGAAAAAAAGCAGAGGTAAGTAAAAATAAAGTAAAAAACTTGGCAAAAAGGGAAGTTTACCAACTTAACTGTAATGATTGTGATATTAAACATATAGGACAAAGTGGTAGAGAAATAAAACCGAGATTTATTATACACTTGCTTAAATCGAACAAATTTTCGGAATTTAAGGACCATCTAAAAGAAACATAACTTAATTTCACTTCAAATGTAAATACAACAATGTTACATAGTTTCAACAAAGAGATTGGTTTGTGAAATTTAAGCTAAAATTTGTGTTGTCAGGTCTATGTTTGTGATTTATTGTATTGCCTCTATATTTATTATGTAATTTGTCTGTGCTATTTCATTCCATTCGTACTGGTTTCTGTGTGTATGTTTTGAACCCATTTTAAAATTTATTTCATTCATTTTTCATTTACCATTTCAAATTGTATAAAATTATACTGTTAAAAATGAATAAGCAGTAATATCTGGGTTCAAATGTGTGTTTTCGAGTATACATCCGTTTGTAATTTGTCCGTGAGTATAGAAAAAATTCCAATCCGACAAAAAAGATTCACGTCAACAACGAGTCTTGTAAATTGGCAGCAAAACAGTGCCGGGAAAATATTTATTTGGGGTCCCAAGCCAAACAACGTCTTTCCTTCTTTTATGACCAATCTTTCCCTGCTTTGCAGAACGTTTCACGGCACGACCAGCCGATACCAAAGTCGTTTTAGGCTACATACCAAGAAAACATACAGTGACACAATATCCCGAACAAAAGAGAAATGAAGGCTCGCAATAATAAACAGACGAAATGTATTCACATACAAATAAGAGAAGAAAAAAAAAGAAAATACGTATAACCTGTCTTAGCGCAGAACATATTTTTAAGCAAAGACGTTTCTTCTTTGGCCTGTCTATTGTGAAATTACATTTTAACAAGAAGAACCAAAACGGAAATCTCACGATATTTCCTTTTCAAGAATATTTTCAAATGTGTAGAAATTAGTGACCGTTAGTCGATAATTATTCGGATATCGTGAGATGCGGTCTGGTTTCCTAATAAAGATAATTACCAGATTCAGTTCAGCTTGTAGTTAAAACTGTTGAAGTGGTTTGTATTTAAAATTTTACTTAATTGTCCCGTTCTTTGCCCTTTGTTCATTCATTAAATTATCAGAATCTCATTTCATCTGTTTATTAAAACATTTATAAAAAATAAATTATTAGTCTAATATTTATGAACCCGTGTGCATTTTGAAGAATGAAATTACCCGTAATAAAGGACGTTTTCCTTTATAAAAATCAGAAGTTTAATACTTTCTTAAATTGTTATAACTTTGTTAATAATAATTTATCACTCGGAAGGAAATGGTTTTAAAGGGGCTGGCTTTAATGAATGGAACCGTTTTGACGAATTTTGTCCTCCGGGTAACAAAAGATTTTAATAATATTAGAACGGTAAGGTGAGAGAATGAATGGGAATGGGCCAGCCTGGCACAGCTACGTTATTAATAGGAGGTCATTAGAGAGGCCCTTGAGGTCCACGAACTGTGGTGTTTACACGACCGCAGGAAGAAAATTACAATTTGTTAACAAGGCCCGCAGATATACCTAATCCCATTTTCTGAAAGAAGAAGATTCAGTTTATAAAAGTCGTTAAATAATAATGTTTTTTTAAAGGGCAGTAACGACCTTCATTTATCTAACCATACCCGTAAGAGCGGAAAATTCATATAAATTTAACGTAATGCATAAAAGCGAAATGAAGACAAGGCAAAAAAAAATTGAAATATTTTTTTTAAATAGAACTCTTAAATTAAAAATCATTACCAAATTTAAAACATCACTATTATTACTTATATTCTGCAGGATATAGAGATTAGTGTTTGTAAGATCTGGTCTCTTTGAAGGTTTGGTTGAGCTCCAGTTCTATGCTATATGTTCATATTTGTTTCCGTATTGAGAGGTATATGTGTACTTTCTTCTCAAGGGAGTGTTTAGATCTTTTCCTATTAGCCTTTCGGTATCGGTGTTGTCCGTTCCTTTCTATGCTTTTGCGTCATGCAGGGGATTTCCAGGTGAGTCTGTCTGGATACAGCCATTGTACAGCCCTAGGCAGCAGATGTTTTCAGTCAGAGCGCAAAGTTATGTTTTGAGACATTGTAGTGTTTAGTTTGATTAACCGTTCTTTTAAAAAAAAAAAACAGTCAACGATAGAATGTAGGTGTGTCCGGTGAGTTCGACATGCTACGACAGAATCGGTGTAGAGGATAGAATGGCATGTACATCAGCGTATGTTCGGATGTCGGGATGAGAAAGGATACCAGCACTGGGTTTAGAGTAACGGCCTAAAGACGTTAACCTGCAATCTACCGCGTCCCTGGACAAAAGAGTTTATTTGAAGATCATGAAATGCGGTCTGGTGTGCCGTAGATTTAGGATATTTTCTTTGCAGTGCCAACGTTTCGAGCTTTAATGAGATCAACTTTAGGTCATAGGCTGTATAAACATTGTTTAAATTATAAAGTCATTACTGTGGATCATGTAAAGAGTGCGAGTGAAATAAAGATGTTTTTGTTTATTATGTACGTGTGTAGAGATTAGTGACCGTCAATCGATAATTATTCAGTTATCGTGAGATGCGGTCGGCTGATATGTAGGTTTCAGAAAAACGTTTTCTTTATCGTGCCAACGTTTCGATCTTTACTGAGATCATCTTCTGAGCTCAAAGTGTTTGTCTTCTGTGTACTTGTGTCATTCTTGCGTGTCGTGTTGAGACAAGCACTTTGAGCCCTGAATATGATCGCAGTAAAGATCGAAACGTTGGCACGATAAAGAAAATGTTTTTCTGAAACCTACATCTCAGCCGACCGCATCTCACGATATCATAATAATTATTTGTTATGTACGTTGGATTTTATACTAAATATAATAGATGTTTTCTTTTTATATAACGGATTTTTATTTCGAAAACTCGAATATTGATATATTGATATTACCTGAAGCAAATTGATTTGAAGTGAAGCGTTTTCGAGATCCTTTTTAAGGTAATGATCGGCAGAAATAATGAAAGTCATTATCTGGTTCAATATAACGCAATTACAGAAGGTGCGTCCCTAACGCCCAATTATCGGTTTTGCCCAATAACTTATGTCGTTAATTGATCAAACCGATAGTGTATGGGTGGCAACGTCCGGCGGCCCCCTAGTTTCGCATAATGTGCACGTCCGAGGACGCTGGTCGGTAAAACATATCACCCAGGGCCGATATTTTGTTACGCGATATGTCGCGAAATTGCGCCCGGTCAGAAGTCCATTGTCGGCCCGAGGGGCTAACTTATGGGGCGGCACGATTTCGGCATCCTTCCTAAACTGGCCGGCGAGCCAAAATGTAAATTGCCCCTCCCCTCCAGGGCGTGCTGATAAATCAGTTTTCCTATATGAACGCAAAAAACTGGATGTTTAATCGCAGAAGACTTGTGAGTGAGGGGTCCGCTTGGAGAGGGGGTTTCGAGGGATGATTTTGTACACCCACCCTCTCAACAGTTCAACCGGATGTATTAACAAATCTCTTGTAAATAACGATTGTTTTGCCATAACATTTTTACACTTTATACCAATTCAAATTAAAAAGAAAATCGCATAACCAACTAAAACTAAGTTAAATGAAATTTTCAAATTTTACTTGCATTTTACCCCACTTGTGTAAAACAATTTTAAGCTAATTAATTTATATTTTTTGCATAATTATGGTTGCATATTGCATCTCTAAAATCTCATGGTTAGCGTGACAGACTCTAGGCTCGGAGATCCCGCGGTCGCGAGTTCGATTCCCACCGTCGCCTCTGGCCTTTTTCACCCTTCCCTCCGCCACAAAAAAAATAAAATATAAAAAAATAACTAAATAAAATAATAAAAATTAAATAAATAAATAAATAAATACACATAATAACATTGTCATGTGGCTAACATACTCAGGTAATAAATTCAGAAAAAAATATCTCGAGTAAACTAAATCCATATTTGCCGTAAAAATAACTTGACAACAAATTTTCACCAATATTAATAATAGGAATGCCGTCTTTAAAAAATAACCTGGTCTGCAGTAGCGTTATAAATGGGTTTTGCTTTCTTTTGAAAATTACAATAATAAAATTTTTTGGTTGAACAAATTTTAATGTACAAAAGTGATTTCAGTCTTTACAAAAACATAGATCTTACCGTTAGTTGTTTCCAAATACCAGATTTCAAGCTTAAAGCCCATCATCAGGTTGAAGGATTTATAAACTCGTCATTCTACATGAATTATACGAGTGAACCCGCCGATCCCCCGTCAACGAGTCAACGTTCCAATGAAAAGCTGGCTTCTAATGCACCTCAATTTTAAACGTGCGAAAAGTAGGAGTTTATGACACAATTAATTATAACATTAATATAAATTTGAAGAAAAAATCTATAAATTATTGGTTAAATTGTATGCTTTTTCTTTATTAAATTAATGAAAGTTAAAACAAAAATAAAACATAATACATTAATAACAGATAAGTAAATTCATGATAAAATAATAAATAAAATAAAAATTAAATTAAAAAATTTGATTAATTTTCATGACTAATATTGTTTAGGTAAATATTTGAAATAGCAGTAAAACTGAATCTATTTTATTTGTAAATCCATGTTAAATTTTAAGATAAAATTTTTCAAATCTATTTTTCTCCGTTTGTTTAAACTGTGTTTTACACTACTGGTCTGAATGGTTCGAATTCCTTGAGATTTTTGACCGTACCAGCTAAGTATTGAATGATTCGGGTTAATTGGTATTGGTTTTCTATTTATTCATCATTTGATTAGAAATTAAAGTAAAATAGAAAGCCATTATTTTTTATGCTGTTTGAAATGAAGTGTTTAATAAATTAAAATTTTTCGTTGAGATAAAAAAGTCATTGGCACGAGCGGGATTCGAACCCACGATCTTCGGCTAGATACGCCGCTGCTCTACCGCTTGAGCTATCGTGACTTCGATCCACTAGGACACTAACTTCTAATCTGAACGCAAAATTTTGAATTTTCAACTCCTTTTTGCCATTTTCGAATGTTGTCAAAAATGTTTTGTTTGTAGGGTTGAGACGAGAAATTACTGTCCGAATGGATCGAAGTCACGAAAGCTCAAGTGGTAGAGCAGCCGCCTATGTAGCCAAAGATCGTGGGTTCTAATCCCGATCTTGCCACTGACTTTTTATCTCAACTAAAAAACTTAATTAATTGAATGATTATTATTGGTCTAGCGGATCACGAAAGCTAATGAATTTATTACGTTTTTAATTTTAAGGTGGGATCTTTTGGATTTCTCTACAACCGTAATTATTTTCAAAATTTTTCAGATTGAGAAATGCATTTTTAATGATCGATGATAACTATTCTACTTCATTTATTGATTTTTACAACAACGTTGTTGTTACTTTTTAACTGTTTATCGATTGAACTGATCTTACGGGGGAAATTTAAATGTTTGACGTTTAAATTCACCATTTTTTATTTATTCGCATCAGCACAATTCTGATTTTTGTAAATAAATATGTATTTATGGTTAAATGTATTTATTTACAAAAATTTAACGATGTACCAAGGGATATGTATTGTATTTGTATATAGTTTTGTTTTTGATAGAAATGTTAATTATTTAATAATTTTCTCGTTTTTTAGTACCCTGTTTGTTAAGAACTCTTGCGTAAATTATAATTGAAGTATACATTGGAAAGTAGATCTTAAAAAATAAGTCACTAAGTAAAAACAAACATGGTCTGTTTTAAAAAGTGTACAACGCAATCGCATGGTAAATTGTTTTCATTTTTTCGTACTTCCAAACCCTTCTTAAAAATGAATAGGTAGAAATTTATCGTCAAATTATGTAATAGCATCGGTTGTGTATGACGAAGTTGTGAGGTGAACTGTAGTCTATAGTCAAAATAAAATAAAACCGACTAATTGTTAATCCATTGGGGTTGAAGTGAATGCCATTAGTGGATTTTCACAAACGAGATTAGTCAGATTAGAGGTAATCACTTTTGGTCAAACGCTTTCCGTAATTTTATTTGTTTAATCCTCTGTTTGAATGTCTACATGTATTAGATTCTATCGATTGCAATTATTTTCAAACAGTTAAATTTTATGTTTCTAATATTGAAATAGTAAGAATGAATGTTAGATAAAAAATGTACTTGATTTAATTTATCATTAATTTTTTTTTTGAATCGTAGATATCTTTTTTTTGAAAAAATTTTTGAGGCTTCTGAATGGAAAAATTAAATTTTAATAAATTGCTCCGTAATAAACTGTAATTTCAAACATTGAATTTCAAAAAGAAAAAAATATTTCTTTCAAAAAAAGAGAATGAAAAAAAGAAGTGTGTGATTTTTTTATATTGTGTAGAGATTAGTGACAGCTAACGGATAATTATTCAGATATCGTGAGATGCGGTCTGGTGTGATGTAGGTATCAGAAAAACATTTGCGTTGGATTTTGAAGTGGTGGGGAAGGAAGTAAGTATAGAAGCCTTGAAGATGATCTCAATAAAAGATCAAAACGTTGGCACGATAAAGAAAATGTTTTTCTGATACCTACATCACACCAGACAGCATCTCACGATATCTGAATAATTTTTTATATTATTGTTTAGTAGGAATTTTATTTACAGTATTTGAATGGAACAAAGAAGAACAACGATGGATCTATTCTTATCCTGGTATTGCTTTTATTCTGATTCCGTTATTAATATTATTATTGGTCATATAGAATTATGGAAAATGTTTAAATTGTGGAACAAAATGTCAAACTTCTAATTAAAGAACCAAAATATTTTTTATAAGTTTAAATGGGTTTTTGCAAGCATTTGGCTCTCCAAATTAATAATTTCAAAACGCTAAATTTAAACTTTGGATGGTAATAGGATCGATTAGTTTATAAGTGAATATTCGGATTCAGATTATAGCACTCAGAAGCTAACAAAAGACAGACCGTTTTATGTAAGATTTTGGTAGAAATGAAAAAAATCAATAGGTTAGAGCGGCGTATTGAGCAGAAGGTCGTGGGTTCGAATCCCGCTCGTGACACTAACTTTTGTTATTTTTTTCATTTCAACCAGAATAACATAAAATATTATTTAGTTGAAGAAAAGTATTTGTTCAACCAGATCACTAAATATAATGAATTTCCGAAGATAGAATGTTTAAATGTTAGAGGGTGAAATGATCTTAGCTGTTCAAACGCCATTAGAAATTAACAACAATAATAATAATTAATTTGATAAATCACAAAGGAATAAAATTTCCACATGGATAATTAACGTAGTGGTATAAATTTATTTTGTATAGAAAAAAAATTGGAAGTTTTATTCTCTTGGTATTCTCTTATTAGTCTAATTCTTCTTGAGAAATGATTACCAGACGAAGACATTAAATTCAAAATATTGCAAGAACTGTTTACGTTGAAATGAGAAAATATGTTTGTCAGAATGTTTTAGTAGAACCGTTAGGGCTGAGAGGATTATTATTCAACGCCATTTCAAAGATTAATGCGTATTTATATTTGATGGTGTCATAGAGTACCTGTTGTTACTAAATCAACCTCATGATAATTCATCGTTTCTCAAATGTTTCTCACGTCTTTGGAACAAATCACACGTTGCGGGAGGTGCACAGCCAACGGCGACAGATACGCAGAAGCCCGTTCGGATTCCTGAGGGAGCAGGCGACCGCTATCTGAACGGATGTGCATATGCGGTCTCTCCTAAGTTTAATAAGCCCGACCCACTTCGCAGATATAATTTACATCTTTATTAATCAGAGCCGACTAATTGGTTCCCCGACGGCTCAGAATTTCGGGGTACACAATCTGCTTTCCGAGAATGAATATGCAATTTCGCGCTAGCCGACTTTCTCCGCTCGCTTCAACTCCCAACTAATCTCATGATTTGAAGGGCCCCGGCCCACTCGTTGTGCACATTCTGCCTCTTATACTGACGCTCTCGACTGATAAACTGCCTTCTCTTATTGTTGCTGTGAAAATAATAGTAAATTTTATTTTATTAAAGAACGATAATATGTAGCAGGAATATAAAAGTTAAACAACAAACTAGAATATCTAATGGAATAACTGTTTAACTCTTGAAAAAACATTTAATCCAGTGTTTCCCAACTTTTTTAGTGCCATGTCACACTTGGTCTTTTTCAAATCATTTCTGCCCCACCCCTCAACCCAAACATACATAATCTAAAATTTATAAATCGTGAGATGCGATGTGGTGTGTTATGGGTTTAGAAAAACCTTTTCTTTATCGTTTCGGCGTTTCGATCTTTATTGAGATCATCTTCAGTGTAATGTTCTCCATGCGATTCACATCTACACAGAAAACAAACACTTTGAATGAGTACAAATATTTTGATTGAATCTAAAATTACAAGTATTCTATAAATTCAGTTTTTTCACATCCTACATGCATTTGTATTATGTAAACAATTTTTATAAATTATAGTTCCTGATGATGAGCTCAATAAAGATTGAAACTTGACAGGGCAAAGAAAATGTTTTTCTAAACCGACATCAAACCAGACCGCATCTCCCGATCCATAAAACAATCATTAACTAAAACTCACTGAACACCACACATTAACTATAACATTAAAATGCTCACTGAATACAGAAAAAAATATTGAAATACATCAAAGAATAATAGATAAAGCACAGTAAGTAAATTTTTTTAAACCTCGAAAACTGTATTCCGCGTCTAGGACGTTAGATGAAATATCAGTGTTAATCCATTTGATCTGAAAATGACCCTGTGATGTTCTCCAATTTTTAAAATAAGTCCTGTAACGCGCCAATGTAAAGAGAATGCGATCAAAGAGGATAAAATTGCAGCCGTACGATCAGCCTTATAAAGAAAAAGAAAAAAAAAGAAGAAAAAAAAGGGGTTCGTTGGTGAACGCTGAAGGGTATATTGGAACACCAAACCTAAAAATTCAACTTCAAGGTACTTTCAAAAACGGAATCAGCTAGATCAAAATTATACATCATAGCAAAATTCTTGATTTTTTGCGCTATATCGTGAAATGTATCCATCTGAAGTAACAAAATTTCAGTAAAACTCGTAGATCTGATAAAACCTCATTTTCTCAAAAATATAAAAATCGACCATTGACTTAGATGAAATTTCCAAATTTAACAAATTATTAGATAAAATTAAGTTTTTCTCATTTTAATTATAATCCCAGAATGCATTTCAATCGATTTGTTTTACCATATTTCATAAATCAATTATTTTAGTCCCCAATAGCAAAATATTAATAAATATTATACGCTCCGCGATATTGTGTTAATCATTTTACATTATTTTGTTCTACATTATCGTTTATTAGTTTTTCTTGGGGTAAGGTATCCGATGTACTTTGAATAAATTCATTGTTGTCATTTTTTTTCGGATGATTTCATGAGTTCAACATGCGACCTAGATCTCATTACACTTTCTAGTAGCCACAAACCAACGGCAAGATGAGCAAAAAAGCTACATTTAAATATTTATTATATTAAAGACAATTATGAAGAAAGAAACTTAAGACATAAATAAATTAAAACAACTGTAAAAACTAACAATGTTACAACTAATGTTAGAGTATGTTTGTTGGAGACTAATATTTTATAACTAAAATCATAATTATTTATGTAGTATTATGGCCGTATCAATGAATTTTAAAAAAATTCTATTTACTTAATTTTTCCTCGCAACTTATATAAATGTTTTAAACTATGTAAGCAAAAGATATTTAAATATTTAGGTTTATAAAAAGAGTCTTTGATCCAATAAAAAACCTGTTTTAAATTATTTTTTTTATTATATTAAAAATCCACACAATTCATGTATTGTTTGTATAATAGTATGGATTACTTTGTGTAGGGATTTGCTCCCTTTTTGCGCAACAGATAAAGGGCTTGTGCCAATTTTAAGACCGTGTGTTGGTTTAATCATTCAAGTAAAACTGTAAATTGTGTTTGAAACAGTTGTTTTACTGTATATAACCCTTTCCCCCAATCATTTTTAATTTCCTGGGATGAAATAGTAGATTATCGAGATTTTGCGAACCCACGCTTTGTTTCAGAATTGATTAACTGTTCCAATTATTACATGATAAAATTGAAAATGTTAATTGATGGTATGTTGAACCGATTTGATACACATATCTGATTTAATGATTTCATTTTAACGTTTATACCGTTGTATTATAAACGAAAAAAAGCTTAGTACATAAAGCGTAAACAAGTCGGATATTCTTAATTTTAACGGTTCACTGGTTATATATTTAAACGGCATAAAAAGTACAGAAAAACAAAACATTGTATGTGATAAGCCAAGTAGAAATGAACAATTTTTTCGCAATCTCTGTTTTAGAGTGTGTTATTTTCACTTATAAACACGAATAAAGGCTTTTCACGTCTTTACAAGAGTTATAGATCAGAACGTTGGAAGGTGTTGCTCCATTTGAATTAAAGGACAAGAAACGAATGAAAACTTTCCGGAAAAGCGAAGAAAATTAAACAGGGAAGTCACTTTAACAGGTTTCCTAATGGAACTGTTAATGGTTCGGTCTCGAGGCTCGCTTTTGTTATATTAATTTAAAATTATCTCCACAAATTAAACGCCTTGGGAAAGATAGGTTTTAAGTGATTTAAAAGATTTTCATTTCCCCGACTCTCAGACTCATTTAATTAATATGGGTTGAAATGATATTGTTTTCAGTCCGATTTCCTTATAGAGTTCTCCTTTTGATGGTTGTTTTTAATAGTTATTTTAATGGATTGAAGTAAAATTGTGTGACGATAATTTTGATTGTTCCCTTGCTTTGCAGTTTCCTCACCCTGTTTATTTTCTAACAACCCATCACACGAACAAGTTTAAAAGCCGGAAGGGTTTGAATAACCAACGCCGCGAAGATAGCGAAAAACGGCCAAACTATAATTCGTTATAATCTTCAGTCTGAAAATTATTTTGATGAGCGCCTTTGATGAAAAGTATATAACTAATAACAATTGACATGACATGAATTTGGAAACACGGCGTTCCGTTCTGTTAAAACTTCACGGCCGGTCAGTCATGCCGGTTTAGTCGCATTCAAGCGCCTTGCACTTTGAGAATTTATCCCTTTCAGTATAGACAAATGAAAAATTTTAAATTAGCACTAGCGCATTTTCCACAGTTCAAATAAAAGCTTTTTATGTATTTGTATAAGTTAAACAATGCTTACAAATCCCAGGCCCTGAGGATAATCTCAATAAAGATGGAAACATTGGTACGATAAAGAAAATGTTTTTCTGAAAACCTACGCCACACCAGACCGCACCTCACGATCTCCAAATAATCCTTGGCTATCGGTCACTAAATACCATACATAATAAACCAACTTCGATTGCACGACCGTTTTTGCTCAAGTCAAATGATGCGCTATTCTTTTTCGTTGTCCGGTCCAGAAACATTTCTAGTAATTTACAAACACCAATTCAAATTTGGTTCAACATCTAATAAAAAGTATTATTTTAACAGTGTTTTATTAGGTTGCGCAATAATAAACCTGCTGTTCTTTCATTAATATATACATATGAAATGGGTATTTAATATTTACCTGCCCCAGGAAAAAATGTAAAGAGTAGAGATTTGAGGTCGGGATCTTCCTTGTGTTGAACCTTAAAAAATCACTATCATACAAAGAATGTTAGTACAAAGTCGCCATCACTCAAGATTATTTAGAAAGTGATAAGTTTTATATACAATGTGTGGTAAATAGCGACCGTTAATCGATATTTATTTAGAAATCGTGATATTCGGGCGCTCTCGACAGGACACGCAAGAATGGCACAATTACATAGAAGGCAAACACTTTGAGCCCTGAAGATGTTCACAATAAAGATCGAAACGTTAGCATGATAAAGAAAATGTTTTACTGAAACCTAGATCACACCAGACCGCATCTCACGATTTCTAAATAAATTTACACAATTTTTTCTTTTTTAAATTTAATTAAAATTTAGAATTTTGCTGATAATTTTATGTTTAAATTATAAAAATGAAATTAAATATACAATATATTGGTTTGCCAAACAATATAAACAAAAAAGAAATATTTACCCACATTACACAACAAAAAAGTATTTGAAGAAAATTTAAATTTGGATGAAAGAACAGTATTACAATTTATTAGTCGATTTTCCGGTCAATTTGGCATACTTTTCTCCCTGATTTATCTATCTGAAGCATATGAGCTCAGAGTCATTTTGGTATGTACACCGTGATTATAATCCTGACAACCTGCAAATGATTTACTTGCAAACATTTTCATTTGCAGTCTTGTAATTATGTTTAACCACATAATCCAACGTCGCCTATCCTAGCTCGTTTTTTTATTTGTTTCATTTCGGTTTGATGCCACTTCACTTTTATTTCAAATGCTCATCCCGTAAATAAAGAGAAAATGCAAACCACATATCATTATTTTTCACTGATTGGAATAATTAATACAATAAAAAAGATACACGACTAATCATAAAATCACACCTATCAGTAAAGATAGTCAATACCAAAAACGAATCTGCCAGACCAAAATCGACAGCAACAAGCAATTTAGAGGGACTTGAACCCCTTCCCACCAAAAGGTCAAAGGTAAATCTCATTATATTCCAATTCTTTTTGTCTCTTGATATTTTTCTCCATGACTCTGTAACCTGAGGACAGGTGAAAATTGATAAAAAAGCGTTTGTAAATCAATATCCATGAGTGATAATCGGCAATGATTGGACTGATTTAGCGCCGACCTCAATAACACCTGATACTGGTAATGGCATAATTGTAATTTCTTCCAAACCGGGGCATGACCGACCCATGTGCCAGTGCCACTCCCCGCAAAACCGAAACACTTCTCCAAATGGCTTTTAACGGCCCTAATAAATTGTGACTGCCGTGAAAATCCTCGACTAGAAAAAAGCTGATCTGTTTAACTTTTATTCAAAATTTTTGTAACATATGTCCTTCCTGTTCAGATTGAATTACAATGATTGAAATTGTACTTATTCTATAAACTCTATTAAGTTCATTTTGGTCTATATTCAATAAATCTTTCCCCAGGAAATATCTTTTTGAAGAGTTTTAAAGTTTCAGCAAAATGTATATAGTATAATAAGAAACAATTTTAGAAGAAATAAGGTTCACTCATTTATATTTATTTTGTATGTTCCTGTGTTTATTTCAACCCGTTAACACGATTAAGTCTGCATCTATGCCATTAGTTGTTTGAAATATATCATATATATAATATACAAATTCACAATACTGTAATTTTTTTCAGGTCAAAACAAATAATATTAGGCAAAAAAAGGTATTTGTCAGGGGGCAATGAGAACAATCCACACAAGTGTTTAAAAAAATTGTTAAACATATTTTCAGTGGAAACATCATACAAGGATAAACTAGGAAAAGCTCATTTATGCTCAAGATAAAAATGAAATCGAATGGAAATTAAATAATTGAGGCACACAACCATAATTGATAAAATCATACACCTATTCTCAGAAATGTGGACTATTTATATCATCTCGGTAAAGTTTTCTGCAACACCTTATAATTTCTCAACAGACTGGACGGGTAACCGAGTGGCTACGCCGTCAGAATCTCGGCTAGTCGTGGGTCGTGGGTTCGATCCCCACCGTCGCCTTTGGACATTTTCTGACGCCTAATGGGACCGCTGGCAACAATTGAAAGGAATTGACACGACCTTCATCCAAGGAAGGAGCGGGGTCAGATCTCAGCAACCCTGAATTTGGTCCCGACCCCATACAAAAATGATTTGCTTCGATGGAAGTACACCGGCACATAGGGTGCTCAAATTGAAAGTTATGTTGCGAGCGCCCAAAAATGGAGCAAGGGGTAAATTACAATTACGGCTGTAGTGCTCAGGAAGGTGCTCTTCCTGTTCCTGGTATTGTAAAAGCAAAATACAAGGAAGAGCTTAAATTAAATTGATTTGACAGAAGGCTCCAAAGTAAACAAAATAAACGGATTTTTTTTACAAGCTCAAATCATGAATAATCAAACGCATTAGGGTTTGCAAGCATTCAAGTAGGAATACATACGACCAATGTTTAATTAGAAATCCTAAAGGGGTTTACACTGGCAAAAATATCCTCATAAGACAGTCAAGCAACCATGAAGCATTAGCGTGTAAATATCGAAATTAGTCAATGAGCTCATCTAAATCTCCAAAATCTGCCATACCTGATAGCACTTTGTATGCCAGGATACAGAGGAATTATGGGTCAAGAAAAACTACACACATTTGCCAGAGGAGTATCTGCAAGACCATATATAAGTCCAGAACTTGGGTTGACAAAATCAATTACAGAACCCTACAATTCGGAATGCATTCAAAGAGGATAAACTTTACGAATCCGAGGTACGTTGAACTTATGCTAAAACTACATTCACCAAAATTGTTCGTCGTTTACTGCTTCAATTGAATGGTTTCAAATTCAGAGGAGTATTATTAAAGAGAATTATTAAAATTAAAGGGACTATTAACCGGTCATTGGCATGTGAAAAAACCTCTATCTACATAACATGGGTATATTGGATTTGCAAATTCTGCAAGGAGGAAGAAATAACTCATTTGATCATGTTCGTATACGAAGCAAATACTCAATAGAAATATAACCTGGGGTACAAAGAAAACCAATGAAATGAAATTGCAGCAGTAAAAATCAGTTATCTAAAACTTCCTTGAAAAAGGGTGGAGTCGATTGCATTGAACTAGGAACTAGAAAGGTACTATAAGGAAAGGTATACAGAGCCTGAGGGGCACCCCGTTCAGAGCATTCGTATTCTTCATCATCAAAAGTGGTAAAAATTGTTGTTGGTGTGATCCGTTTTGTTGAAATGTATTGGTATTTTACATAAACTTTTAAAAGTCATTTGGTTTCGTTGTGTTTGCATAAAAAAAAATCGTACGAACACGGACAAACCATATACGCCCTTGGGGATTGCGATTTTTATATATTCGGTAGTACAAATCCAATCGAAAATCGTCTCTATCGACACACAAGAGTTATGAATACTAAATCCGTTCAATAAATAAAAAATTGTTTCATTTCAGTAGCTTTTACAAATAAACTAATCAACTCTTTCAACCAGTCTTGATGTTGGGTTATAGGTGCGTCAATATCGGAGCGTGCAGAACCACTAGGAAGGGCCGATATATTAAAATGCAAATTGTGTTGAAATGCGGTTCCGAAGGATCTTTCCCACTGCCTCACCAAGGCCCGTGCCTATGAATTTCTAAGGAGGGGGGCCCTTGTCGGCTTAAACTAATCCCCCTCACACTTTCCCCGTTCCAGGGCCGGCGCGAACTCTTATCTCCAGGGACGCCGCCCTCGGGGGGGTGTCGGCGGCCTCCGACTTTTTATTTAACGTCTAGAGATTCTCTAGACACCTTTGAAGAGGTCGTATGATTTATTTTGGCTGTAGAGTTTTATCTTGAACATGTTTTTCTCTCGGACGGGCCCTAATTGGAATTCCGCCAGATGACCTTTTCTGGGTTTTTTCCGTTATTATTATTATATACTGACTCCCTTAAACTAACGTTTATCAGCTCCAAAAGATTCGGCAACAAATCATTAGAAATAAAGAACATTTAGCTTGGACAACAATTTATTTAGGAAAAATGACAGTTATAAATTTTGACAATATATGTAAGTCTACTGAACAACCCACATAACACAAAACAAACTGGGCAATATTAATATATGGCAATATTTTGGGGGGCACTGCTAAGGTGATATATCGGCAAATAATATTGACAAACCCCTGTTTTCTCGTGTGATTTTTGCTCCCTTTTCACCAAGTCTTTCAACATAAACTTTTTATCGTCTTTTAGCATTCTTGAAAGTTGCGTGGAGGTCTGAAGTTAAATTGAAGTAAAGGCTCAAAATACAAACATAATTGTTTCATTGGAGAGAAACCGAATTGAAGTAGACTAGAATAGAATATTCCTAGGATTTCCTTTCGTTTAGTTTGACCTTCCATTTCGTGAACCATTCTTCAAAAAACAAAGTGTACTCTTAAAGGTTTCTAAAGGACAGTAGTGCTTCTGCAATTGCTGCCATAGTGGAGAATGCGTGCCAAAGGTACTGTATCATTATTGATAAAAATGTTTCCATATACGGAATAGAAAAGGACCATGAAAATATCCCTGAGGAACACCGCTTCGGCATTGAGAATGTATGGATAGGATATTATTTTAATCTATTATTTTTTATTTGTTTGTAAGTCTTTACTTGTTTCGCCATACGAATTTACGATATATCAAATAATTTATTAGTGCGATATAATAAATGCGTGCTCGTTTGTTCAAACGACAGTTGGCGTTATGGATTCATAAGCATTAGAGCGGTTGTTCCTCAGGGAAGCATGGATGGGATACAATGGTCACCAGGGACTGGAGGAGTTCCCTCCTGAGCACTGCAGGTGTACAGCTTATTGTACAATACCCTGGCTCCATTTTTGGGGGAGGGCTCACAACACAAAGTGAACTTGAGCCCCCGTTGTACCAGTGTTCTTCCATCGAAGAAACACATTTTTGAAGGGGGTTGGGACCAGGTTCAGGTTCGCTGAGATCCAGTCCCGTCCTTCCATTGATGAGTGCCGTGTCAATTTCTTTTAATTGCGGCCACCGGTCCTCTTAGGCATCAGAAAAATTCCAGAGGCGACGGTGGGGATCGAACCCACGACCGCGGGGTTTATTAGCCGAGAGTCTGACGCCTTAACCACTAGGCTACCGCTGTTCGGTTGTGAAGTGTGGAGCTCAACGAAGAATTAAAATTCCAGCGTCTCCAATCAATCCAATCTAAAATTTTGCGTCAGATTATAAATGCTCCTTGTTATGTTTGAAATTGAAATATACATAAAGACCTACACATCCCGTTTATACATGAACTCATTAATACCCGACCTAAAAAATTTCAACAATCACTGAACACAAATAGTAATATATTAGTTTATCGTAATATATCGTAATATATTTATCACTTCCATTCCTACCTGAAAATCTTCCAAGACGATTGAAGCGAAAGTAGCCACGAGATTTTTCACACAGTGACTGAAGAAGATATCAGTGTGAAAGAGTGTCACTACTGGGCAACTTCTCCTACAAGAGTCTCAATTTATAATCAAACAAGTACGAACATATGTACTTAATACATCATGCAGTTGTAAATACCAAATTAATATAATAAAAAAAAATGGTGACAATGTTAATCAGAAAAAATTAAATCTTTTAGAAAGCTTTGAATAGATGATTTTGTTTGTGAGTTAAAAATTTGTAATTTTTGTGTTAGAGGGTAACCGATGATGTGTGTGTATTTCGGAGTGGGTGAAGAGTATAGGGATAAAGTGGTAAATGATGGCCTAGATCCTGGTGAATGTCTTGGCCGATGAGAATTTCTGGAAATAAATAGGTGTTGACGACAATCCCGGCCAATACTTCAAATCCTTCCCTTTTTCAAGGTCAGGAGAATAAATTTTAAAAATCGCATCTAAAACGTAAAACCGAGGCCCAGTCGTCAAAGGTATTTAAAATCGCTGGTGCCTGGATCTGGACTAGGAAAACTGAGGAAAATTAATCAGAAGACAATAACAAACAAAAGGAAAGAAATCGGTTGAAAACACTCTAAAGATAAAGCATATTCAAAAGTATGCGTTAGTAAATAATTGAAAGTAAAATATAACAATAATAAAGTATAACGTGAAATCCGGTCAGGTCTGATGTAGGTTTCAGTAAAACATCTTTGTTATCTAGCCAACATTTCGATCATTTATTGAGATCACCTTCACGACCTGGGATTTACAACATTGTTTACATATAACAAATACATTTAAAATATGGAAAAGTTAATTTATAGAATGCAAAATGTGAGTAGAAATATTTTGATTCAATTTAAAATCTATTTTTTATTGTATCAATTCGCTTTACCACATCCTAAATGCATTTTTTAAATATAAACAATGTTTGTAAATCACAGGCCCTGATGATGATGATGTCAATAAAAGATCGAAACTTTGGCAAGATAAAGAAAATGTTTTTCTGAAAACTACATCACACTAGACCGCATCTCACGATATCTGAATAATTATCTATTAACAGTCCCTAATCTCTAACGATAAACATAATGCTAGAAAGTACAAAGCCAGCAAAAATGTTTATTATATAAAATGCATGTATACTACAAGATGTACTAAATAATATTTATAATTTTGTAGAAATATTATAAAAATAATTGATTTTAACTAAAACATGACAAGGAATATTTCAGATGGCTCAGTTGGAGGTTCGTTTAAAAAATAATTTATTATGTTCGAATACGTTTTTTTATAGTAAGAAATTTAAAATAGAAGAGAAATAATTCTAGATATCTAAGTAATAATCCTTTAAATTGTATTGATTCTGTTATAATATAGGCAACGGTTTGCCTCTTTTGTTCATTAATTATTATGTGTGGAATAATTAATGATCAAACAACTAACTCGGTTCACAGAACCCGTTGTCCCAACTCATTTGAAGGAGAATCTTAAAAAGTAACCTGTGATGTAAAATTTTGTGTTTATTTTCCTTTATTTAGAACAGAATCGATTAAAACAACTCTTTCTGATGGTTGAACGACATTTTTAAAAAAATATTATTATTGTCATATATTCAATGAGACATTTTGCTGAAAATACATTAATCGGTAGAGAAACTTTATTTAACTTGCAATATTAGATTAGTATTGAGTTGTTAATTTCGGTAATATTATTTTTTGTTATTAGAACAATAAAGTCTATAAATGTATGATGATTAGTCAATCGTTAATTATTCAGGAATCGGGTGATGGGGGTGTGGTCGCACTCTCAACGCGTCACGCAAGAATGGCACAATTGCACAGAAATCGAACACGTTGAGCTCTGAAGATGATATGAATAAAGGTCGAAACGATAACAGAATAAATAAAATGTTCTTCTGAAACCTACATCACACCTGACCGCATCTCACGATTCCTGTATAAAAATCTATAAAATTGTAAAACCAAATGCCAAAATATTATACTAATGACAGCATTAATATAAAACATCTTATTAAAATTATAAATGCTTGAAAGAGAGAAGAATTGTTAATGTTTTTGAACAGTAAATAACGTGACAGCTTAAAGCGAGTCTTCACGTGACCAGACGTCATAAAGTGCATTAGATTAATGCTCTGGTGGTTATTAAATTTTAAAAAAGTAACCAGGAGTTAATGACAGCTGTTAACAAAGATTTATTATGATTTTTATCCTACTTTACAACACTATTACTCTAATTTTTACATCACTTCTAAAATTTAGAACAACACAATTTGACAGAAATATGAAAATGTTAAAAGTTGATATGCCTATTTCCTACAAGAAAAATAATAAATTGATATAGTTTTGATTCGATTACTAATGAAAAAGGAATATCGTGTGCTCCATCTAATAATCAGAATGAGCGCACTGATTGTATTTATTTGCGCGACTGAATTATCGAATTTAATTCGTATTAGGTATCGGGATGAAACGACCTAGCTGTCGAAAGTCCCCGACGATCATTAATCATATTCGTTGGGAAGAGATGATCTCCTGTGCATATGGATTAAAATGAATACAAGCGTACCACCGATATAAAGGAATCGGTGAACTCCCTGACCCTAGGGTCAGCACATCTGGGCGTGACAATCCTTCCATTTTAAAGCCTACCCATGATTAAATATCTACGGGCTATACCCCAACTCGAACTCGCGACTACAAACCTATATTATTATAGTATCATTCATTAAAAAAAATCAATTTTTACTTATTATTCAATTTAAATATAGTGGGAAGAGCTATTCGGCATGTTACGTATTTCATAAGTATATTTTATGAAGTTTAATAACCAACAAAAAGAAAAAACTAATTCCAGTTTTTGAATGGGACAACCCTCTAAAAATAACACCTTTCTAGTTCAATTATTTAAATAATTTACATAATAACAATTTTTTTGTTTGTTTAAGAACACTTGGAATACATAATGTACGGCCATTAAAAATTCTATTTCCTAATTTGATACTGTTTGATATTGTTAATTTAATATATTTATCCTTACAATAGTACAAGTATAGAAAAATGTGCACAGCGTTATATTTTTTTAAAATATTTTGTTTACCTACACTACAAAATAAAATTTGTGCTCCAGCGCCAGGTGAAATTTGAAAAAATAAACATCACACAAAAATTATCAACAAACAATTTAATTGAAATTAAATAAAAGAAATATAAATTAATCACGTTTGTTTATCAAAACCTAACATTAAACTCCAAAAATACAAATTTTCAAACTAACAAAGCGAGGCTAAAGACGGGGGATCATATATTTCAATTAAGCCGATAATAAATTGGTTTAAATATCATTTTCTGCAATTGTTGTGTATATATTTCACTTTGATTATATATATCATTAAATTTGTTTTCTTATGTAGTATAGGAAACTAGTATTTAAGGTGGCATTAAATGTGCGTAGAAATGCAAAAAATGAAAGTACAAAAATAAAAGAGAGTAAAAAAAGGGGAAAATATAGTTTTTCGAAACAATAAATTAAAATTCGGTTTAATCTATTAAGTACGTTATCTAAATACGAATCTTTAGAGAAAACAAATGACATTTATCAGCTCTGAGTCATTTTTTTCACCCTTCATCTACAAAATTGCCTCTTCAGGATCACGATATTCTAACCGTTCAAAAGAGGCAATTTTCTATTATGTTCCAGCATCAACAATATTTGTTTGTTTTTAAATATTTTATAAGAAAAAAAAATTAGGATTAAATCAACAAAACCAAACAGGTTGTTATATATCTCAGGTAGAAAATGTGTTTTCAGAAACCAGGTTTGCCCCATTAATGAAAATATTGAATTCTAAACCCATGGTTCAACCAATGGTATTGGTATACCAATTCTGTATTCAGTGAAAACTATGGCCAAAGATTGGAGTATGAAAAATTTTTACCAATGGTTTTGTTTAGTGGTATTTTGTGGCTCATAAAAGACCATCAGTTTTCTTTAATGCTTAATTGACATTTTGGCCAAAACAATATTTTCTTTCTGTTTACATGATCACAAAATAATTACCTCTGTATTGCATTTCAATTTAAACATCAGTTCCATTTCTAGTATTTCTTTATCGTGCCAACTGATCTTTTATTGAGATCATCTTCATGGCTCTTCAGCCAAAATCACTGTGTTCTTCTGTTTACTTGTGCCATTCTTGCGTGTCGTCATGAGAGCGCCAGTTTGTTTCATACGTTTTTCTTGTTTAAGTGTGGTCTTTAGCGCACTATTATGAGTAGTTTATTAACTATATTGACTAGATGTATTGTTATCGTTTGTGTATGTTTCTATTTAGACCATTTAATGTATGTAATTGACATGTTGTTTTATTTTTGTGTATGTCTTTGCAAGCACATAAAATTATTATTGTACGTCGTCTATTCTATTGATAGTCTTGATGTTATATGTGGTGTTGTGTTTCATCATAAAACCATTAGAGATGACAGTCAGAATTTAAACAGTCAACAAAAGGTTTTGTCGTTTTCAAGCCACTAAAAAGCTGAGTATAATAGTCGATATTGACTTTTAGAGATCGAATAAAGAAAACGGGGAATTCTTTATATATTTTCTACTTGAGCTGGCCACATACCGGAAAAAACTTGCAGATAAAATCCAGAGGAGACCCGTTAAATAAAGCCGAGGCCGAAATCGACAGCTAACTATTTTCCCATGAAGCGTAAGGGAACAGTTAAAAGAATAGTGGCGGTTACTCTGGGAAAAGCTATTGAAAGTGGCACAATCTGGCCTAGACTTGTTTTCACTAAGGCGATTGTGAGCCAGCTCCACCCGGCCTGTCCTAACAAATAAGCGACCCGCCCCCGCACTCCAGAACGGGAATACAAACAACTGTTTCACCCGTCGACGCCCCCACACGGCCGATAGCGTATATCACTCCTTTCTCACTTTCAATCGCTTTCAATTCACTTAGATAAAATGAAGGGAAAATTCCTGCAAACGCCATTTAATCGTATTAGGTGAAAATAAGCTCGGTCCGATTAAAACTGAAAACAGATAAATGCCAATTAGGTTCCTGGAAATCGCAAAAATATATTAAAACTTCCTACAAATCAATTGACCAGCTGCAAAAGTTGTAAACATACAAAAAATTTCAAAAAAAATGTATAACATAATACGAAACACATTACAGTTCGTATTGGTCCGATTCACCAATTAACATTTTTTAATTTAATTACTACATGAAAGGTATTAGTTGAGATAAAAAAGTCAATGTCATGAGCCGGATTCGAACCCCCGACCTACGACTGAACTTCACCTTTCGAAAAATAGAAAAATTGCAAAAAGAGGGAAAGTTCAAAAGGATTCAAATCCGAGCCGATCGAAGTCACGATAACTTAAATGGTAGAGTAACGGCGTATTTAGCCCGGGGTCTTGGGTTCGAATCCCGCACATGAAACTGATTTTTTATCTCAACCAATAACTTTCATTAATATTAATTAGTTTAATAATGCGAAATATCACTTCCATTCAATTGCAGTGCACATTTCAACTGATTCAAGCTTCCTGAAAGATAAGAATTTAATTTGTCCAAACCGAAACTTCATTTTTATGGTTGGATAAAAAATTGGACAATCGAACAGGTTGCGTCGGATATGATCCGCGCTCAAACAAAAGCGGTATTTACAAAAAAGGCACCCAAAGAACGGTATTCCATATCATCGCAGTTATTGTTTTCAGCGATCTGGATTTCAAGCTTAGAGCTCATCATCAGGGTGAATGAGTTTACAACCTTTTCTTTCAAAACCAATTATGAGAATGCGAATTGTATTGAGCGCTGGCGAGGGATCGGCGGGTTCACTCTTACAATTTACATCGAGAAACGTTATCGGATAAATTCGATTATGATACGCGATCAGAAGTTAATTTTATCATTGTTAAAAAACGAGGTATCTTGGATAAAATAAAATAAAAAACGTGAAGTACAGAACATTTAAAAATAAAAATACTTATAAAGTTAAATTTACCCAAGGTTTTATAATCGTACGAAAGAAAGAAGAAAATAAATAATTAAATAATTAAAATTTGTCCCAAAAACAGGAGTAGATACAAAACAACTATCCCTTGATTCATCGATAGATTGTTGAAATAATAATATTTTTGAATATAAAATAGAAATGTGCTAAAGTAATTAAAGAAAAATTGGAAAATATAAATGTCAAACAATTAAATATCGCACGTACAATTAGTTATATGGATTATAAGTTAAAAAGTAACAATAACGTTATTTCAGGGGGCGTCGGTGACAGCTACAGTTTAGGCGTAGACACGGCGACCGGCGCGGTAGGGTAAAGGTCGAGGGTTCGAATCCAGTGCTCCCTGCATTCGAGCTCAATACAGTAACAAATAGGCTTTTTTTCAAAAACACCATATCTCCGAGGGTTGTTAGTCTAACTTCACTAACTCCCCATGGTCGCCTCATATATCGCAGAGAATCGAATCCTTATTACATGGCATTTGAAAATGGCAAAAAGGAGGGAAAATTCGGAAGGTGGGTTGAGGTGGGAGTTGTGTGAGCGAGGATCGAAGTCACGGTAGCACACGCGGTTAGAGCAGCTGTGTATTGAACCGAAGGTCGTGGGTTCGAATCCCGCTCATGACACTAGCTTTTTCATTTCAACCAAGATCATACATACAAAAAATAATAAGTTGAAAAAAGGAATTTGGTCGATGAGAACACTAAATGGGAACTTAGTGTTCCCACTTCCTTCCCCACCACTTCAAAATCAAACATATATAAACATGAAACAGTAAAATTTCACTGGCACTCTCAACATGACATAGCACAATAACACAGAAGACAAACACTTTGAGTGAGGAGAAATACTTTGATAGAATATAAAATATAATTTTTGCATTGTATAAATTCCATATTCTATATGTATTTTCTAAATGTAAATTATGTTTGTAAATCCCAGGCCCTGAAGATGATCTCATTAAAAGATCGAAACCTTGGCACGATAAAGAAAATGTTTTTCTGATACCTACATCACACCAGACAGCATCTCACGATATTTGAATAATTAATTTTACTGAATGTTCATAAAAATTCTAATTCCACCATCCTGATGTAAGTATTTTAGGTTTTTTTAAAAACTAAAATTAGGCACTCCGTACATACTATTTTAAACGATATTGCTCCCAACTTGTCCGGTGACTTGGTTATTTCTAAAGCGAAGAAAGGAAATAGCGTAGTTCACAAAAAAAGTTTCCTATGTTGAAGAATTTGTACATAATATGACAATTAATTACGGTTTTAATTGAGATTAAAAAAAGTCAGTGGCACGAGAGGGATTCGAACCCACGACCTTCGGCTAGATACGCCGCTCCTCTACCACGTGAGCTAGCGTGACCTCGATCCACTCGGAAATCAACTCCCTATCTCAACCTCACCTTACGAGATTTCCCTCCTTTTGCCAGATGGTAGAGCAGCAGCGTATCTAGCCGAAGGTCGTGGGTTCGAATTCGTGCCATTAAGATTTTTCATCTTAACTAAAACCCGTAATTAACTGCCATATATTAATTGGTCGAGCGGACCACGAAAATAGTGAATTTGTAAATAATAACGACTGCAAAAAAAATAAAAAATAACATCCATTAAAATTAAAAACTATAGTTCAACCAGCCATAAAAATGATCACAATTGATCAATATTCAGTTTAAAAAAACCTATAAGGCCAGTAGTGTCCATTTATAGTCCTCTATTCCAAAAAATTACAATTACCACTGATAAAATAATTGAAACTCACACCGATTTCAAACTTCCATTTGGTATTGACAAGTTTTTAAAATTTGTAAAAGTATCATATAACACCAGTAAACCTAAAAACTGCATTTTAATACAATTTGAAGTTACTAAATAATTCACAAATATCCCTGGTAAAGAATGAGTAAAATTCATAAACCAAAAATTATCGTAGTATTTTATTAACGAATTCGCAAAAAATCATATAATATACCTCTTAAATATATGCCTCCTATCTAATTATTTTAACTGCAATACTAAATTTTATTAAATGAATACGTTACCAAAGGATCTCCACTGCCGAAATATACATGGATCATTTAAAAAAAAAATTTTACATCACGCGAAAAAATTAATTTAATTTTATGCACATGATCGAGAACATGAGTATCTCAAATAAAACCTCCAACTAATAAATTCTTTACACCGTAATATAAATTTTACTTGGGTAATTAATGAGTATGGCTGTTTAAAACTTTTAGACGTAAAACTGTCCATATTAAACAATCTAATTGAAATATACGTATATAAAAAAACCAAAAGGTAAACATTATGAACCTAGCGGATTCTTTTCACCCATCGACCCGAAAAGCTGCTGGTTTCTTTGTTACAAGTAGGAACTATCTTTTTACAAAGATTGAACACACTCACGCCACAATTTATCATTTGTATTCCGTTTCATATCCCATAGGGGTGGGCACCTCTTGGAGAGGTCTCCGTGGTTACTGATTTGGGGGCGGTCGTTAATAAGACGTGTACCTTTGAGGATCATTATTCATGATCAATAATGTATACAGAAACTTGGGTTTTATTTAACTTATGACGTCTGAGTGTTTATGTAATAAAAATATTTTATCAATCGTTAAGTATAATTGTGAATGTTGCAATTTAATTTGGTCGCCTTATTATAAAACCGATTCGAATAATTTAGAAAGGATTCAGAAAGAAGCTACAAAATGGTTAATGTGTTATATCAGTGGAGATATTGAAAAATAAATTTGAACAATAGATTAAAGACTGTTTGGTGGTTTTGTACACAAATTTATCATGTGATAGGGATAATTCAAGAAATGTACAACTTGTTTTTATATCTTTTTAAAGCCAATACGTATTTCCGTAAAAATACAAGTGTCCATATTAAAGCTAACGTAAAAAGTATACACTTTTTAATCACAAATTTAGTTATTGAAAAACCCTATTTGTAAACTACCACTATTTAAATCATAATATATATTTTTATAAAATCGGGCTAATTAAATTAATTTTTAAAAACAATATTCAGTGGTAACGTGAAAATAAAGGAATTTGAGTTTTTATGCTTCTGACAAAAAATTAGTAAGTACAAAAATGTGTTTTGTTTTGTTATATATATTTGAGGTTAGATTGACCAAAATTAAAATGTAACACATTTCTTTTGTAAAAGGTCCTGAAAGTTAGGCAAAGATTGAAAATTATTCAGATATCGTGAGATGCGGTCTGGTGTGATGTAGGTATCAGAAAAACATTTTCTTTATCGTGGCAACG
>CM077108.1:9988959-9999848 GCA_039619505.1 Cimex hemipterus
TGAATTTATACAATGATAGAAATTTTAGACTCCAAGTATTTCTACTACAATATGTTTTCAGTGTATGTGTAATTACTGAGTGTCGTGTTGAAAATGCCAGTGTGATATTATTGTTTTATGTGTGAAAGTGTGAAAACGAAAGGAAAGATAGAAATCCATTTTCCATGAAGGCTCTTGTTTGAGGTAAAACGAGCCGCCAATAGAGAAAAAAATGGTTCGGCTCGGTTATCCTTTCAGGATCATATGGGGTTAATTAGCGGCAGGAAAGGTAAATTGTTAAACAATTAGAACAATTTTAGAAATTTTGATGAGTAGAATGTTGTTTGTTGTTTTCGGTTTCATGTGTAAATTATAGGCGATGGTGAAAGTTCTTAAATATATCGATCGTAGTTTGAATTCGATTTGTAGGAACTGCTGTTAAATCGTGGACTAATTCTTCATCGAATTGGCTTTCATTTCCTTAATTATACCCGGCTATGTAATCCTGAAGGAATAATAAAGCAGGACCATTACCCAATTTTTCACATTATCGGCTTCTTTCACCTCAAAGAAACCTACCAACTCCAACATATATAAACAAAAAACATTAATATCTTTCTGGCGCTCTCAACAGGACACACAGTGATCACACAACTACACAGAAGACACAATTCTAGTGAATATTTTGAATGAATCTAAAACTTCTAACATTGTATAAATTCATATATTTTACACATCCTACATGTATTTGTATAATATAAACAATGTTTCTTTAAATCTCAAGCTCTGAAGATGATCTCAATAAAGGTCGACACTTTGGCACGATAAAGAAAATATTTTTCTAAACCTTCACACCAAAACGTATCTCGTGATCTCGAAATTATAATTATTTTTATTTATTGTTTCAAACTATGTAAAATATTTAACCAACAAACTACATTCATACTTATAAAACTCATGAGCCAAGTACTTTCGTAATAATTGGGAAGTATGAAAAGTTTCAATTCGCAATATTAAGTAAAAAGCAGAAATTTTAACAAGGTACAAAATTTACTTTAGTCTATTCACAAATTTGTCATCATTTAAATGTCATTAGTTTTTTTATATTATTTTAGTATACTTAAAATATATTATTATTTATAAGTATATCTCGATTTGGAAAACCTTATTACATTAAGAAGTAAAAAGTTAAATTTCCTGCCCGAGTGAATGCCGTTTAAAATCATATTGAAAATCTATTTTTTATTTCTGAACCTGCAACAAGTGGAACACCTGCCAAGAATCATTCTCGGTTCAAGAGGTTCAATCGGCCTATTGAAAATTGGCGAAAGGTTGTCTCCACTCTGCTGTTCCCGGCTTGGGAAAAATTGCAAAAAGGAAATTGTCAACTTCTTTTAGCATTGGCAATCGTGATATATTAATAATCACTATTAACTCATCGATTCAAAATGTTATACAATTTTCAAAAAAAAAAATAGCATTACATATTATTCGGATATCGTGAGATGCGGTCTGGTGTGACGTAGGTTTTTATTAAAAAAATTTCTTTATCGTGCCAACGTTTCGATCTTTTATTGAGATCATCTTCAGGACTCAATAAAAGATCGAAACGTTGGAACAATAAAGAAAATGTTTTTCTGAAACCTACATCACACCAGACCGGATCTCACGATGTCTGAATAATTATCGATTAACGGCTCTAATCTCTATATTATAAATAGACGATGGAAGAGAATGAAAATAATTCATAGCAAAGAATTATCATTATTATTAGTCTTTCTACGTAACACCTTAGTTGAGGTAAAAAGCAGTGTCATGAGCGGGATTCGAACCCATGATCTTCGGCTCAGACGCCGCAACTCCACCATTTGATCTATAGTGATTTCGATCCTACCAGACACAAATTCTACATTTCAACCTGGAATATTTGCATATGGTCAAAAGAGGAAAAATTCGAACGGTTGTAAGTTGAGATGGATAGGTTGTATGACTTTTTATTATTATTCACCATTCAAGCCTATAGAAAATGTTTAACTTAGGGAATACAAATTCGTAATTATAATTAAAGAACATGAAATTTTTTCTAATTTTATATGGGATTTGGCAGACAGTGTGCTCTCCAAATTTAGTATTTTCAAAGCAGAAATTATAGCTTTGGATGACAATAGGCCAAGTGAACGAAGTCGCGATAGCTCAAGTGGTAGGGTAGCGGCGTATTGGGCCGAAGGTTGTGGGTTCGAATCCCGCTCATGACACTGACTTTTTTATCAGAACTTATATAAAAAGAATAATTAATTGAAAGAAGTAAATTGGTCAATTGATCACTAAAATGTAAATGGATTATATTTAATAAGGAAAAGAAATTTCACATCCCTAAACAGTTCCCCCGTGGCCTGTGCATAAGTCGCTGAGAATACAATTCTGATAACACAACATTTGAAAATGGAAAAAAGGAAAATTTGAACGGTTTTATGTTGACATGGAAAGAGGATCCAAGTCACGACAGTCCAAATGGTGGTAGAGTAGCGGCGTATGAGCACAAGGTCTTCGGTTCGAATCCCGCTCGTGACACTGACTTTTTTATCTCAACCAAGACCTTATGAGAAAAAAATACCGTTTCTTATACGTTTTACAACAGTATTTGTACTTTTTTAAGATATTTATTAAACCGTATTAGAAAGATGAACTAAAAATAACTGCAACCTTTAGAGAATGGATTATAATATGTTAGGGGTTGATTTTATAAATACACTTGTTACAGAATGTAGTAAATCTACTAAGTAATAGATTTAGTTTTAATATGTTAATATTAGAGAAAAAAAACAGCTTATTTGCTAAGAACACAAATTGGGCTTTTCTTTTTGTTGAAATAGAAACATTTTCCAACGGTTTATCATTACTCTGATTTCATCTGTAGGAGAAAAAACATCACAAAAAGTAATTTGATTTAGTTGTAAAATGCCTCAAGTGCTGAAATAAATTTACCTTATAGCAGAGCTCCCCGAGCAGTAATTTGTTTTTAATACCGTGAACAAAAAGTGGAGCCATTTTACATCCTGTGGTTCTCCTACAGAAGGAAATTGAGGGCAGGCAAGCGTCCCTGGTGAGTGCTTGTCCAGCCTCTCTCGTATTTACAACACTTTGAACCAAAGTGGAAAGTCAGCTGTTAATTACGCTTGAATAAACTTTATACCGCAGTACCAGCATAATTTTTAACTTGTTTTAAAGTGATTCTCTTAAAGACAAATGGCCTAACTTTGGATTAAGTTCTTTTCTTCTTTGGAAGTTTATTTTATTTCATTGATTTAATGCCGTTTTGTTCTTTTTATACTGAAGACTGTACCTAATGGACGTTATTCAATTATAAAAATTACACCTAAGATCAATTGTCATTTTAAGATTTTTTTCTCGATTCGATGTTTTATTATTTAAAAATTAAAACAACGCGTGGTGATTAGTGAACGTTAGTCGATGATTATTAGAAAATCGTGAGATGCGGTTTGGCGTGACTTTACGAAAATATTTTCTTTATCGTTCCAATGTTCCGATCTTTATTGAAATCAACTTCAGGACCTGGGATGATTATGATGATGATGATGAAATTTCAGGGTGTTGTATACTGCGCCCTTTAAGAGCTATTGCATCCCCCGTTCTGGGATTTACAGACATGTTTAAATTTAACTTCCCTTCACAACCCCACGTTTTGAATTGTCCCTCCAGTTTGCCATTTTTCAAATGTCACTAAAGCTCTCCTTGGCGATTTCATTTGGCAGCCGAGAATCAAATAGATTACACGACATTTGAAAAATGAAAAAGGGAGGGAAAATGCAAAAAGGTTGGGTTGAGATGGGAAGTTAGTGTTCTAGTGGATTCAGGTCACGATACCTCGAGGGGGAGAGCAGCGGCGAATCTAGCCCTAAGATCGTGGGTTCGAATCCCGCTCGTGATGCTGACCTTAAACCTTAATTAATTGAAAAATTGTTATTTTTATTTCATTATACCTCGAGGCGGGGTTGAACAATTCCTTGCATGCAAGCTAATAAATCACAGATGATAAGAGATTTTTAATGTTTTTAAATGTAAAAATTTCATACTTTATTTAACATCAATAAAAATATGAAGTTTTAAAAAAATGTAAAATTTTTCATTTTGCAAATCCTAATGAATTTTATTGTAATTTTTTATAAATTGAATAATGTACGTATTTTTTAAATTAATGTATGCAATAAATAACCAACCAAAGCTTCTATAATGAATGTACATCTCGGTTGCAGTAATAAGGCTTAAAGAGGAAAAGTAATCCTATCTGGCAGGGCTGAATTAGTCATTGCGAAAAGAGCCGTTAGCAGGATTAAGTTAAGCAGGTTTCGGTTTAAAAATAGTCGCGTTTCGGAGATATGATTTTTTTTTTTCTTCAAAATATGCCGACTTTCCTGTCTAAACGTTATATAATAACTTAACGTAAAAGAATCATGGGCGTCTTCGCCAAGGCGGCGGGACTTGACATAATAATGTCTGATTCGGCTGGAGGTTCAATTTTCTTTTAGGCTAAATGAAAGCAATTTGGCTTCCACTCTTAAAACGTAGGAATTTATGTTGATTGATGGAGGCTTTAGTTAAGGCTTCCTCGGGCATATTAACAGGAGAGAATTAGGCCGGCCGACCTCAGGGGGTCCTACCTTTACTACGGCATAAATTTCAATAAACCCTTTCCCTCCTCTAGGCCAAAACCTAAATATGTTTTCCGGTTAACGGCCTAACTCTTGATATTGATCAAACCATCCAACAGGGTGTTGCAAATTGGATACCCAGGTTTTCAAAATTGCATAAGGTAAAAAAGTTGAACCAATGATCAATTTCAGTTAAGAATAAATAATAATAATCCATTGTATTAGTGGTCCATTGACCACTAACATTTATCAATTACTTATTCTTTTTATATGGTCTTCGTTGAGATAAAAAAGTCAATGTCATGAGCGGGATTCGAACTCACAACCTTCAGGTCATACATTATGCTCAAGAGGTTAGAGCATCATGTTGAGATGGGAAGTTAGTTTATGGGCGAATGTAGGGAGAATGCGAGATTTATAGATGGATATAGCTAACCTAAGATAAAAGTTTTGGGTTAAAATGAAAAAGTTAATGTCATGAGCAAGATTCGAACCAACGGCTGTGTTCTCAATACACCGATACAAAAGAGGTTAGAGTAGCGGCGTATTGAGCACACAGTCGTTTGTCCGAATCTTGCTCATGACATTAACATTTTCATTTTAACCAAAAATTCTATCTTAGGTTAGCTATATCCATCTATAAATCTCGCATTCTCCCTTCATTCGCCCATAAACTAACTTCCCATCTCAACCCGAACTCCGATTGGAAGTGTCCGAATGGATCAAGTCGCGATAGCTCAAGTGGGAGAGCAGAGGCCTACTGAACGGAAAGTCGTTGGTTCGAATCCCGCTCGTGACACTGAATTTTTATCTTAACCAATATCTTATCTAGAGAAAGTGGTTAATTGAAAGAAGCAACTTGTTAAACCACTAAAACGGAAATGGTATTTATTATATTCCGTGATTATTTTGCTGAGTGCCAAAATGTAATATTTAAATCTTCCTTTATGAGTCATAACATATTTTCTGTAAAACAAGCAAATATGTACAGCATTGCTCTAAAAGATTTGACTTCTTTTCTTCCATTCAGTTTACGATTAATAACAATAATAATAATTTCAAAAAGAATGAAATAAACTACGAACAAGTCGAATACTTCAACAAAATATCTCTTACAATAGAACAATTAATAAACACCGGTCCGTTTCTATCAAACTGCAAAAGAAAATTCCAAAAGTACGATGCTTTTTTCAGGCCAACCTAATAAAGGAATATTTTAAATTCTCTAAATGATCGGATTATTCTCACTGTTATCTATCTTCTGCGAACTATCAGTACGGCCGTAATTTGAGCGGTGCTAAAGCGAATTGCACTTTTGTGAGCCGGTCATAAAAGCGACTCCCATCTTGGTTTACGTGCGTGTACGTTACCGTAAAACGTGTCATTTATTAGTGGGACAAAACATTGGTACAAATAGCCAAGATGCAGGACAACATAACAGGAGATCGGCTTTATATATCTATTGTCATTGCGTTATTTATATTGATACAAACAATGATACAAAAGCGTCAATTTTAGTGGAAATTTATTGGAATAATTTTGGTAACATTAATTAAAAATCTACGAGTTATTATTTTAGTCCAATGCTAACATGGTTCATTGAAAAATAACTAACCTTTTACTAAAACAAAATTTAGTATACCTACGTTTTACAACTTTATTATCTAATCTGTATAAGCCATTAATCATGTAGAAGGTTAGTTAACGAAAATACCCAAAATACACAATATTACACTGTTAATTTTGAAAAAAAAAAAAAAAAAAAACCAACATGAAACACCTGTAAAACCACCATTGAACCTACCTTCACTAGAAATAATACAAAAATGGATCATGTAAACATCAGATTTGAAATAATAAAAGAAATTTCTTTTCACGCAAAAAGAAAAGTTTTGGGAATTCAAAATATCTAATTTTTGTGAGTCTGGGACAACCTGCACTTAAAAAATTTTAACAGACTGTACAATGGAAGAATAAATCAGGAGAAAATCAATTATATGATAATCAATTGATTATAAAAGCATATTTGACAATAGCATAGTAATTTATGTGTGGCGATTAGTGACCGTTAATCCATAATTAATCAAAAATCGTGAGATGCGGTCTGTTGTGATGTAAGTTTCAGAAAAACATTTTCTTTATCGTGCCAACTTTTCGATCTTTCATTGAGATCATCTTCAGGGCTCAAAGTGTTTTTGTTCTGTGTAATTGTGTCATTCTTGCGGGTCATGTTGAGGGTGCCCCACTACGAAACCTACATCACACCAGACCGCCACTCACGATATCTGAATAATTTTCGGAAAAACATTTTCTTTGTCGTGCCACGTTTCGATCATTAGTGAGATCATCTTCAGGGCCTAGGATTTACAAACATTGTTTAATTTACTTTGTTGTAAATCCCGCGCCCTGAAGATGACTTCAATAAAAATTGAAAAATCTGCACGTTAAAAAAAATATTTTCCTGAAACCTCCATCGTCACACTAGACCGCATCTCACGATTTCCGAATGATCATTGTAATTTATGCGATATTATAATATTTTTAACCTTAGCATACGTTGTTTACTAGTAATTTTTAACTTACTTAGTGATAATAGTTGTAATATAGAAATAAAAATTACATTATTTCATTTTTAATGCCGATTTTTAGTGATAGCTCTATTCATTTGGTCCAGCTATAAGCAGAGTTTGATGGAACTGGCCGTCATTATTTGGAAGAGGTCGGTGGTAAAGAATTCCCGTAATGCTGGAAAATGAATAACACCTTCTTTTGGCCTTTCGTCAGAAATGGTAATCGGTGGTTCATTTGGCTTCCTTCTGATCTCTACTGAAATGGATTATTATGCAGATCAACGTTTCAGGTTTTAAGAATGAGGTCATTTTTCGCCACTTTGAAAGTATAATGCTTAAAATGCGGCTGCAATAGAATTTAAGTAAATCAGTAAGTGTAAAAAGTAAGACATTTCAGTCTATGGAAAACTACAATACTGCACCTGGGGCACTATTATATTTATAGTTTTAATAGCGAATTTTATTCATGTAATTGGCTAACCGTTACTAAACACCACACAACAATAATAATAATAATAAAAAAAATCGTACGATATTTTTAGTTCAAGATTGTTTTTAATGTAAAGTTTATTCATTTAGTAAATGTGTTGAAATGTTCACACGAAAGAGATGAAAACTTTTTATGCAATCCTTTGAATTAATAATAAACTCTCTCTATATCATATAAGCATAAAACAACAATATCTCTCCGGCACTCTCAGCACGACGCGAAAAAATGGCACACTTTCGCAGCAAAATAATTTGAGCACTGATGATGATGTTAGATCTCAGTAAAGAAAATGTTTTTCTGTAATACCAGATCGCATCTCACGATTTCTGAATAATCATCGACTAACGGTCACTAATTACCACGAATTTATGTACATATAGATCTTTTTATAAACGTTTAGTTTTCTTCCTGACAACATTTTAACTAGACAACTTTTTGAAAAACTAGTTTTTAATCGCTACAGTCTTATCGCTCGCATAGCATATAACTGCTTACTGCAAGTTAAATCGAAAACACCTTAAAGTGTGTACACTTATTTAGCATTTGTAAATCGTGAGATGCGATTTTGGTGTGAAGTAGGTGTTAGAAAAAGATTTTATTTTGAAGTGCCAAGGTTTCGAACTTTATCGAGATCACCGTCAGGGCTCAAAGTTCGTCTGTGTGTTTGTATTTTTCTTCTGTGTAATTGTGCTATTCTTGTATGTCGTGTTGAGAGTGAAAAACACCCAAGTATACAGATATCAGAATAGGTTAATGTACATTTATATATATTTTCCAACTTCGGTTTTTTATTTCATGTTTCAAAAATACCTTTTGATATTTATAAATGCCAATTATTTCTAAAGTACTTGGCTGATGAGTTTTGTAAGTAGGAATGTAGGTTGTTTATGAAATGTCTTACATATTTTAAAACAATGAATAAAAATAATTATTAATTGAAGATCATGAGAAGACCAGAGCCATGGAAGTTTAGAAAAACATTTTTTTACCATGCCCCCGTTTCGACCTTTATTGAGATCATCTTCAGAGCCTGGAATTTAGAAACATTGTTTAAATTTAACAAAAACATGAAGGATGAGAGAAAAATGAATTTATACAATGCTAAAAAGTTTAGATCCAATCAAAATATTTGTATTCACTCAAAGCGTTTGTTTACTGTGTAGATGTGTGATTTTTGTGCGTCGAGTTAAGAATGCCGGTGAGATAGTGCTGCTTTATGTTTATACACGTTCGATTTTGAAAGGGTGGGGAAGGAAATCAGGATCGAAAAATATTTTTACGTTATATCATAAAAATGTGCGGCGTCGGCTCCTTTGAGGTGAAAGGAGTCGACAAGAGAAAAAATTGGTAACGGTTCGGCCTGATTACCTTTTCAGCATTATACAGACGGGGATAATTATGGAAAAGAAAGTCAAATTGTCAAAGGACGATGATATGTATAAATATCTGATGTGTTAAATTTGATGATTGTTTTTTATTAAATTCACTAATTTCGTTGACCGCTTGACAAACTAATATGTTGCAATTAATTAAGGTTATTTATTAATTAAGGTTGAAAAATTGCAAAAAGGAGGGAAAACTTAAAAGGTTTCTCAGGGATTGAGATAGGAAGTTGATGTCCGAGTGGATCGAGGTCACAAAAGCTCAAGTGGTAGAGCAGCAGCGTATCTAGCCGAAGATCGTGGGTTCCAATCCCGCTCATGACACTGACATTTTTATCACAACAAAGAACTTGTATAGAAAGAATAATTATTCTTAAGAATAAAGAATAATTGCGGCAAATGGGCATGGAGAGCTTTAGTGCAGGCATCCGAGTGGATCGAGGTCACGATAGCTCAAATGGTAAAGCAGCCGCGTATCAAGACGAAGATCGTGGGTTCGTATCCTGCTCGTGACCCTGACTTTTTTCATCTCATCGAAAAACCCTAATTAATTGTTTTATGTACTCTTTTATATGTTTGTGTGATGTGGTGATGATTTATTTAGTTACGTAGACGAAACGAAAGCAATTAAAATATAAATTGACTAATTTTTCTTATTTGACAAAAACACATGCTGTTGTTATCACTTGTTTAAATAATTTTTCAAGAGGCAGTTTTGAATTTGATCAAGTCATGACGGACCTGGTAGGAACGAGATTATTTTGTAATTATTTGCAAAAGAAAATGTTAGCAGTAGTGTTGTGCAGCTTGTTAGTTTGGTGTACTTTGTTTTAGTTACATAGCCTGCCTGGTTGCGTTAAAGTTTATAGCGTGTTTGGTCTCCCAATAGATGAACTCACGTTGAACATAATGTTACTGTTTGTCTTTTGAGTTCACCTATTCTAGCTTGGTTTCATTATTCTCGTTGTGTTTAGGCTTTAGAATCAAGTTTGGAAAAGGTTTTCTTGTAAAACCCTGAAAACGGCATATTCGAGGGCAATGTTTTGCATAGCGATGTGTGAAAAAAATTGAATTTGCATTATTTTTTAACTGCACAAAATACATTCATTACAATACCCAGTGAATGTTTTGTTTAATAATACTATAATAAAAATGTTCATTGTTTAATTTGGATTTTTTTTAAAAGTAGGCACATCTTTGTAATAATGTTATGTTCCACTATTGGAATTTGGTTGCTCTTTAGTGAGGTTAATCGGCGAAAATCCGGCTGCTTCAAATTGCGCTTAATGATCCTAGCGCATTATCATTATCGACAATGGGGATTTATGGTTGAGTAGGAAGAGAATATTTCCAGGGACAGGAAGCACCTGCGGATTTGAACCTCGGTACAACCCCGGTTTATGCATTACACCTCCTGATTGTAAAATAGTCCGTTTAACTACCCTAACCCGAATAATAATTATTTTTAATCGATCGTTTAAAACATTGGGCTGGTTTAAAAAAGGAAATGTTTACGTTCAAAACTTGTTCAATTTGAGTTATTTTTTATTCCTAAGTTATTATCTCGTACTCTATTCACCTCCAGGTTTATAAATTAGAATATCAACGGTGGACTATATTTTCAGACTCCAGCTATACATAATGAATAAAACATGAAAATATGTATACCCGAAACAAATTCCCTTCCATTTACATTTTCCTTTGGCTCATCCTTAAAAGCGTAATGAACTGGCTGGAAGCTAGATTCTGAGAAGCGCAATCCTTTTATAAATATATATATATATATATATATATATAT
>CM077108.1:10000248-10010590 GCA_039619505.1 Cimex hemipterus
ATATATATATATATATATATATATATTTGAAAAATGTAAAGGGAAATACCAGCCAGTGGTGACTATTAGAAGAAATAATGAGCAATAATTTCATTATAAGCCATATTTCCATATATGCTGCAAAGCAGGATACCGTTTTTGATGTTGGTAACACCCATTAGAGTAGAAAAAAAGAAAAGTGATTTTACCGTCGAACAGCCATTAGTTTTATTAATGCATCGCGTGATCAATCCTTGCATGCTCTTTCCCATCTGCTGGCCCGTCCGGTCACGCTGTCCCACATCTAGTGTACAAAGGAATGATACTCTTCAAAAGAAGGGCGTGTAATTTCGGTAATACGACGGACAAAGAAACACACAGCGCACTATTTGATATTGCTCGTTTCTTATTAATTTAATTTAATTAGTGCTTAAATATGATTATGGAAGAGGTACTGACTCACAGAGAAAAATATAGGCAAAGAGAGGAAAAGATAAATAAAAACCAATTAAGCTTATGAATTTGTGTTGTTTTTGGTCTACAGGTTGATGACCTATTAAATTAATTTTCTTCTGTGACGCCTATCCTTGAAGTTTACGTGTGTTTTGTTTTCTTTATTACAATATTTCTACATGTTGTACCACTGTTGGATCTGGGTGAATTTTGTAAACTAATGTTTGTCTTTATAAAAGAATAAGATTACCAATGTTATCTTTGTATTGTATTTCGTTCTTTTTAACGGAAATTTTCTTTAACGTACCAACGCAGTGACCGCCGGTCATTTATTTTTGTTTTTAATTTGTGAAATGTTTTTGACAGATCCTTTACGTTTTACAGGGCCAAATTAACCAAGGTATTTCTTTTTATGTAAGGTTTTGGTTGATATAAAAAGTCAATGTCTAGATCGGGATTCGAACCCACGACCTACCGCTAAATACGATTAGCCGAATTACTTATTTCAATTAATCATTTTTTCTAGTTAAGGTCTTGGTTGTGATATAAATTCAATGTCACGAGCGGGATTCAAACCCACGACCTTCGGTTCAGTTCGTCGCTTCTCTACCACTGGAGTTATAGCGACTCCGATCCATCCGGACACTAACTTCCCATCGGAGTTCGAGTTGATGATGGATGGAAAATTGGAAACGTGGGGTTACGATGATAAGTTGGTGTCGATTGGAACGAAGTCACGACAGATCAAGTGGTACAACAGCGGTTTATTTAGCAAAAAGTCGTGGGTTCGAATCCCGCTCGTGACATTGACTTTTTCACAATCAATACTTCGCATCATAAGTCGTAATAAAGAAAATAGTCAAAAAATTGTATTTCTCTAACTGTTTTTTGTATGTTTCATAAGACTTTTGGACAACAAGGTTCATTGAGCTTTCAATCCAAAGACCGAAAATTAGAAGGGTTTCATAGTGAGTTGGAGGGTTGGGGTCCGCGTGGACAGAAGACACATTACCTCAAGTGGTAGAGCAGCGGCGTATCAAGACGAAGGTCATGGGTTCGAATCCTGTTTCTGACATTGACTTTTTTTTCTCAACAAAGACTTTACGTAGAATGAATCGTATTTTATAGATGTATTTGAGGTGTTGTTAAATTGGTGATTTAAGTCCATTTTGTATGACGTGTTTTCTCAGTTTTATGTTGGCCTGTATTATAGGAGGTTCAGTGGCGGTTTTCGGAAAAATTAGGATTTTTCCGCTATTGTCCCTAAACGTTCCTGTTTCTATTTTTTCTTGGTATCTGCCTTTTAGTTTCGGGTTATCTCCCCTTTGGGCCTAGGCGAGTCCTACCATCTACTTCGGTGCCTAGGGGAAACCAAAGACGGAGGTAATATCCTGTACCTTCCTAATCCTTCCTTACCTTTCCCTTTTTCCATTCCTTCTCCCCTCTACTTTGGCAGGGGTTTCCTGGGTTACTGAACCCGCACCCCTCAGGCAACGGGTGCATCATTAGGGATTCCGTCAGGCTTCCCGAGTGGGCCATCAGTTCCACCTTAAAAATAAAACTGTAGAGCATCCAAGCGTCTCGGCCAAATGAGGTTGGACTGGTGGTCGTCGTGGTTTGCAAACAACTTGTACCTTAGCTGGAGGGTCCCGGCCAACCGGAGCCGGATATAGAGTGCCTTCTCTATCTCTCCGGGCGTGGTAAAAGGCACGACTAAGGCCAAGCTTGAAACCACAAAACTACCTTTTTCAAGGCACATATATGGATGTGCCCTTTTAAGGGCACCTCTGAACTTGGTTAGTATTGCACTACCTCGCTAGACAAGTCCATGCATGTAAAATCCTCCTCGTGGTCCTTTGGGGGCACCAGGCGTCTGAGAAGTCCTCTTGGGGATAAATCCGGACGAAAAAGATCCTCATGGGTCTCAACGCTCATGAGTGAAGATGGGAACATCTGTACTGTTCATTCATACGATTTGGCGTATATGCATTTCTAACATGTTTTTTGGCAGGATTTACCGGTGGTAGACTGGCAGTTCTATCTGTTTATTTTTTCCAAATCCATTTAACTCTGTTCATTGATGATTTTAAACACGTAACCTTTTCAAACAGTCCTTGAAATTTAATGGTGCCAGTTTGGGGACGGTTTTATGTTTTAATTGGTGTGTCGAATGACCTCAACTCCCAAATGAAGCCAATTATATCAACGGTTTGGATTTCAATTTGATCTCTTCTTTATTTTGTTCATTATGAGATAATTTATTTTATACTGGATATTTGTAGGAAATCAGAAATAACGACTATAACTCTTCAAAAGCTGTCCCAATGATTCAATTGCAAGTTGTCTATTTTATTCAGCTGAAGTACGGAACCTAGGAATTATAAAATAATTGAAAAAAACTTATCTTAGCTTCTACAAAGAAATAGTTTTTACTAAATAAAAATATTTAATTCTGTCTAGATATCTAGATTCTTATAGCTGTATTAAACATTTTGTAAGGTATAAAAGAGCATTAAAGTATATATGTAGTTCAAATGGAAGATTATGACTTACATTTTTCTATGATTTATTATGATTATTGTTTTCGTCTTATATGACATGGATGATTTAAGCTATCTCGGCAATCTTTTCTTAAATTAAGAAAACTACCGTTAATTTAATTTAGAAAAGTCAATGAAAATATGAACCTGAATAAGCAGTGAGGAGCCTGTAACGTTTTTCTTTTTGTGTCAGCTTTTATCTTCCCTTCGACAACCTCTCTTGCATGAGCAAAAATGGTCCTGATGTTTTAATCCTCATTTTGAAATTGGCCAAGATCTAACGAATTCAAATAAAAGACATGTGTGTTCATAAAAGTAGGAGTGAAGAGAGGTTAGCCACAACGTAGGTATCACTACTATTATAAGTTAGCTTTTTCATTTTTGGGAGGGAGTCTGTAGCTTTTTTTTCTTCAGAGTTTCCTCAGGTTATAGGCTAAAATACAGCCTACATATCATTGCGTTGATAATTTAATTTTTTGACCGGGGCTGGAACTTGGCTCTTTGTATAACGGTTCGGATCTGCTTCATTTCACTATGTCACTCTTTCTCCAAATTGTCAGCAGCAGTACACAGATTTGTTTTATTTTTTCATGAACAATTGTGTATTCGTTTGTTTTTTAATTACTTCTGTTTTATAATTTTTTGATGTCGTGAGGAGCGGTCAAAAATGAGGTAGTTCAGAAAAACACCTTTCTCATTTTTTGCGACGTTCCGACCTTTAATCCGGTCATCTTCAGGGCCTGGGTAAATTTCTGAACATATGTTGATAGGAAGAAAAACAATATAAGGTGTTAATATAAATTTTGAGCCACCCATCGCATAAAGCGTTGTAGTGTTCTTGCGGTGCCAAACTGGTTTTGTGTAAATTTCTTGAGAAACGTGAATTTGTATTTTGGTGTTTTATATGATTGTGACCAAGTCCCGGCAAATCTTGGAAAATTTCTTTGATCATAGGCAGTTTTATTTAAATCAACGAAATACGCGAATTGATATTTGCTGGATTGGGTTTATAAATTGGCCTTCAATTTTGGAAAAGAAGATATACGAAGCAAAAGGGAAAAATAAAATCAAGGTATATTAGTTTACTTGCTTTATATTGTTGGCATAATTGCGGCTGAGTTTGCATGTATCTGTTCTGTAATTGAAATGATTATTCAGAAATCGTGAAATGCGGTCTAGTGTGATGAGGTTTCAGAAGACCGTTGTCTTCATTGTGCCAACGTTTCGACCTTTATTGAGATCATCTTCAGGGCCTTGGATTTACAAACATTGTTTAATTTAACCAGTGTTACCAGGCCCTGAAGATGATCTCAATAAAAATCGAAACGTAAATTTAATAAATACATGTAGGATATGGAAAACAGTGAAAATTATACTGTGCAGAAAAAAATATATATATATTTTGAGTGACTTTGAAATACACTTTGAGTGACTACAAATACTTTGATTGAATCTAAAATTCCTAGCTTTGTATAAATTCTTTTTTTTTCATTTCCTACATTTATTTGTAAAATTTAACGTTTATGAATCCGAGCCTCTGATGATGGTCTCAATGAAGTTCGAAACGATGGCACGATAAAGAAAATATTTTTTTAAAACCTACGCCACACCAGACAGTCTCTCACAATCTCCAAATTTTCGCTATCTGTAAATATCTTTATCTTTCCTAGTTAAGAGATATTGACCTAATGCGACTTCAATTTTGAAAGAAGAAGGTGTAAACATTTGAAATGAAGAAATGAGATATTAATAAATAGAACCATATAGAGACTGTAAATACTTCATGATTTTAATAAATGGAGGATTCGCACTCAAGAGAAGAACGAAATAATTTACTTTATATCTCAGTCAAAAGTATGTTATTGTTGTAATTTTGTTGAAAATATTTCCGTATAACCTTCCTGTGGACGCCATTTTAAAATCGTTTGATTGTTTCTTAATGTCTGACAATTTCTATTTATAAAATCAGACGCGAAAATACTTGGTTACTTTAATTGCGAAAGACTTTGTTTTTCTTTTTCTTTTTTTGTTTGTGGCTTGTCTTAACTGCATAACGGCATAATAGTCCCGACGGGTTAACTAACACAGATGTTGTTACCGTTAATTGCCAATATTCCGGTGTGTTTTGCTAACAGAAGTCTATTTGTACACTGGTGTGACCTCAGCTTCTATAATTATCGTCTGGATCAATTTAATATGGGGTCAAAGAGACACTTTGTTGATTGAGTAGCGTCTGACGAACGCTAAAATCCTAGGATTAGAATTGATTGTGTTATAATAATGATTCTTTTCTGTGAGTCTCTTTTTTTCTACTACCTAATTTAATAATTGAAATTTATTGAAATAATTTGACTTTTATAGACACTGGATAATTATAATAATAATTATTATTATTTAAATAGACTACCGATTTTGTAATAATCATTTTGATTTGGAGGGGGTAAATGTAAATTCAATCTTTTTAACAATTAACGATACACAGTTAGTTGTTTTCAACGATCCGGATTTCGAGCTTATAGCTCATCACCTGAGGGGGTAGTGCTCCTTTAACCTGATGATGATCTGTGGGCTCGAAATCCGGACTCGGAAAAAACGTGATTGCTCGAAGTAGGTGGTAAGAATAAATTCAATATTTTAAAAAAAGATAGTTCAAACTCATAGTAGTTTTTTAAAATGTGTAGAGATTAGTGACGGTTAATTGATAATTATTCAGATATCGTGAGATGCAATCTGGTGTGATGTAGGTATCATAAAACATTTTTTTTATCGTCTCAACGTTTCGTTCTTTTATTAAGATCGTTTTCAGGGCACTCTCAGCACGAAATGCAAGAACGGCACAATTACACTAAAGTCAAACACTTTGAGCCTGGAAGAGGATCTCAATAAAGATCGAAACGTTGGCACGACAAAAATATTTTTCGGATACGTACATCACACTAAACTGCATCTCCCGATATCGTAATAATTTTTTAACAATCCGAATTTTAAGCCTGCAGCTCATTAACTGAATGAAAGAGCTCTACTTCTCAGGAGGTATGGCTCCTTTAACTAGATGATAAGCTGTATGCTCGAAATACGGATCATAACAACAACTTGATGGTTCGAAGGAGGTGTTAAATGTATACTCAATCCTTTTAAAACTATAGTTCGTACCAACAGTAAGTTTTTTCAACAATCCGGATTTCAAGTCTGCAGATCATCATCAGGTAGAAAGAGCTCTACTCCTCAAGAGACTTAGCTCCTCTAACCTAATGAAGAGTCTTAGGCTTGAAATCCGGATTGTTGAAAAAATTTACTGTCACTAGGGACTATTTTTTCAAAAAGATTGAACAACACACTCACTCTACAATTTATTCTTTCTATAAACGTAAATTCTTACACTATCGCGACTTTTACAATTCAAACTTTCAAATTCGCATAAACGTTTCATCTTTGTCAAAAGCGATAACAAAACTGTGACAAACATTAACTTTACTGTATGATCGTTTATTTTTTAACAACTGTTCGAATCCGTTTATCGCTTTTATTTCCCCATCTTATCAGTACCCAGACAGGGGGATATTTTACAAACATACCGCTGGACTGCTACAGTCCCCGATAAAGCCGGGCTTAATTCCGCGACATATTTTCACTGAAAATCTTCGCAACGTATCGAAATGTCGAGGGAAATCGATAAACTCGTTATTTCCGAAGAAATATGAGTGCTCCGATTCCCGGGGGTCTGATCCGAGCAAGACGGATGCGGACAAATACAATGGCGGCTCATTCATTCATTGTTCGGCTCATATCAATCTCCTTATCCTGGATATGACATTAGGACATGGAAGTGGTTGCTGAAAGCACACACGGGTAGGAGCACTCTATTTATCTTAGAGGCAGTTCCGAAGGCTTTGTGTTAGCGGGATCCGATTGATTGATGGCCAAGAAGAGAGAATAATGCCCGGAGGCGAACTACACCGAATTGATAACATTATTGATTAGTCTTAAGGCAGGACGCTTATAAAACAAGAGAAACGGACGACGAAACTGCCGAACCCTGATCGAAAAGTCATACAAAATGAAAAATGTTATTAAAATACAACCGTATTTACTCTCAAAAATATTACAGAATACGCGTTCTAGCAACAACACCTAGAATCAATTAACAACTGTATAAATAGTGTTTTCAAATACAATATTTATATGTATACAATGTTTATAAATCCCAGGCCCTGAAGATGATCGCAATAAAACGTTGGCACGATAAAGAAAATGTTTTTCTGAAACCTCCATCACACCAGACCGCATCTCACGATATCTGAATAATTACATACAATTATACAAAAACTTATCAACCTACGACATTAATTTGGAATCTTTCTTAATTAAAGTTAATATAAGAAGTTCAAACGATACTATTTTTAGTAAAGCAAGCACGTATGTACAATTTTCAGAAATTTGCTTATTGCACATGTACCTTGGTATGCTTGTTTGTTTTGTTTAAAATAACAATTTAAAAATCTTGTACTTCTTACAGAAAACATTACGTATCTTCTCAAGAACAAAGAAATATTTTTTTTAATTAAAATATATAACTCCAGCAAGATACATCCCCCTTTATAGATGTTTATTTTTGGACAGAAGGTATGGTCCAATTAAAAAGAAACGTTTCGAAGGTTCTATTTTAAAATACTATCAGCACGTCTCATTACGAATTTGTATTTCTACATTTATTTTTGTGGCGAGGAACCAGGGTAGATGCTTTCCAAAAGAATAGTTCCTACTCACAGTAAGTTGTTCTGCAACGATCCGGATTTCGAGCCTCTTAGCTCATCATCTGGTTGAAGGACTTCTACAACCTGATGATGAGCTAAGAGGCTCGAAATCCGGATCGTTGCAGAACAACTTACTGTGAGTAGGAACTATCCTTTTGGAAAGTATTGAACACCACACTCACCCCATCATTTAACATTTCTACTAGGGTAGATGTGAGGGGTTTGTTTTAACACACCCTGACAAAAGGTTTGGTGTTTTAGGGTAAACTCTTTTAATGCTGAGTCTAATTTTCCCTTGTCTAAAATGTCAATATCATCTGCATAGCCTTGGATACAGATTCCGGCTTCATTTAGTTACACATAAAGGTCAGGTTAGACACGAAAGATTATGACTTTTATGGTAGTGTTTGAATATTTTTGTCCGTTGTGATTGCGTTTGTTTTTAGGATTTGTATTTAGGAGGACTAGGGTTAAAGTAGGAAAGATTGGTAATGCTTCGTTATGAACGGATGTTTTGGGCAGAGTTGGTATAAAGGTGGATGGTTTATGGTAAGGTTAGGTTATGTAAGGTAGTGTGCGATTTGGATTGGGTAGATGAGACGATTAGGTTTAGAAGGGGGGGTTAGTTTGTGGAATCCTTTTGCCAATACAACTTGAAAAAATGAGTTTATTCTGCAAGTTTGTTTGAATTATAATACAAGCAGGTTACGAACAATTACACTATTTATTATTATTTAACATTTTATTATAGACTGTTACATTGATGTGGTTTTTAAATCAATGGGCAAAACATTACGTGTATAAATACGTAAATTCACTCTATTATACATTTACGATATCTGGATATTGATGTTTATTTACAACAGGATGAATCTGAATTTTCGAGCCAAGTTGGTTCATATACGAAAAGTGGCAAATTTAGGAACGTGGTTTGGTCACTTCCGATCGTTCCTGGTCTGTCAGATGGATTTATCCATTTCGCAACATTTAATGGTGGGTTGACAGGTTTTTAAAAACCGACACACGCTCCGCTAAAGATAGCGCAATGGTGACACGCGTCTGATAGGCCAAAAATGAGGAAAATCCAACCAAGTCTTACGATTCAGTAGAAGTTTAAATAAAATTTTGAACGAATTCACTGTTTAAAAATTAACAAACAGGCTCGATACTAAACACCGGTCTGACGATTATACTGTTATTATATCAGACATTTTTCACTAATTCGCCATCCGCGGGCTGAAGATGCGAAGCACACATTGAGGAAGAAAATGATGAGACGCATCTGACATAATGAAAGAATGAAATCTACCGGACCAGAATAAATTATAATTTCATCGTTTTACCAAGAAAAATTTTTACAATTGAATATTAGACTGAATACATTTATTGCCTTTTATGCAAATATTTAATTGTTTATGTGTTGTATATGCTTATGTAACAAATGCAATAATTGATATTTTATAGTTTTTGATAATAGTAATGATTGCTACATTCTAATGTACAATTAATAAATTTAATTTATATGTATAATATGCAGTTAACATTTCTTTGTAATACAAATAATTTATAACATTGTTTTAATCGATAAGGGTGTTGGAGTGCTGCGAACTAGTGTCCATTGTCAGATCCTGAGGCATCAGGTGCAATAATGGTGGGGTGTTGACAGTAAATCTCTCAGGTAATGGTCTGGCTATTGGGACGGAATCTGTGTACGCCTAACTGCATTAAGGTAGGCCATCTATCTTCGAGAATGATAGTCAATACAAATAAAATTAAGCACTTGCTGACACAAGATTAAAAGCGGATTGGCAGTCTTAACATTGAATGGCTTACGGGCCAACTGCGAATGGACAGGAGAATTTTAAATAAAAGAATCTACCGTCTAGGTTTATTGTATTTTATCCAATTGATTTTCATTTAAACATTAACTTTGATCGATTGTAAACTTTTATCAATTAAATTATTTGCTGATGTTAAGACATTTCCATGGTTCTGATATTACCAGAATGTGAACAATCTAAACTTCATCAAAAAGTAGACAGACCACTTTCTCTGGATTCATTAATACAATTATTTAAACTGACTGTAATGCAATTTTCTTAACAATATTCATACAGATTTGCTAAAGCACGTAAGTTCAGAAGTATAATCAATGGTTCAATGGCAAGATTAAAAAGAAGGTATGGGTAATAGCCGACGGTTGTGGGTTCGAATCCCGCTCGAACACTGAATTTTTTACCTCAACTAAAAACCTTAATTAATTGTTTTGGCAATTGTTGGGCAAGAATATGAATATAAAGTCTCTCTCTCTCTCTCTCTCTCTCTCTCTCTCTCTCTCTCTCTCTCTCCTCTCTCTCTCCTCTCTCTCTCTCTCTCTCTCTCTCTCTCTCTCTCACTCTCTCTGTTTCTCTCTCCGACCCAACCATTTATGAATATCGTCACTCTTCTTTAGAGTAAGTACGTCTCTGCTAAATTTTGTTCAATATTTTTCCTCTGCCTCCTGCTTCTTTCAAATTTACATTTTTTGCCTTTATTTATTACAATGCCATTATTCCTCTCTCTTTCTCTCTCTCTCTCTCTCTCTCTCTCTCCTCTCTCTCTCTCTCTCTCTCTCTC
>CM077108.1:10010990-10023052 GCA_039619505.1 Cimex hemipterus
CTCTCTCTCTCTCTCTCTATCTCTCTCTCTCTCTCTCTATCTATCTATCTATCTATCTATCTACCTATATATCTATGTATCTATCTATCTATCTATCTATCTATCTATCTATATGTGTATATATATATATATATATATATATATATAGAGAGAGAGAGAGAGAGAGAGAGAGAGATTGATTGATTGATATATTAATCTATCAATATATATCTATCTCTATCTCTCTCCCCTACTTTCTTTTTAACTATCCCAATCATGTGCTCAATTCTGAAAAGATTCCTCTTTAAGTGGTAAATTCCAGTCTTAGTTACAACTAAAATTCCTTCTCTTCAATTCGGTTTCCGGCCCAGTGTCGCTAAAATTCAATGAAAAAATTTCTGTACATGGTAAATTTTTTAAATAATGTTAAATGATAAAATAACACGTTTCATTTCAATAAAAACACATACGTCTAACAGGTAGTACAGTACCGTACGAATTACAGTATTAACGCATTGGAGAAAAGTCCATATTAATCTCGATATTTTAATTTTCAAAATATTAAGAAAGAAAAAAGAGAATGGAAAAATGCTGAATTGAATAAAATATAATAAATCTTTTGGTTCAGATTGAATTCCCATTCGCCGCCCCTCTAAGAGTCGGTATTATTCATCCCCGAGGAGGGATTGGCCCCGATTGACCTGCTCAAACCGGCAATATGATTTAAGAAAGAATTTTGGGGAGGTTATCCACTTTCTTTATATCCCTCAGTGCCTCTTTGACGTTTTCCTGTTTGATTTTTTATTTAATTTGTTCATTTCGGATTTTTCATTGAGTCAGGACCGGTTCAATTAAGGTCAGCTTTACAGCTTGCAGCTCCACACCACTTGGCCAAGGCAAAGATTGCTTATAGAGGTCATCTATGTAGGATGTCAATAATTAAAAAGACAGCAGAAAAGTCTGATTTTAAACAAATAAAATAAAAAACGCCTGTGCCCAAACTTTTGAAATTGAACCTAATCAGAAAGTTTAACCTTTAAATCATTAATCAATTTATTCAAAATAAATTATATTTCTAACTTTCCACTACAGTACGGACATTATTAAGCTATTCGAAAAACTAGCTATAAATCGAGATATTTTAATCGTAATAGTCATAGTCACTTAAGCCAATGAAACCCAAAAGTTAGCTCCGTTGCAAAAAGTCATGGCCGACTACGCACGCCATCAACTTGTTCGCCCCAAAGCTCGGTCAAATTTCTCATCTGCAGATAGGAATGCATGAGATAAGATCGAGTCACATTGTTCCCGATGTTAATGACGTTGAACTTTGCTAATATAACCGGACACTGTTTCACCGAAACGTAATTGTTGAAGGGTTAAGGGATCAAGGGCATCTCCAGCGTAATTATCACCCAGTCTCGCTCACCTATTGAAACACTACACTATTATGATATTAGATTTGATGAAGCTTCGATTTCAACACCGTCTCAAGTTGTCGTGAATGTTGTTATTTAAAGGTACAAATATATTAAGAAATAGGATATGAGTTTTTTGACAATCCATGTGCAAAAACAAGAATAAATTAAACTAGTAAATCCGTTCTTTCTCAACAAAATGTTATTACAATATTGTACAATTATAGAATTATAATTTAATTTCTTTTAAAAACATTTATTTTCTAAAAAAATCAAATGTTTTAATATGGCACAGTCTAATGTAAATAAAATAACATGAAATTACGATGGTTGTTATTGTAACATACAATTTATTGGCGTGATCTTGTAAACTTTCGCTATAACATGTAAATCATTATTTGAGAAACATATTATAACTTTACATAATCAACCACATATTAAAATATTGTCAAGGTCTTACTCTGATTCAAATATTTGAGTTTTATACCAAAAGGTTCTACAGCTTTTTCCATTAGCTCTGTGCCTACTTCGTTTGAAATGGAAAGCATATCTATAGAACCCATGGAGGAGTAAATAAATAAAGCCTATATATTCAGCTGACAGAGGCTCAGAAAGAGTGTGGTTCATTAATGGGCGAGCCAGCCGACAAATACAATTTGTCCGGGCCCATCCTGGCTGACAAATGGGGACAGGGCCATTAGTTATGCGCGTTAGAACGAGGTGAGAGCTTTGTCGACTCCCGGGTCATCAGTTACTGCAGAGTCGGCCTCGGTTAATAAGAAAGTGTGATAAGTTGCGTGTGCATAAACGGGGTAGGCTTTGTCGCCGGGCAAAAAGGCGCGAGTTGTGCTTCGCCTACTTTGTAAGGTCACGCCATATCGGCATTTGTAAGTTAATGTCGACGAGAGGCATTAGGCTCAACCGGTAACGCACGTACAGCGGATCCGACAGGCTGATCCGACATCCGAAACCTAATTGAAATGCCGTTCGATTAAAAGAAAAAAATGTTCGACCCGCCGAGGAAGCTGGATCTTTGGACGTGTAATGCAACTTGTACGTGTTCCACCTTCCCAGGCAATTCCATTTACACCCAACTAGGTCGATAGGATACTTTTCAGAAAAGCGTTTCCAGAGGAAACATTTTCGCACTGGTATTAAACTGTCGTTATACTGCGTTCCTCCGCTGAAATTTTGTTCCAAGACTCTTTCCGTCCTAATTCTTTATTCAACACGGTTCTTTATTCATCTTAACATAATTTTATTCGTCTTTAATCACCTCCAAGCATGTCATTAAACTTAGACTTTGTTGTATAATATCAATAAATAATATTTTTACTAATAATATAAAATTTAAAAAAAAACATTTACATAATTTAGTTTCTGTTGAGATATTTTAAAAACGTTAACTTATAATTTAAACAATTCAATTTTTAACATGTTTCTACGTGTGCATTTAATGTTTTTCGACCTAATTAATCAGTTTATCATGCTACACAAGAGCATGTTTTAATGTATATCGCACCAATTGGAATGAAATAAAAAATAAATCAATATACACAGAGTACCTCAGGGGTAAGTATGTGCCGTATCCTTTTTTCTCTCTTGGTTTTTTAAGGGGTGTCCGACAGCATTTTAATTTCAGCCCCGAGAGCTTGCGAAATGTTGCAACACATTCAATACGCATTCACAGAAATAAATACGTTTACTCTTATATACATTGCAGTATTTCTTTTTGGTGAGTGGCGTACTAAATATTCCTCCATCGACAACCGTACAAACTCTAATTGGGTCGATGGTATACTTTTATAAATATGGCGCCATTGGCCCAAGTTGATGATGATTTAACTCGAGGGGAGAATGCTATTCGACCATCAGCTCCTTCTCAATCACTCTAATAAATACTATCACTCACACGAAACACAGAAACACAAAACATCCATTTTGAAGGCTATATACATTAAAAAATTTTCGATTACCTTAAAAAGCTAACCAAAAATTAGTCTAAAATCCAGCGGCATGCCTACATGCTTTCTGTATGGATCCAAAGCATGACATGGTTCTATTGTTTGGGGCACATCGAGCAACCTTTCTCTTCATAAAGGGGGCGCGGGCTTTGGCCCAAAAGCAGGTATCCGTGTGTCAACCCCGCATGACCAATCCTCAGTCGGGTGAGAACGACACCTCGTCTTCTAGTCAGGGACTCTGAGGGCCTTCTACCGGTCGTGCTGTTGAATTGCAATACTCTCTTGGATGACACCTCCCACTGGCGCTGTCATTTTTTAAATCATATTTAATGCGTGTTTAGAGTCAAAAAGCCTGGTGGCGGTGGTCCGATCCGGAGGGGTACGCCCCCCCTCATCTTTCGCCGCCTCGTCCGCGTTCGTTATCCTCCAGGCCGACGTGTCCGGGAATCCAGACAACAAAATACAGTTTTGCTGCAGGCTCCAGCTCCGCGTATTTCTCCAACAAGGCATGTCGAAAGGAACCACAGAGAACATGTTACCTATAATTCAGACAGAGCCCCGAGAGTCGATCCGCACTTTCTCAAGAGCGTAGGTGTGCGCTGCAATGAGGAGCAACGAAGAGATGGCCGTTCCCTCGCTATACACGACACACGCAACACCATCGCCTGTCGTGGACCCGACTGTAAAAGTCGGACGAAAACCAGCGTATCTATTTCGAAGTTCTACGAACTTAGCCTTGTAGAGGAACGGCGGAGTACACGATTTATGGAAGTTAATCAGATCGTCGTGGACGAGTACGACCTCCTTTTGTTTGTCGTACATCAAACAAATGTGTTTGATAAGAGCCAGAACTGTATTGACGGATGCTGTTACGATACTTGAATGGATGCGCAAGGGTATTCTTCAAAACTTTCAAACAACGGCTAATAATCAAACCTATTGAAGGGAAATTCAATTGTTACAGATTGAACCAAATAGAAGGAGGGTCATCCTTACTAGATTATGAGGTTCACACATGCATTCTTACCTTCGGGCCAATGTCCGGTTATCAGTCCTTCATGAAGTGTCTCAGTATAATTAAAGAGTACCACTCCTTCCAAATAGAGCGCATGCTACCCGACATGTCAATTGTACTTGAGCACAGCAGCGAGCATTTTACCTCCTGTTCTAACAGATATTTCATATTGTGTCCCTTTCTATACGCTGAAACTAAATTAATTAATTATCGCGATAAAAAATCATGACGAAATATTGAGTATCCCATCGACCCTTAATTAGCTTCATATGTACGGACGCTGGTGGAGGAATACCAACTACTCCACCACCTTAACTAGTGAATTTTATGTAAGAAGGAAAGAACCTATTTAACAGTGAGTTGGAGTGAAAGCGTATTTGAATTTGGAAAAAATAATTGTATTAACCTAACCTATACTAACCTGACTGATGATATCCTTGGAGCATTTTTTGGAGCTGGTTTGACCCCAGACTGCCAACACCCGGTCCCGTAGCAGGTGATTTATTGAAATCACCAACGGACTGCGAGAAGTTATGATCTCACTCCTGTGTGTGTTTATGTACACGTATGTGCAGTTTCGACATTATAAAAAAATCAATATTCAGTAAAATCGCAGACATTAGGATTACTACTAAGCTAATCATGTCAAGTAGGCAGGGTAAGTAAAAAACGATTGTCACACGATCTAAATTTTACGTTTAGTTAAATAAATTCAGCATTTTATTTCTTTTTAAATTTTATAATCCTGACACAATCACAAATAGTCATATTCAATATGGAATTATGTGCTGGGGCAAGTGCTTTTCAAAATGTAAAAAAATATTTTTGTGGTATCTAAAGTGATGAATTTAAATTATTCAATCCAATGTGTAGAGATTAGTGACCGTTAATGGATACTTACTCAGATATCGTGAGATGCAGTCTGGTGTGATGTAGGTATAAGAAAAACATTTTCTTTATCGTGCCAACGTTTCGATCTTTTATTGAGCTCATCTTCAGGGCTCAAAGTGTTTGTCTTCTGTGTAATTGTGCCATGTCGTGTTGAGAGGGATCTCAATAAGAGATAGAAACGTTGGCACGATAAAGAAAATGTTTATCTGATACCTACATCACACCAAACCGCATCTCACGATATCTGAATAAGTATTCAATTCAATGTGTATTTAAATGTCATATGCTTGTAATGTACAAATATAATTGGTAAGAAGAAAATTCTAATTCGGAAAGAAAATAACCATTAAGAAAATATTCAATTTGTGGTAATGTTGATGGCTAATCGCAAAATCGTAATGACCAACATCATTTATGTTTTTAGTCATCTCCCTGTTTAATTTCCGCAACTAAAAGAACCATAAGTTTCAAATTTTAAAACTGCAAACAAATTTTACTGGTTTGACGGATGAGAGAAACGTGAAGAGGCGGCTTTTATTTAGTTGAAGTTCCTGGACAAATAGATGAAGTTAACTTCAATTAAAGCGGTTCGGGAAAAGAGAGGTGTGGAGGGTTTAATCAAGGGAAGGACATTTAGGAGACCATAAGAAATCCAAGTGTAATGAAAGCTGGCAAAATTCCTAGGCCGAAGCCACTCAGAACTCCACTGGATATAATTTCAGCCGATAAACCAGACGACGAGGTACTCGAGCACATTGCGAGCTAAAGCGAAGATTTCTTTAATAATTATTATTGCTTTTGTAATTATAAAGTGCCGGTTACTATCGCACTGAAATGTCCTAATAAATTGAGAGGCAATCCTTTTTAATATTCTCGCTAATAACCACTTCCAGGTAATTACTTAATAAGAATCGAGAAAATAATGTTTTAGAAGGAAGCTAAGTTGGCTTATTTTCTTTTAATTAACGCTTTAAATATTAACATTAACTTTTAATCGATGATAATTATTTACAGAGTGACTATTGTTCGGATGGTAAAACGTGATCAGCAACAGTACAAATGCATGAAACTTTGTTACAAAGTTAAATATGTATTTCATACCTCACAGAACGATTTAAATATTTTTTTTAAATTAATTCGATCTCCTTATGGAGCAAAAGCAATCTTACAAGACTTCAAAATGTGAAATTTTTAAGTGCGATCTGTGAGATTTTGAAACTTCTAATTTGGATTTTACTGATAATTTTGTTCGCCATTGTAACACAAATCAAATAGTGTAAAAATGCCGAAACATGTCTGCGAAAACAACTTGAAGAATAATTTCGCGAGTTTTGTGATCCGCTTGATCAATTAATAAAGGTTTTTAGTTGAAATAAAAAAGTCAGTGTCACGAGAGGGATTCGAACTCAAGACCTTCGGCTTGATACACGGCTGCTGTACCACTCGAACTATCGCGACTTCGTTCCGCTTGTCCTATTGTCATCCAAAGCTATAATTTCTGCTTTCAAAATACTAAATTTGGAGATCACACTATCTGCAAAAAACCGGATTGCTAGCTTCTCTTCAGCAATCGTGACTTCGATCCACGCGGACACTAACTTTCCATCTGAACCCCACCTTTTGAGTTTTCCCTCTATTTGCCATTTTTCAAATGTCCTCTAAATTCTTGAATTCTCGGCGACCAATGGACATGGAGAGCTTTAGTGAAGGCATCCGAGTGGATCGAGGTCACGATAGCTCGAATGGTAAAGCAGCCGCGTATCAAGACGAAGATCGTGGGTTCGTATCCTGCTCGTGACCCTGACTTTTTTTTATCTCAACTAAAAACCTTAATGGAAAGATTTCTACAATACGATTATAATATATCACGAATACACAATTTAAAACTTAATCTTCTCTAATTATTTAAAAACTTTATAAAATTTAGATTCACTCACACTACTATTCATTTTTAAATATATCAACTCTAGATGGGTGGTGGAGTCCTCGATATTCTGCAATCGTCCCTATCTACACATTCCCGTTAATAAATACATTCGCCTTTCATATAAATAAGTGATAACACGTTTCGTGACTGGGAGTTTGTGGCCCTGAGAAGGGCCGGTGTTGTGTTTGGATAGAAGCCGTGACCGTGTGAGTGGCGCCATTGGTGGTGGTCTGTGACCATGAGTGGTCAGTTGGCGGAGGTCCGGTCGTAGTGAGTCGGTTGACTCCGCAGAGGCCGAAATACTGGGGTGCAGCAATAGCCGAGAGCTGCGTTTGGCGTTCGCGGCCAAGTGGGTCGTTTAGAAGGAGGGATCAGGCTAAAGCTGCGAGTACTTGTTGTCGTCGACGGTGTTCCTTTTGTGACAGCTCGTCGGAATGACGAGGAGTCTTCTTATGTCATCCATTAGTGATGAGAAAACTCGTCTTGTGGACTAGTCTGCTTATATTGTCTATTAGTGATGTTTGAGACCTCGTCGCATGGACGAGTCTGGTTCAAGCGAGGCAGTGCCTCTGCTTATATAGGGAAGTGCTCTACTCTGATTGGCTGCAGAACGGAGGTCGAGAACAATCTACAGAACGTAGTGGCATCTAGCGGTAGCTTCAAGAGGCCACTACAACACGTAACAAGATACCTGTCCATATTTTACACGTTAAAATAGGGCAGTTTTTCTCCAAAGATTGAACAAGTACACCTGAATATTTGCGACGTAATTCACAAATTTGCAAAATTCACAAATCGAATAGCTTTCATATACGATTTATATGTGGAGCCGAGGATGATGGAATGGGTCTCATCGAGCAACCTTTCCTTACTTAGGACATAGGCCTTGAAGTAAGCGTCCTAGTGTGAACCAAGCATGGCCATCGGCTACGCTCTTCATACGTACGAAAAAAATGATCATAATGACATTTGAAGCAATTTACTACTTGGACGGACATGACATTTTGGACCAACAAAACTGGACAGGATTTGTTAATGATTTTGCTCTTGTCTTCAATGTTCGTTCTGCTTTCAATACTTCCGCTTAGTTTTCTTTTTTTACGTAAATTTCACATCGCATGTCTTTTCGGTTCGCTGAATTTGTAAGATATTACAAAATTAGGACCGACCAGTATAGATCATTAATGAATGATCCAAATTATTCTGATTTAATGCAATTCACAATTTATGAATTCCACGTATAAAAGAATGACCTAGGTGGAAATATCTAATTTAAATCAATCAAACTAAACTTTCAGGCTTCGGTTACACTTTGAGGTTACTATCACACAATATGATAGCCAATTTAAAAACAGAATAATCGAGCGATTTTTATTTTATTGATCTTTCCTGTAATTCAATATCCTCCTTCTAGTAGATCTAAGAATAAACTACATTATTTTCTGTTCAAGTAAACTCTTCACGCCGAAACGTCTCAGTTTAGGAAACCTGTCAACCTCAAACATTACAGTCGGCCCATTCAGACCATTCTTGGTTTGTTGAAGACAGTTTGGCGATTGTAATTGACATAAAGGGTCAACAGGTTTTCAAATAGCAATAACAAGTGTTGACATCTATGGTTACAACTAGTTAAATTTCATGCTACTTGATCACTCTACCATTATGATAAAACGGAAAATATTATAATTAGTTAACTAGAAGAGATATTAAATAAAATTCTTGTCTTTTTTTATTTTTAAAATAAGTCGATGAAATATGTAAATCATACATTACAATTTCAATTTATTATGGTTCCAAAAATAGGAAATAAAATTCAACACCAAAAATTCCCAAAACCTAACTTAATATCTTGTCAACTTGGAAAATTCACTTTAGCAGTATGTTAAGAATGAAAATTATTAACATGCCTTGAAAGATTTGTTCGAGTAAGGAGTCAAAAGATGTAATTTTATTTGCGTTTTTGTTAAAAGAAATCCTGAGAAAAAGACGGCTTCAATTATTATGCGCAGGTGGATGAGGTCAACGTTCTTGTTTCAAAAATTTGACAGGATTTTAGTAATTGGTCCAGATACAATTGCGTATTGGTACAAATCCAACTGATTTAAGCGCGAAATAAACGTGTGTCTAGTTCATTACACTATTCTATTATACATTGATCCAATCGTCACTTGAATATTGTTCTCTAGTTTAGTGACCGTTAGCCAATGATTATTTGGAGATCGTGAGATGCGGTCTGGTGTGACGTGGGTTTTTATAAAAAAATTTCTTTATCGTGCCAACGTTTCGATCTTTATTGAGATCATCTTCAGAGCCTGAATTGAGAAATATTGTTTAAATTTTACAAAACCATTTAGGATGTGAAAAAAATGAATTTATACGATGCTTGAAATTTTAAATGAAATCGAAGTATTTGTACTCTTTTTTTTCTAAATCCTAAATGTATTTGTAAAATTTAAACAATATTTATAAATTCTAGGCACTGAAGATGATTTCAACAAAGATTGAAACATTGGCACGAGAAAGAAAATATTTTTCCAAAAACCAATGACACGTAAGACCGCATCTCACGATTTCCAAATAATCATTGTTCCCCCATCCGCAATCTATTTTTCATGCAAATCACAAAGTTCATGGAGTACAAAATAAATTAGATAGCTTTCGAGCTGGGAATAAACGTAACCAATTACAACCAGTTTCTATCTCAGTTAATCTAAGTTCCATTAAAATCACGCAGATTACACTTCGACTACATACTATTTTTATAATGATTAGTTCATAGAATGACTTCTAAACAATATTAACTTCTCCGCTACTCCTTGTCAGCACAGACATCATTCGACGACGAATTATATTTCCTTCATTATTTTGGTCAATCGCCATTTTTTGTAGTAATACTGAAAGAAGTTCCTATTGGTCTTTAGCTCTTCATAGTTGTCCCAGATTAAAACCAGTTCATCTGCGTATAATAATTGAAAAATAAACTCCGGGGGGGGGGTCGGTAGCCTCAATGTCTTAGGACACGGCGGTTATCACTGTAAGGCAGAAGTCCCGGGTTCGGATCCTGGGCCCTGCATTCAAACCAGACATACTTACAAATGGACTTTCTTTCGAAAGCACCGGCAAAGTGAGCGTTTATATAACTCCTCGCAAACACTCGAAAAAACAAACTAAAAAATTAAAAAATCCTACAAACTGATGAAGATATGCCTTCCAAAAAAAGAATTTTTACCTATCAAATTTCACCTACTATACATGGTATACAACAATTTTAGTAAATGTTTTACATTATCTCTTATATAGCAATATTGCCACCAAATTTGTAACATTAAAAATAACTGTCTTGAAGAAAAATGGTGTACACATTATAACAGGTAATCGGGCAGACAGAGCAAAAAATTAATGAGAGAAAATAACAATATATAGTACAACGTGATTCTATGTTTATGAAATTCGTTTGATTTTATGAGAAAAGCAGAAAATCTTTTTAATGCATAGAAAAATATTACATTTGATTAAAATAAATAAATTTTGTCCCAATTTTAAATATAAAAACGATACATTTTAAAACTTTATTCTATTAATGATATGTTTTTAAATATTTAAATACATTTCATTTTTAATTATTTTGCAGAAAAACCAAATTATTGTAATATTTGTAAATAGACCTGTGCTGAGAGAAACCTGTTTAATTTTTTTTTTCTAGGTAAAAAGATTTTGACAGAAGCACCGATCCCATTACTATACCTTGCAGTGTGTGTGTAGCTGCTAGACATGTTTTTTTAAAGTTATCCCGCTACATGGCATAGCTACGTAATTTTAAAAATTGAGCAGAACGTTGAGAATGAGTGAGGTCTGGAGGGAACATTGAAGAAATGGAATGAAGAGGGTAAAAGAGCCACCAATTAATATCAGAAATGACTCTTTCTTAATTACAACGGTCGTTCTCCACTGCGCCTTTAACTACCCGCCCCCTCTTCACTTTACGACCGAAATAAATTCAATTTCCGCCGACTGGTTTGTCAATAGATCTTCTCGGGGATTGGCTAAAGACCCGGTTCACTTCCCTCTTCCAGTTTCTATTTACTCAAATTCCCGGCTTAATTATTACATTTTTCTCTGAGGGCGGGAGAAAGTTTCTATAAAAGTAGTGGATGTTTTCCTTTAAAGAAATTCACCAAAAGGCCAAGGGGTTGTACTGAAAAATTAAAACATTCTGTGGAGATTTATAAATAATTGCAATTTTTTACACAAACGTGCATATGAAGAAAATAATTATTTTTATCAAAAATACTTAACCAAACCCAACGATAAATAAATTGGTCAAATCTATTAATTGACAGTTCCCCATTTAAAAAGTCGAAACGCGTATAAGAGAAAAATAAACCCTGTGTTGACCGAGTGAAATTGTCAGTGACGGTCAATACAATATGTGTTCGAAAAATAAACGTATGTAGAGATTAGTGACCGTAAATCGATAATTATTCAGATATCGTGAAATGCGGTCTGGTGTGAAGTAGGTTTCAGAAATACATTTTCTTTATCGTGCCACCGTTTCGATCTTTTTTCAGATCATAATATGAGCTCAAAGTGTTTGTCTTCTGTGTACTTGGGCCATTCTTGAGTGTCGTGCTAGAAGGCACTTTTTCTGAAACCTAAATCACACCAGATCGCATCTCACGATATCTGAATAAAAACCATACAGATCATCCGCATATGTTTGACCTTATTAAACAAAGAAGTGATTGCACTCTCAACACGACAAGCAAGAATGGCACAAGTACACAGAAGTCAAACACTTTGAGCCCTGAAGATGATCTCAATAAAGATCGAAACGTTGGCACCATAAAGAAAATGCTTATCTGAAATCT
>CM077108.1:10028009-10045510 GCA_039619505.1 Cimex hemipterus
TTTGAATATTATGTGTTGTAAGTAGTGGTCCAGGTGTCTAAAAAAATAGTAGTCAGTAGGCGAGAGGTCCGGAGAGTAGGGTGGGTGAGGCAAAGTTTCATAGCCAAGCTCCAATAATTTTTGTGACGTTACACGTGACACATGTGGTCGAGCGTTGTCATGCAACAAAATGGGCCCTTTCCGATTGACCAAAGAGGTGGTCAGCGACGGTCGTTTTACTGACTTTGAGTTGCTCTGCAAGTTCTCGAACAGAGTTTTTGGGGTTTTCTTCCACCACTGATCGCAGAACATCATCATTAAGAGAGGAAGACCTTCTTCATCTTCAAGGCTGAAATCTCCCTCCCGAAATTTTTTAAACCACCTTTGCACAGTGCACTCATTAACACAACCTCGCCCCAGACTTGGTTAATGTTTCTAGCCGTTTGGGCTCCGCTTCGGCCGAGTTTAAACTCGTAAAAGAAAATCGTACGAAATTCTCGCTTTGACATTATAAGGATGACTGAATTATTTCCAAGTAGCGGAATGCTACAGAGGTAAACAAACAATATCATTTGGAAGAGGATTAATAAGTGTTGACATTCATACAAATGAGTAATCCTGTAAACGTAAACAGAATATTTTATATAGATTTTTTTTAATGAAAACTTAAAATCCTGCATTATTTTCCGGACAACCCAATACATAGCTTAAATGTTAAATGTAAGCAATGTCTGTAAATCCCGGACTCTGAAGATGATCTCAATAAAAGTCGAAACGTTGGCACGATAAAGAAATGTTTTTTTGAAACCTACATGACACCAGACAGCATCTTACGATTTCTGAATCATTGAATAACGGTCGATAATCCGAAACAGTAGTGCGTATATTAATAAAATTGAAACGTATGATGAGCCGAGGATTTAATTGCTAATAGCTAGGGATTTTTTAAATTTACAGCCGTTAAATACTGGAAATTACGCGGTCATGCCCTATATTTTTTGTGATTTTTAATGTCATTTACTTATTTCATGTTGGGCTGTAATTTTGATTTTTTGTGGTCTCATTCTACTTGAAATAATATTGATTTCTAACTTACGATTACTCCAGCGTACCTAATTTAAACATACGAAAATCTAGCCTAAGCCGTATAAAATTTCTAAAATTATAAAAAAATTCACATTCTACATGAATTTGCGTAATGAAAACAGTGTTTAAAAACCAACAGGCCGAGAAGATGACCTCAATAAAGATCGAAACATTCGTACGATAAAGAAAATATTTTTCTAAAACCTACGGCACCGCATCTAACGATCTGCAAATGATCATTTTCTTTGCCGAGAAAATTAATATCATTCACTAGTTCAAATGGTCTAGAGGACCACGAAAACTAGTACTTTTAATGAGTTAAAATGAAGTACACTCCACTAAAGCTCTCCGTGACTGTTACATTTGTCGCCGAGAATCCAATAGATAACACGACATTTGAGAAATGACAAAAAGGAGGGAAAATTCAGAAGGTGGGGTTGAGATGGGAAATTAGTGCCTTGGTGGGTTGAAGTCACGATAGCTCAAGTGTTAGAGTAGCGTATCAAGCTGAACGTCGTGGGTTCGAATCCCGCTTCTGACACTGGCATTTTCTTTTTCAATTAAAATCCTTAATTAATAGAAATATTTTCGAACTTTATTGACATCATCTTCCTAGTTCAAAGTTTGTATTTTCCGTGTAGATGTGTCATTATTGTGTGTCGTGTTGCGAATGCAGTGAGATAATGATGTTCTACGTTTCTATATGTTGAATTTTGAATGGGTGGGAAAGGAAGTTTAGATTGTAATCCATTTTTTATTAAGAGTCGGCATCTTTGAAGTGAAAGGTGTGAAATGGATCCGCCTGGTTTTCCTTTCAGGAGCATATAGTCGAGGAAAGGAAAACAAAATTATTGAAGAATTAAACTTTGTAGAATGGCACAATTCACAGCAGACAAACCCTTTGAGCTCTGAAGATGATCTAAATAAAACATTGAAACGTTGCTACAATAAAGAAAATGTTTTTCTGAAACCTACATCACACCAGACCGCATCTCACGATATCTCAATAATTATCCATTAACGGTCACTAATCTCTACACACTTTGTAGTTTGTGTGAGGACTTGGATGTTTCATATGTTATAAGTTTTGTGTGATGTTATGATAATATATGTATGTTATTGTTATTGAATTTTATTAATGATATTAGCGTAGCGGCGACTGACTTTACATGTGTATGTTCTGTAATTTATGCTGTGCTTATCTCTGTTCATGTAAATCATTTCTAAAAGTTGCGTTTATTTATGTTTTGCTCTATGTGTAATATCTATGGATTGTTGAAATAGAAATTGTGTTGGTGTTCAAAATTACGTCAGGCTAAATTGTTACTGGTGTGGATTCTTTATTTTAAAGAATGTGTGTGATTCTTTTATGGTTCCGAACTCATTCATAACTAAATGTCACTAAATACTGCACATTAATACTGACAAGCATGAAAAAAAGGATAAATGAAAACACTAAAAAATTAGAAATGTATAAACCAAACACATACAACATTAAAAATTTCATAGATTTACAGTATATTAAATTTATGATGTGTATGATCATTTATCAAAACAATACAAGATCGAGAGGAAAATGATGAATAAAAACAAAAACCGACAGAAGTAATAAAAATTACATATGGAATTATTTGAATTATGCCACTTTCTGCTAGGGATAACCAGTTAAAGTAATTTAAAAGTATATTACAAAAAAATAGTGAAATTGATAGTTTACACAAACATTTTATAAAAATAACATATCTGACCCCCGTGTATTTAAGCACTTTTCTGTATGATAGTCTTAGAATTCCAAATTTTATCAATTTTTGAGTACACTTTGTGTCTATTTAGGCCCGATTTGCTGTAGGATTTTTTTTAACCTCAAAGATACGATAAAATTAATAATTTATATAAAGAAGCGCATACTGGAAACTCATTAAGGAATTCCGCAACCACTTCCTCCACCGGTGCACAAACTTCAACGTTTAAAGGAGATTGATGAATTTTTTACATAATTAACTCCTGGCTCTGCCTTCCAAAAACGGCGGATTTAAATTAGCACTGCAAATAATTGGCAAATTTTAATTACTAATTAAAACCTGAGTTTAATGAAAACACATTTATAACTAGATTGCATGAAGAAATAGTTCTCTCTTTGACAATATAAAATCAAGAGCGCCAAAAATGGATTTTTCAATCTTGCCATTTTTTTAATTAGAAATTTTTAATAATTTTGTTTCTTCCGTCTCAAATGTAATAAAATGGCTCCTTGCTGTAAGCAAATTGGCGTGATGATGTAATTACCGCTTCGTGTTTTAATAAAAATCGTCTAGCGTATGGATCGTTATTACGCGAATGATTAGCGCAGTACTTCTAAAATATTTCTCCAGGGTGACTATCCGTCTGAAATAAATTATTAAATTTATAAAAATGCAGTTTTAGTAGATAGAGGGAATTATTAAAAATGTATGAACTTTCCATTTGAATATCATATATTTCCAGATGGAAAAAATGTGCCACATTTTTTTATCCTTGTTGTTTATTGTTCTCGCGTGGTTTTACCTTAAAAAAACAAATCGACTTGTTTATAAGTAGAAAAGGTTTTTGCTTGACCGGCATTGCAACCTCGACGGTCGGAGGATGGAATCGATCCTGGCCAGGAGATGTGACGCATAGTCTTCATTGCCGAGATCGTAGCTATTGTTCTCTTCTCCTCTAATCTCGGCCCTGTCTGACAATGAGACCCGGTTACACATTAGCGACACTTCTACCTAGGAGACCACCTTATCTCCGCCTGATCCCTTTGTCTGAATACCAATCAGGATAATCCTAGTTTTTCCTTTCCTCTCTTTTTTTTGTTTGTTTTGTTTCTCTTCCACTGACGAAAAACGCGAATTTCCCCTTCCCAACGTGTACAATTATTTAGCAATCCCCTTGCCCCATTCAGGATTGATACGAGCCGAGATTGTCAGTATATCACGTGTGGGTCGTTGGGAGACCCCCCGTGAGTGAAACGTTCATCAGCGCCAAATGGTGCAGAAATAATTTGAAAGAGGCGGACTAATATAATGCCTGGCATCTGGTAAAATGAAACGATTAGAGGAGAACGTTTAAAATAAAATTTGTCATATTGCCTGGTCTTTCTATTCCGAGTAAACCAACATTTCCATCAAAGCCTTTCAAAGAAATATTTTGATTGAATATAAAACATATTTTTCCTTGTGTAAATTCACTTTTACACATCCAACATTTATCTGTTAAATGTAAACAATATTTGTGAATCCCAGGCCTGGAAGATGATCTCAATAAAAGATCGAAACGTTGGCACGACAAAGAAAATGTTTTTCTGAAACCTAACCACACCGCATCTCACGATATGTCAATAATTACATTTCAATAACTTCATTTTAATATGCAAATCATAAAATATTCAACACCTTTTGGTCATAATTATTTTTAAATGCGTTAATATTGAACAGCCAGTATTTACACATAGTGCAAAAATATATTGATTTCAATTTGCCAAATATTTTTCTGCTTTCACTGGCTATAAACGTTAAACTATAATTATTTTTTCAACTATTTTTTACTCAAATTTAAATTTTATTGAATACATAAAACATATTTCGTTCTCATATAATTATTTATATAGTAATCCACCGCATAGAAAACAACGTTTTTGTATATACCGGCTGAGAGAACCCCCCCACAAATTTATAAATAAATCTATATATCCGGCCGGGCCTGGCATAAAGTGCAAATGATTGATTATGAACAGTACTATCAATTATTCCTGGGGGGAAAGTGCTTCCAAAATCTTTTTTGCTATGGATGGAACGGCACGAAATGGAACGTCATCGACGGATTTGATGTAAGGCCCACGCTGTGGATAAAAACAAAAAATATCCGAAAAATCCTTCTGAATATGATATGTTTTCAAAAACTGAAAAGCTGCATGAAATGGTGCAAATACGTTTTTGAAAAAAAATATTAACTCTCAATTAACGAACCTATTTACTTTCTGGTGTGACCCTTTGAATTTAATATATACGAGGTATTTTTTGTTACCTTACTATTAATTTTCGTTGCCAATTTTTCGACTGTCGTAATGAATATCTTATTTTATATTCAGCATCCAACGATCTGCTGCCTACTCCGACTGATAGAAGGAAAATTATTGATATACCGTGAGATGCGGTCTTGTGTGATGTAGGTTTCAAAAAAGCATTTTCTTTGTTGTGCCAACGGTTCGATCTCTTATTGAGGTCATATTCAGGTCACAAAGGGTTTGTCTTCTATGTGCTTGTGCACTCTCAACTCGACACGCAAGTATTTTTTTTTTATTGTTTTGAATTTTAATTGAATGGTAAACGAGAAATTTTATGATACAAGTAATGGAACGACGATGTGTATACTATGTACACAAAGTCTGAAAACAACAATACACATATGGAAATCAAGAAACGAAAAAGAAAAGTTATTCTGCTTTTATTAATATAATCCAAGAAAACGTTTATTTTTATTATTTTGATTTTTCTAATTATTACTTTTATTGAGATCTTCAAGGCTGAGAGTGCACGACCATTGATATGTAATCACTTTTTTGTTTCATAAGGTTAAACATATACCGACGACCTGTATGGTTTTTATTCATATATCGTGAGATGCGGCCCGGTATGATGTAGGTTTCAGAAAAAGTGCCTCCCAGCACGATACGCAAGAATGGCACAAGTACACAGCATACAAACACTTTGAGCCCTGAAGATGATCTCAATAAAAGATCGAAACTTTGCTATAATAAAGAAAATGTTTTTCTGAAACCTACATCACACCAAACCGCACCTCGCGATATCTCAATAATTATCGATTAACGGTCAGTAATCTCTACAAATTTCTACACACGATAGAAGGAAGTTACTCCTGGCATAAAAAGCACAGATAGGGTTTTTTTTATCGGATGCAGATGCTACCTGCTAAACTGCAAAATTGACTATACCGGCAGTTAAAAATGGATTTGGTATCTTCTTTAACAATTCAACAATTTTCTCTTAAGGCAAGTTACAAATTAATCTTATTTTTAAGCCCTCACTATTGCGATTCACGTAATTAAGTGGTCATATTTGTATCATTACGGCCTGCCTGATTAGAAACATAGATAGCGTGTTATCTTGGGCGTTTTGTTTTAAGGCGAAGAATTCGGCTTTAGATTTAAACACGGTTAAAAGCGAAGGGCGAGCTTCATGTATAAATTCCGAAGTTGGTAACTTTTAATGGCCTCATTACTGGCTGAAAGTAGAACACTACACCGAGAGCAAATAAAAAGGGGAAATTTTAAACGAAGCAACTGTGTTAACAATGTTCTTTACTTGGTTTACTTTTTCCAATTTGTCCGCAATTTCTGTGGCTCAGCTCGCCTTTCGGTATTATTGTTGTTAACTAATTTATTCAATTTTATTTTTATTAATCGAATTTATAGGAAAGCGTATGTATTTCAGTATCAAAAATATTTTTTGATTATTCAAGGTTTGGTTTTATGTTTAGAGATTAGTGACCGTTAATCAATAATTATTGAGATATCGCGAGATGATAGCAGTGTAATAAATAAAGGCAAAAAATGTAAATTGGGAGAAATAATTGACAGAGAAAAAAATATAGAATAAGAATAAATAGTCAGAGAGAGAGAGAGAGAGAGAGAGAGAGAGAGAGAGAGAGAGAGAGAGAGTGGGAAAGCGAAAAGAATGATAGCAGTGTAATAAATAAAGTCAAAAAATGTAAAATGGGAGAAAAAAGTGACAGAGAAAATATACAAAAGAAAAAGAAGAGAAAGAAAGAAATAGAGAGAGAGAGAGATATTGTTGTATAATGAAAAATAACGTTGTTTATGAAAGCTTAATAGAAAAAGCATCAAGAAAAAATAAAATGCGACACAGTTAGAGAGAGAGAGAGAGAGAGTGTGTGTGTGAAGTAGTGGGTGAGATACACAGACAATCAGAGATAAAGTTGAACATATTACGCCTTTTCATAGCTTTTCTTGAAGTAACCTAATTTATACGTATATTTGTTAATGTGCGTAACGCCAAATTTAGCATAGGATGATGATGAATAAATTCAAAACGATGATTATAAATAGAAGCTTTTCATCCTACTGTTTTTTTTTAGTTCATTAACCTCTTTCTACCTATACTACGAAGAAACTGCTGTTCCATGGAAATCTCATTTATTTCAGTCGAAGTCGTAAATCTAAGCTGTGAGTGATTTAAAGCCACGCCGGACAATTGCACAAGGTAGCGTTAGGGCTTCAGGGGTGGCTGTTTAAACGCAATAACATTTTAAGTCGTTAATTGTCCAAGAGAAACCTGAATTTTTCTTATTAGAAATGCCTCGATTTTTCAGCATAAACATTTGTATATAATGAAGGCTAGGAGAGCCAGGAAAATATATTTAGTCAGATATCCCTCTCCCGCGGGCAGGACATGTTGACTGTTTCGGGTTTGGCCATTGTGCCGAGGTATGCCAAAGACCACCTCTTCCACCATTACCAATTGAGTTGCTACTTAACTGGGCTATTAACGATTTAAATTACAGGCTTAAAAAAGGACAACATTTGCGTCGTTAAATGCACTGTCATGTAAAGTTTTTGGAAACAAACAAGGGTGCGTGACGGATAATTATAACATAGCACTTAGCAGTCATTTAAGTATAATTTTACCCAACGGCTTAATCCTTGGAACGTTAATCGCAAATCGTCCTGTAAAAGACAGTAAAGGATTACAGATTAAAATGTTTTGTATGTCAGGTTGTATATAATTCTACGAAAAAAAAGTAATTTATTAAAAATATAGTGTACGTTAATCGATAATTATTCAGAAATCGTGAGATGCGGTCTGGTGTGATGTAGGTTTCTGAAAAACATTTTCTTTATCGTGCCAACGTTTCGATCTTTAATGAGCTCTGAAGATGATCTCAATAAAGATCGAAACGTCGGCACGAAAAAAAAGTGTTTTTCTGAAACTTACATCACACCAAACCTCATCTCACCATTTCGAAATAAGTAGTGGAAAAATTTTGAAAGAGCAATTGCAAACACGTCGTTCAACTAACACCTTAAAACATCAGTTAAATTTAATTATGCTTTTTACATAACTCACCATTTCTGTGCCAGTCAGACCTTCTTATCATGGATATATTTTGTCTAAAAATTATTTAAATAGTTCGTTAATATCTGATTCTTTTCAAAATATAAATTTAAAATTTGCCAGTTTTCCCTCTGAGGTAGATCAGATCTTCAATTCTTATATCTCTCCCTCTATGCGACTAGTAGTATATACGCTATTGTCTCCCAATTAAAGCAGCAGAAGCAAATTCAAAACAATTAATTAAAATTATAACTTTCATAAAATCATAATCCGTTGGCCCTGATGGCATCTCAATTGTTATATTTGAAAATATCAAAGTAATTCTAAGGAATGTTATGTAACATTATTTAGACAACAATTGCATAAAGCACACATACCCACAATAATAGAAAAGCTCTTTTGTAATACTATTTAAAAAAATATTCTTCTCCAAATGGACAAAACATACTCCAATTGGTATACATATGTGCTATGGCGAAATTGTTCGAACAAATGCATACATTAAATTCTAAAAATATATTTTTTTCAACCAAAACCGTATTTTAAGTCCAGCATATATGAGCTATCAACCTAAATCAGAGTCTGCTTCAATTAGCATTGTATACAATTATTTTTAGGAAATCGTGAGATGCGGTCTAGTGTGATGTAGGTTTCAGAAAAGCATTGAAATTAACGTGCCAACGTTTCGATTTTTATTGAGATCAGCTTCAGAGTCTGCGATTTTCAAACATTGTGTAAATATAACACATATTTGTAGGACGTGAAAAAATTGAATTTATACGATGCAAAAATATTTTTTTATATTCAATCGAAGTATTTTTATTACAAAGAAACTATTTTGATTGAATATAAAATATAAATTTTTACATTGTATAAATTCAATTTTCACTACTGAAGAGGGAGGGCAGCGGCGAATTTAGCCGAGGGTTGCGGCTTCGAATACCATTAGTGTGACCGACTTTTTATCTCCATCAAGACCTTGCATAAAAAGAATAATTAGTTGAATTCATACTAATTTTAGCTTGTTTTCTCAATTAAATTTTATTATACTAGATGAGCGGAATGTTATTATTTATTTCTCATATCAGAAAGATTCGCTTTTACACTCATTCTTTTCTTCTTCCAAAATTTATATACATAATGTATGTATAGAAATGTAGTGCTTTGTTGAATATTTTTCTTAGAATCGAGATATACGATACCCCTATTCTATCCATGTAACTGTATAAAGTCTTTTTTGTTAGAATGGATAACGTACAGGGTTACAGTTCAGAAGCATTTTCCCAGAAATTTGCCGTAATAATCAAGCACATTTTTGATTATATAATGAGATAAAATCCATCAACTGTCACTTTGTTTTGTCAAGGTTTTGTTGGTATTTATAAAACCTAAATTGATTAAACTTTGTTAAGCATTTATTTACAATATTGCGTAACAGTTTATTTGTCAAAGGACAAATTAACAAGTTGAACTCGACTCTCATTAGTTCGTTAAAATGATAACAATTCATGTGTGTTAAGAAACCTTCACATTTTAAAATGGCCAAACAGCTGCTCCAATATCAATGGAGCTTAACTTTTAGTGTTCAAACTGTGTATAGTTTTAGAAAATAGTTTAAAATGTCGTTCTTCCGTGGACTTGACAAGTCTGTGAACTTACACTCAACAGTGGCCGACAACCAACCGGCGTCCGATAACGATGACGATCGAGAGCTCAAAGAGGTAAATTGAATTTGTCCGTTTGTTTTAATATTTTGGTAATTCAAGACAGGCTTTGTTTGACCAAAATGATCATGTTACTTCATCGCATAGCATTTGGTGGAAGATATTTCAGAATTTAAATGTAATAGGTTGCATTTAGGATCTTGCAAGTGAACAAAGTCAACACACAAAATTACGTTTTTTTATGGTTACGTTAGTAGTTTTTTATTCTATGTACGGTCTTGGTTGAGATAAAAAAGTCAGTGTTGCAAGCGGGATTCAAACCCACGACCTTCGGGTAAGCTAAATAAGCCGCTGCTCTACCTCTTGAGTTATCGTGTCTTCGATCCGCTCGGACACTATCACTCCATCTCAACCAACAACCGCTCGAATTTTTCTTCTTTTGCTAGTGTTCATTGTTGAAATTGTCAAATATGTTGGAAAAGTATGGACTGTCTTTTCCAACTTAAGAAGTTCTAACAGCTTCTAAAGCAGATTGCAGTTTCATTACATAGCAGCCATTTTAGTTAACTAAACTAAATACTAATTAAGGTTTTAGTTGCGATAAAAACGTCAATGTCACGAGTGGGATTTGAACCCAAGACTTTCGGCTTGATACGCCGCTACTCTACCACTTTGGCTGTCTTGACTTACATTGACTCGGGCACTGAATTCCCATCCCAACCCAACCTTTTGAATTTTCCCTCCTTTTTGCCATTTTTCAAATGTCGAGTAATCTATTTGATTCTCGGCGACAAATGAGGTTCCTCCCGTGAATATGCTGATTCATTCTCATTATAACGTTCTCAAAGTAACCTATTATTATTGTAGTTATAACGACCTTTTGCCAGAATCAAAGTGTATCTCCTACTTCTTACGTTTTGACATGCTTAATTATTCAGATAATTCAGTTAACAGATCTACCGTAACCCTTTCTCATGAACCAATTTTAAAACAGAATAAATAATTCACTGCGCTCTGCTTCATGACATCTGCTAATCGTTTTCAAATCTCTATTGGATTCAAGATAGTTTCTTTATTTTTGTTACTTGTTTCTGATATCTCATCAAATATATCGAGTAAAAAAACTGTTAGTACAGAATAGTAAAATACTGATTTCAAGGTTGTGCGACCAAATCGATCGTGCGTAAGACTTAAGTGTCGATTCGATGTGCGTTTAGGAGGTCAGATGCACTACAGCCTTTCAACAAAAGGAAATGTGGGTAACTCTAGCGGTGCTAATGGAGTGTATTTATAATGAAACAACCCTCACCAAGACTGGGGAAAGGGTACAGATTAGTGACAGTTAATCGATAGTTATTCAGATGTCGTGAGATGCGGCCTGATGTGATGTAGGCTTCAGAAAAACATTTTCTTTATCGTGACTTCGATGTTTATTGAGATCATCTTCAGGGCTCAAAGTGTTTGTCTTCTGTGTACTTGTGCCATTTTTGCGGCAGTACACAGAAGACAAACACTTTGAGCTGAAGATGGTATCAATCAAGATCAAAAAGTTTGCACGATAAAGAAAAGGATTTTCTGAAACTGCTTCTCACGATATCTGAATAACTGGCAAAAGCAGTTCTGCAATTGGAGAGGGCAAAACTCAGAGGAGGGGTGTGACTACTAAAACTGCTAAGTATATACAGCGAAGATCCCATTTGCAGATTATGTAATGAGCAGGAGAAAACAGTCACTCACATCACCATCGAATGGGAAGCAACAGCTCAATGGACGTTTAATCTAACGTACGAATAGCCTTAGGGAGTCAAATTGCAGCAGCTGCAGTCAATCAACTGATATTTTTAAGAAGGGTTGAGTCTATTGCAGTGAACTAAGGAACTAATTAGGGAGGTGCAACAAGCATGCAGAACCTGGGGAGTTTCCTAGTATCCTTTTCACCATACCATACTATACTGAGCTGTTGCTTTGCATTAGAAGATCATATTGTTGTTTCCTCCTTCTCATTACATAATCTGCATGTGGGATTATATTTTTATATGGCCATGTTGTATAAATGTTTTCTCAGATGCCAGTGACTGGTTAATAATTGTTGGTTCTGAGTTTTGCCTTCTCCGGTTGCAGCAGGGATTTTCCAGTCTTTGTGAGTGTTGTTTCATCATAAGTTTACTATGTTCAACACCGCTACAGGTTAAGCGTTTCTCCATTCTTTATCCATTCTGCAATAGAGGATTCTATGTTTGTTTTTGTTATTCCAAGTATGGGTTCGGGGCCTCTGTATGGTCTTGCAGATCCTGTTCTGGACAATCTGTCTGCTTTCTCGTTACTCAAAATTCTTCTGTACCCTGGTACCAAAGATATCATCAGGTTGTTGTGTTTCCTCAGGTTCAGGATTTTGGATGCATTCAATGACTATTTGTGTAGAGATTAGTGACCGTTAACGGATAATTATTTAGATATCGTGAGATGCGGTCTGGTGTGATGTTGGTATCAGAAAAACATTTTCTTTATCGTGCCAACGTTTCGATCTTTTATTGAGATTATCTTCAGGGCCTGGGATTTGCAAACATAATTTCCATTTAGAAAATACATATAGAATTTGGAAAAGTGAATTTTTGCAATGTATAAATTCACTTTTCCTAGATGATCTCAATAAAAGATCGAAACGTTGGCACGATAAAGAAAATGTTTTTCTGATACCTACATCACACCAGACCGCATCTCACGATATCTGAATAATAATCAGTGACTATTTTTGATGTAGTCCTTAAATGGCTGCTTGGCTATGAGATCTTATGAGAATTCTTTTGCCAGTGTAACATCTTTTAAAATTCAATTGATTAAGGCGTTACGTTGAGATAAAAAAGTCAATGTCACGAACGGGATTCGAACCCAAGACCTTTCTTTCAAATTTTCCAAGGAACAAATATTGATAACATGTATTTCTGCTTGAAAGACCGAAGTGTACTTTCTTATCGAGTTTGATTGCTCAGGTTTTGGGCTTGTACAATAAATGCCCGATCCGGTTCCTTCGTTTTTGGAGCCATCTGTAAACCATATCATTGTATCTGATGCTCTCCTTTGTTCTAGGTTAAGGAGACAGTAAAATATAAATAATAATAAGATAAAATAGTTGATATAATTAGGGTTAGAGTACAGAATTTTTATGTCATGAATGAGTTGTATTATTCGATTTCCTAGTTGGACAAATCTTATGATGCTTGAATTAGTGATGAGAGGAAGATTCGACCTGCATGACAGGAAGTTAGCAACGGGGGAGGGGGAATAATTTTACTTGGTTTTATAGGGTGTTTGCTCTTCGTATGGGTAAGGGGTGTGGGAGGCGGCTGTGTCCCTAGATTAGACTGACTCTTGCTTGCCTACGAAATTGAGCCGGAATAACTCAACCAACGGCGAAGTCAGTTCGCTGGAAAATCGAAACTAATTCTACACGTCAGTTTGGGAGTTGTAGATCGTAGAGTTCAAGAACAGTCGACATTGCTCAGCGGTACAACTAACTTGATTGCTTATTTAACCCCGTGAACAACCCGACACGGATTTGACCTCAGATTTGTTTCCTCGTTTCGTAAATATCCATTCCGTAGTTAACTGAATCAAAATAATAAACATAGGTCTTATCGACAGTAATGAAATCTTACAGAATAAAGTACACATTATTATACCATCGCTCTATCCATGTGTACACAAAGCAAACATTTTTCAACAGTACAAAAATAATATACAATATTTAAAATATAATTCTACTTTTTCTAAATGTCTTTATTCTTTAATATATAGAATTATTCAGATATCGTGAGATGCAGTCAGTTGTGATGTACATATCAAATAAACATTTTCTTTATCGTGCCAACATTTCGATCTTTTATTGAGATCATCTTCAGGGCTCAAAGTGTTTGTCTTCTGTGTAATTGTGCCATTCTTGCGTGTCGTGTTGAAAGTGCCTGAAGATGATCTCAATAAAAGATCGAAACGTTGGCACGATAAAGAAAATGTTTTTCTGATACCTACATCACACCGGACGGCATCTCACGATATCTGAATAATTATCTATTAACGGTCACTAATCTCTACACAATATGTACAACGATTACAATTCTGAAATATATATTACAAAAAGAAAACGTTCCTCATTGTTTAAAACGGTCTAAGAAATTCACATAAACTTAAATAATTAAAATATTATCTGAGAATATACAAATATTTATAATAAGGAGTAATATACTAAATTAATAAAACAGATTTATGAATTAGGTTTGTGGTCATGATTTTTGAGCACTTAAATTATGTCATTACAATAAAAGTTCTCAATTTAAATGCCTCAAAAAAAATTTGAACTTATTAATTGCATGGTTTCTTGCTCCAAATTTTAGCAAGAATTCAAATTTTTTGTAAATTGTTAGTATTTACACGTATTTCTATATACTATCCCCAGGATCTTCGGCTAGATACGCCACTGCTCTACCACTTGAGACCACACCTCGATCCACTCAGATATCAACTTCCTATCCCAACATCACATTATGAGTTTTCCTCCTTTTTGGCATTTTTCATCTCAACTAAAAACCTTAATTAATTGTAATGTAAAAATATACGTTCCAAGTTCTCCTCTTCAAACAATTTACACAAAGGGCACATTGATTATGTGTCAATTACATATTTCAGCCCATTTACAAAAAAATTGATTTCCTTAAGACTAGACAGCCTTAGGTGTGTAAGAAATATTGGCTTATTTATTGAAAAATATAGTTGTAAATAATTTCCACATTTGTACAAGGAGCTGATTTTTCTATAAAAAGGGTTAAATTTTGAATTTAGTACCTTTTTGATGAGTAGAAATTATTTTTCCACGTCGTCAAAATACTTTCTTTTTCGCGTTTTAGACGTTCAGGGTCGTAAATGCACACCTTGTTACAACCAGTAATTTTTGCAACGGATAGAACCAGTCCATATAATTTGTTAGGTTTTATTTTAATTTTATGGGTGGATCTTTCCCCAGTGATCAAGGAGCTTTTTTAATAACAAATTAAGATGGTCTATGAACAAAAAATAAAAATAAAAAATACCTGTGTTATGAAAGGAACACGCACCAACACGTGGTCGTGAGTTGCAGGATAAGGTTAATTCTACCAAACTGATGTTCCTTACGTAATTTTATTACCTTAAAACTTTGATCAAGTAAATATACATAAAATTAAACAAAAATAAAAATACCTTTACAAAAAAAAAATCTTCCAGCGCTGAAGTTATTAGAATTATGTACAACAAATATGAAATGAAATGAACAATAAAATTGGGTAGCCACAAAAGTGAATCGAAACAATTACAATCGTATATATCCGTTTTTGCACAACCTCTTCCGAGGTGATGCAATGATAATTGCAAAACTATAACTCACAAATATCCTATAACGTACACCACTCATTCAATAAAGTAAGCCAAAATAAACTACATGGAAATAAAAAAACAAAACAAAAGTAAATAATAATAAATTATATTACATACCACAAGAAATAATAATAAAAATTAAAATAAATTAGAAATATTGACGATAATTGTGAAGAGTTAAGTCAATTATGTCAAAAGATAAAAAATAATTGATTAAGATCAATTACATTTCATGTATAGTTTTACAAAAATAATTTTAAAAAGTGGAGGTCACTGTTGAAATATTCATGGATAATTTTGAAAAACCTCTTTTTAAACGAGAGGATAAATTAATTAAATATATTCTGTTTTGGAAAAGCTATTTATGATATATTTTATGGACATTGTCGAAAACATGAGAGTGGCTCAAAACATTCCTACAAATAATTAATTGTTTGCACTTAAATATTAATTTTACAGGGGAAATTAATTATGATGGTTGTTTAAACCTTATAGACATAGAACTATCCGGATTAAACGACCTAATTGAAATAGACGCACATAAGAAAATCCCACAGCTAAACTCTACGATACCAGCGGATTCTTTTCGCCCCAAAAAGCTGGTGGTTTTATCGTATTAACTAGGAACTATCTTTTATGGAATTAAGGAACTATCTTATCTTTATCGGCCCCAATCTACATTAGTTTAAGTACAAGTTGATGGAATAATATCAAGTACTTCACCGGCCAAACGGAATGTGTGTACTGTATGAATCTATTTATTTGTATGAATGTAGGTAGATAGAATAAAGACGTTGTTGGAGGCTAAATTGGCCTAAGATGTTCGAAGCCCCAGTCAAAAACAATTATAAATTTACGACTAACAAGGTATTTTTGACACTACTGTCTGTTCAACTGGAAAGTTTTTGTTGAACACAGTTTCACCTCATAGTCAAACTTGTTGATTTCTTCCTCTTTATCTTAAAATCATGTTTTGCTTTCCTGGATTCTACATGCTTTGTCAGAACATTACACTTCACAAGAAAGGACTAATCGTATCGTAATTTTATCGCGTACATTTTTGTTTCCAGTTTAAGAGATATGCCAGCGAAAAGAGAAGCTTGGAGTCTTGGGAGAAAGTATCTTCCAACTGCGTCAATAACAAAGCTCTACTGTACATGGAGATGGAGCTCACCGTCAACGAACTGGACCGGTTCGTTAAAGACGTAGAAGCGCAGGCGAAGCTCAGGCGATTCAAAAGGCGTAAGATGATTTTTTTTAAATATAATTATTTTTAAGATTTCAACGCTATTGTTTCACTCGCAGGCACCTATTCGAGGGGAGATTGGAAAGAGTTTAGACAGAAAGAACAGGACTTCGCAGAAAAATTAGAACTGGGTAAAATAGTGATGAAAAAACTCCTGGATGCAGTTACATGCGACCCCGACCCTATTCTAGACGAACCTCTCGACGAAATGCTGTCCGTCTCGAGCAAACTTGGCTACATGAGTGAGTTTCTTTTTTTAAGAACAGTATCCACTAATAATATTAGTTATCCATTAGGTTTCGTGATCCGATTGAACAAATTGATTCTTTTTAATTAATTAATCTTTAAGTAAGGTGTTGGATGAGATAAAACGCCAGTGCCATGAGCGGGATTCGAACCCACGACCGTCGGACAAATACGTCGCTGCTGTATTACTTGCGCTCGTAACTTCTATCCTTTCGGACCTGAACGCTACATCTTAACCTACAACCTTCCGAATTTTCCCTCTTTGTTGAAATTTTTCAAGTTGGGAAGTTGGTGCCCGGAGTGGTGGATAAGCACAATTTTTTTACTAAATGTAAACAATGTTTTTAAATCCCAGCCCCTGAAGATGATCTCAATAAACATCGAATTAAATTTAAAATTAATTAAATTAATTAAATTTATTGTTATCTATTTATTTAGAACTCGTGAGATGCGGTCTAGTGTGATGTGAGCTTCAGAAAAACATTTTCCTTATCGTGCCAATGTTTAACGGCACAATTACACAGAAGACAAACACTTTAAGCCCCGAAGATGATCTCAATACAGATCGAAACGTCGGCACGATAAAGAATATGCTGTTCTGAGACTTACTTCACACCAAACCGCATCTCATGATTTCTAAGTAAGATAGATTGTAGATTTCGAGATTGTTAATAAAATTGAATTTTTTAATATATATATATATATATATATATTTATAATATATATATATATATAAATTAAAATATATTTTTAATATAT
>CM077108.1:10063695-10075742 GCA_039619505.1 Cimex hemipterus
CTCCCAATTTACATTTTTTGTCTTTATTTATTTCACTGCTATCATTTCTGTATCTCGCTCTCTTTTTATTCTATATTTTTTCTGACAATTTTTTTCTCTCAATTCACAATTTTTGCCTTTATTTATTCTTCTGCTATCATTCTTCTCTCTCTCTCTCTCTCTCTCTCTCTCTCTCTCTCTCTCTCTCTCTCTCTGTAAGAGTCGATAGCGTAATATTTATAAAAGTACTGTATCTTTCCTGGTTTTGATTACTTGATTACTTTTTTATGTCTCTGGAGGAATAGACTGTACCAATCCTTAAATACCGACGTATTTATGATTACGATTATATTTTTAAACAAATATGTATTGAATATATATTTTTCAGAGTATAACATGATATTTAAAGTAATAAAAAAATAGAACTACATTAAACTATTTCACTGTTTTGTCAGCTTTGCTATAAAAAGAGAACAACATGCATAGTTTTATTATGCATATATCTACACAATAAAATTTAAATAACAAGTAGTAAAACAAATCCAAAAGCTTGTTTTGAGCCATCGAGATCAAACTGCAAAGCTGGTCGTATCAGAATATGCGAGGCGATAAATCAACCAATTCAATGTTTGTCTTGTGTTACGACGCTTTCTGGTCATTATTTTTTACTATTGTTTGTTTGTCCAAGTTTGAAGCAAATGGAGCTGGTTGTTAGATTTAAAAAACAATTTGTTGAATATGTTATATTCGACTATTCTTTTTACACAGTGTGATAACGTAGTATTTTCCTTCTTAGGGGGCCATTAGTGTTCAAAATATTTTTTTTTCTTTTACAATGGTTATAGCAATGTAACAATAATGTAATATTATTATTGAATTACATTATTTTCAGTCGCCTTGTTAAACGTTTTGATTTATTTCTCTAAAATATTGTACTATTGCTACGTAGATTTATAATTTCACAACCATTAGATAGTATTGGAATTGATCGGGAGTTCCAGGTATTTTCCAATTTAATCAAACAATTTCATCCTTCCTTTGCGAAATTTTGAACAATTCATAATTGTATGTTCGCACGATTCTGTCACTAAGCAAGCATCGCACGTATCCGAACTAAGTTTACGCTAAATATTCTTTGCAAATCGCGTGGTTCGAACCTAGCGTACAAATAGATTTGCACAGAGCTTTAGTAAGTAATGAAACTTGGAACCAGCAGACCCGTAAGTTTGAGTGAGTGGTTTTATAAAAGATATATATTTCCTCCCAAATGGCATTGTGTTTATGCTTCAATTGGTTAAAACGTTCGCTGAACTGGAGCGCGAAATATACCGTTTTACCCTGAATACTAGATTTTTTTTGCCATAGTTCTACTTTTTCATTTCTCGATAAACCTGCACGTCATCCGACCAAAGCTATAACCACTACCTTACCCATGTTTTTCATATATTCACTAATTTCGTGGTTCACTGACCAATTAATTCATTACAATTAATTAAGGTTCTTAGTTGAAATGATAAACGTCAATGGCAGGAGCGGGATTCGAACCCACGATCTTCGGCTAGATACGCCTCTGCTTTACCACTTGAGTTACCGTGACCTCGATCCGTTCGGACATCATCATCCTACCTCAACCCTACTTTACGATTTTTCCCTCCTTTTGCCAAGTTTCACGATAGCTCGAGTAGTAGAGCAGCGGTGTATCTAGCCGAAGGTCGTGGGTTCGAATCCATCTCGTGCCATTAACTTTCTTTCGTCTCAACTAAAAACCGTAATTAATTGTGATATATTAATTGGTCGAACGGACCACGAAAACAGTGAATTAATGAATTAAAATGAAATACACTTCACTAAAGCTCTCCGTCGCCATTTCAATTGTCGTCGAGAATCCAAACAGATTACACGACATTTGAAAAATATCAAAAGTAGGGGAAACCCATAAGTTGAGGATGAGATAGGAAGTTGATGTCCGAGTGGATCAAGGACCCGATATGTCAAGTGGTAGAGCAGCGGCGTATCTAGCCGAAGGTCGTGGGTTCGAATCCCGCTCGTGCCATTACGTTTTTCGTATAGTCGATTTTCTGTATATTTCGATGAGCAGATTGTCTACTGCTACCGCCTTCCGATATTTTATCTTGAGCATTGAACTTAGAATTTCCGTTATAATCATGGATTTTTCATGGTTTGGAGCTCAAGTAGCTGAGAGCATTAAGCCATTGTATTGATAAAATGATTTAAACCATTGTCCTGCCTGGGATGGTGAGCTTCCAGAACAGTTTCGGTCCAGAAATTTGGTCGATGTTATTATCCAAAACACGTTTTCATTACAACCTTGTTAATCATATTTATTTTTATATATTTTTTTTATTTTGCAAGCCACTAGGCTACATTTAACTTTAAATTTGAAAAGCAGACTGGACTCTCATTCTGGCTGGGTTGGTGACTTAAGCAATCGGGTAGATACGATGTCTTCCATATCTGATATTTATAGTTTTTACGAAACATGGTTGTTTGTTATTTATTAAAATCTTCAACGGCAATAAAAACAAAAGAAAAGGTGCTTACTTTTATTCATTTATCACTTACCAAAGTTGGTTTAACGATCATAACCGTTACCGTTGTTAAATGTGTCTTTTACGATTTGACCATCCTATCATAAAGAGGAGTTAATAACTTTGCAGCTTATTTTAAAGGTATAAAAGTTTGAAGGTAAGAAAGGAGTTTATTGGTCATATTATAAAACGTTCCTATCTATGGAATGAATCTTAAGATTCTCTCGGCGAAATTTATCGGCAAATATGCGGTAATTGTGATAAAATTTTATTCCAGGACAGGAAATCGATCCGATGAGACAACTGGCCGTAATCGGTACTCACGTCATGGAAAGATTCGCCAGGATCCTGGAAGAGGAAGGAGTGGAACACGATTTCCCTGTACCCAAAAAAGTCAAACGTGAGTTTTTAAAATATTGTATCGTCTATGTTTAAAATATTATCTATTTTTCCCCTAAATAAGTGAAATGTATTTTAACAAAAAACAAAAAAATGGTCGTCGGTGGCCGCAAGGTTCAGTCTTTAACACGGCGCTCATCACTGTAAGGTAAAGGTCTCGGGTTCGAATCCAGCGGCCCTGCATTCGAACCCGACATACTTACAAATGATTTTTTTTTTCAAAAACACCCTGAGGGTTTATATGACCCTCGAAAAAAACATTATCAACAGACTAATGAGATTTATGAACTGTGTGTGAGAGATGATCATATTTTACATTTTCGTAATATAATTATTTATTATTGTTTTTTTGTTATTATGAAGAATTTTATTTGATACTTCTTTGTATTATCTTTCCGCTTAAGAGATATATTAAATTTAATTATGAATGCTTAAAAATGGATGCCGTATTAATTGGACACACTTATGCGCATACCACCGGGGGCCTCAATAAATTCCGGAGTACGGCTTTTAAATTTATAAAGAGCAATAAAAAACTTTAAAACAATAAAGTTTTATATTCGTTGGAAGGGCATAAAAGCGGATTGGGCGTAAAGCTCGATAGCCGGAAAAAACGGGGTAATGTTTTTATTGGAAACTTTCGCGACGTGATTAACTCTTTTAGTTCGAGACAAAAAAAAAGCAGTTCATTTTCTTGAAAAACTTTACATTCGAACCTCATTAAGAAAGAATCTTATATGGGAAGTAAGGAAATTTAAGCGCTATTTAAAAAAAACCGTTATACACTGATAGACATCGTGCGTGAAGATTCAATAACAGGATGAACTAATTTATGCGTCGTTATTGTCTATTGATGATGTGTGATAGAGAACTGATGAACTGTGATCACCACGGCCATCACTCTTCAGCGTAGTGCGGGCGTTCATCCAACAAGTGATCATTTTGACATTAATTTATGCCCTATCTAACCGATTCACCGTGATCGTTTTCGTAAACCTAAACGAGCCTCTTTTTATTATTTTTCTTTTTAATCGTTTTTAGTAAATTTTTGCTACTTTCCGTCTTTGAATATAGTTTTGCATACAGGCGCATAACCATTGAAAATATGAAATCTTTTCCAAAAGCTTATAGTGCAATTCTAACATTATTAATTGTAGAAAATTATTATCCGAATCGTCTATTAAAACCTACGATTCTATTGAAACGACCTACTGACTACTTAGTTGACGAATTAAGATTTTTTTTCAGTTTTTCTATATCGGACAATTCATTTTTTCACATGCAAAAGTACACATTTCTCATAATCCTATTAACTAATATTTACAAGACATTTGTCCTATCATATTAACACTTTATTGCAAAAAAAAGTTATAAACATTATATAGTACATAATTTAAAGTAAAATTACTGCACGGAGGGTCCGTCTGCTGGAGTTTGATTTTCATTTGACTTAAATTTTTGGTCAACACAGAGAAAAATGTACAAAAGAAAAAGTTAAAAAAATTGATTCAAAAATAAATATTACAATTGTTAATTTAATTGTTAATAATTACATTAATTACTAGTATACATTATAAACAATAATTTTTGTTCTTCGTTTAATTTGCAATAATATAGATATATAAATTATTTTAGACAACAATTTCGAATGGCGAGGCTTTAAAATATTAAAAAATTCAATTCTAATATTAACTCTTGGCGAGAGGGCCAAGGCGTGACGCGCATATTTTATTAAATTTTTGTAATCATTAAGCAGTAAGTCAATAACCTGTGTTGCACTTAATTTTGAAAAACTTAGATGCAGAAGCCGAATCTCCGATTTCTTAAACCTGGTCATTGCATAATGAACAAATTACATTTTCTCTAGCCTGAAAAGCTGCACCATTGAGATAAAGGACGTCCCCTCTGGTTTTGAATAACCACCTTAACACGACCAAAGGCAAACCTTTACACCTGTCCTTAGATAGGTTAAACATATTAAAATCATCTTGGCTAAGTTCATTATACAATAAAAAGCGCGAGGTTGATCTGACTTGTTCACGATGTTCTTCACTGAAATTGACACTCAGTTATAGATAGATTATTTAGAATAGTTATGGCTAAGGCTAATTTTAAAAGTAATGATTATTTAGACATCATGGGATGTGGTCTGGTGCGAGGTAGTTTTCAGAAAAATTCGTTCTTTATCGAGCCAGCGTTTCGACCTTTATTGAGACCATCTTCAGGGCCAGAGATTTATAAACATTGTTTACATTTTACAAAAACATATAGGATGTGAAAAAATGAATTTATACATGGTACATATTTTAGATTCAATCAAAGTGATTTTTTTCTGAGCACATGTGCAATTACTGTGTGTTGTGTTGAGAGTGCCAGTACAATATTGAGGTTGACACAATATGCAGAATAACAACACTTAGAGTGAGTACAATACTTTGATTATATTATTAAAAAAATAATGCTTTCTATAAAGCCATTTTTCCAAATCCTACGTGTATTTGAAAAATTAAACAATGTTAATAAATCCCAGGTTCTGAAGATGATTTAAATAAAGTTCGAAACGTTGGCACGATAAAGAAAATAAATTTTCTAAACCGATTATATTTTGTGATCTGAAGATTCAATGAGTTCTTTCAATTACTTAGTATTTGTATGTAAGGTTTTAGTTGAAATGAAAAAGCTAGTGTCACGAGCTGGATTCGAACCCACGACCTTCGCCTGAACACGCCACTGTACTTCAGATATCGTGACTTCGATCCACTCGGACATCAACTCCCCATCTTAACCAACAAGCTTTCGAATTTTCCCATTTTTTTCCATTTTTCTAAACCTAGGTCATACAAGACCGTATCTCACGATCTCCAAAAAAATCATTCACTAACCGTTACTAAACCCCATCCATGTAAAAATAATGTTCAGTTGTTATGAAAAAAAAATCCCGTAAGAAAACACCAGCAAATACCTTCCAAAAATGCTTGTCATCTTTAAATTACCAACTTTAGTGAATTATGTATGTCATCATTTTTCATCGCATATTTTTACAAATACATATAAAATTGCGTTCATACTGCCTGATTGTGGAGAAAAAATCCAAATGATGAATGTTTTTTCATAAATGTATAAGACTAGTTATACAAAAATGTTTTTTTTTAATTGACATGATATTCGTATACGAGTAAATTTATATACACAGTATTTCATTCTTCAGGGTTAAAAGAAATTCAGATTGAACACTTTAATTAATTGGTAATTAATAATTGACACACTTGTTCGATATGTAAAACAAACTTCATGACTCGTTTTTTATTACTGTTGGCTTAAATGTTTAACTGTTTTAAATCTTTATTTTTCTTGGATTTAGTCTACTATTCAGCAGATTAAGTAAGGGAGTGTGAATCTTGGGATAATAATTGCTTTGTATAGCCATTTTGCCACCATGGGTTTAAATCTCCGGCTCGTATTTGCACTTCTCCTACACCGTGCAAATTATCTCATTTTAACAGTAAAGCCGTTTTACCACGTACACAGAGGAAGAGAATAAAAAAGAAATGGTATTTGGTTAAACCTACCATGTGCACAACCGGCCCAAGTGCCTCGGCTTTTAGTTGAATTGTTAAGTTTGCTGGTTCGTATCGCCCCTGAACAACCTTGGCTGTCGAATTAAGACGTTTAACTGAAGAAAAAGACAGAAGATGCATTTTGAAAATGAATTTGATGGAAAAACCTTGTGCCCAAAATTGATGCTAGCTTGAATCAAATATTTATTAGCAGTATTAAGACCAGCTGTCAGACCTGATAAATATGATAAAAGATTTTACAATCTGTTGAAAATTCGTTCGAATCAATTTTCTAAAGATAAAAAGTAGTTAAATGGTTAAATATCTAAATTATGATTATTTGGAGATAGTGAGCTGTGGTCTGGTGTGATGTAGGTTTTAGAAAAATCATTTCTTTATCGTGCCAACGTTTCGATCTTTATTGAGATCATCTTCGGGGCTTAAAGTGGTTGTCTTCTGCGTAATTGTGCCGTTAAACATTGGCACGATAAGGAAAATGTTTTTCTGAAACTCACACCACACTAGACCGCATCCCACGAGTTCTAAATAAATAGATAACAATAAATTTAATTATCTGCACTCTACTAGGTATGCCAAGAATAGATTTGTTTGTCTTTAGGTGTATTATCTGTATCGAGTTCATCTTCAGGGCACAAATGGTTTGTTTCTTGTATGTGCCATTCTTGGGTGTCGCGTTGCATTTAGGATACATCTACACAGAAAACTAAACAATTTTGAGCCCTGAAGATCATCTCAATAACGACCGAATCGTTGGCACGTTAAAGAAAATATTTTTCTAAAACCTACGTCAGACGACACTGCATCTCACGATCTCCAAATAATCGTTAACTAACGGTTAGTGGAGACAACACACATACATGAATTATAAAACATAAATTATAGTTAAATTGAGAGATTTACTCAATACCTGTACCGTATCATTTTCAGTCATTGAGTGATCAGTAGACCATATTAAAGCTCCAGGTTTTTCTAATTTTCCTTTTTCCTTTCGTTTTGCTCTCTTTAATAATTATATTCAAAAATATTTCAGAGATTTTTGTCTAATAGATTTCAGATAGTTTTAGCCATGTTAGTAATTTCAACTTTTTCGAAAATTTTGGTGTGGACTGCATTTTCTTTCTACTGACCTATAGATATTTATTTGTCAATCCCCGCCATTTTTTAATAATATATAAGTGTACCAGTGGTCTTCAGTTTGCTATTCTGTGACCTTTTATTTATTCTGTCCTCTTCTTTATCATCTTACGCTATTTGCAGGGGTGATCATGGGTCTGATATTTTTAAAATGTGATCGTAGGGTAGTTTTAGGACTTAGCGTCTCCAAGTGACTCGTGGCTAAGGATAAAATGTAATTAAATGTTTAAATATGTACATTATAAAACCTAAATTATAATGTTGGTCTTGAGAGGGTATAGCAATGAGGAAAACCTCTCGCAAGTCAGACAGAAACAATCGGACTCCTTCGAGGGAACATTCTTGGTCCCTTGCTTTACATCATTTATACTGCTGCCCTATCTGCACTCTGGATCATTGGATGGCCTTGAAGATGAATTTTTGAAACGCGTTTAACGGAGGCAATAATTGAGTAGTGACCGAAATTACTGACTGCTTAAATAAAATATTTATTTCCTCTCTAGCAAGATCAAGAATCATTGTCAGACTTACAATTAGTTGAAAATTCTTTCTAAACAATTTTTAAACATAAGACAATTTATAGTTAGTTTGTTTCTGTTAATTATAATTGAAGATTCCATTATGGTTTAAATAATGAATCACACCTTTTATTTCTATATGATATGTCATTTCACAGTTTCATATGCCTTATCACAATGACTGTTAGCAGTGGTAAATTATAATAAAAATTAATTAAAAACTTGATTATCGTCGATTGTATTCATCTAGAGCTCTGGAACGGAAGGCGGCATAGTCTTTGATATTCATCATTTAACCGCGATTGTTACTGAAAGTATAATTTGCCAAATTTTCGGCTCAGTGGTTCCGTTTGCCTCAAACGCCGCGTGAAGACGGTCCCCGGGCAGGCCGAAATTGCGGCCGCATTGCTATTGTACAGACCGCTCGCCTGCCATTGTAACGAATTTATTCTAATAACAAAGTAACTTTTGCCAGACGGTTAAAACTGGAAAACAATCGACCATTGTCCCCTTGTTGCGGTCGTCGGGCAAAGTTGGTCGGTACGGTCGACAATTTCAAAAAAGAGCGACATTTTAAATGAAAACGAGCCAAACGTCGAAACAACAGTTGGGCCAAAGGTGGTTTGAAATATTTAATCGCTCTCAATAGTAACACTGCCGTGTAAAAGTTGTCAGTCGTGTACAAAAATTATTTTCCTCCTCTTATACATGCCCTTACCACATAAAACCCACTACTAAAGCCACTATGGATAGATTTGTTGAAGCAGCCAAAAAATATTTAGATATAGTAGGATATCAGTTGAACTACCGGGTTCCCCCACGCATTGTCTTAAGCTCACTACATAGCTTCACCCCAAGGAGCTTTAAACTTTACTAATAGTTTACTAACCACACCCATAACTTGATGCCTAGCACACCAAAATAAGAAAAAGTTTATTTTATATTCATATTTTCTCCAGTGTTTTTTCCCATTTGCAGTCTAGGTAGCTTCCCCATTGAAACGTAAGTTTTTAAATAATAAGATTTTATCTCTGCTCATAAACTTATTGGAAAATAATTATTAAGATATCGTGAGATGCGATCTGGTGTGATGTTGGTTTCGAGATCATCTTCAGGGCCTGAGATTTACAAAAATTGTCACATCCTAAATGTATTTGTTAAACGTAAACAATGTTTGTAAATCCCAGGCCCTGTTGATGATCTCAATAAAAGATCGAAACATGATCTACCTCACATCAGACTGCACCTCACGATATCTCAATAATTATCGATTAACGGTCACTAATTTTCTTGGAAAATATTTGTGTCTTTGATGAAGTACTAAAATCTCCCGATGAGGTGTGGAATTTCGTCTGTATTGTTATCATGTTTTTCCTAGATGGCCCAAGATAAGTCCTGTTGTGCTTCTTATTGACTTATTTGACAGTGGTCATCTGTTGATAGTCCCATTTTTTATTGGTATTTTTGGAGCTTGTCCCGCAAATATACTTTACTATTGGGAGTAATCCTTTCACTTGCCGCTTGCCTGGAATACGTTCCTGGATTCGCGGGTTATTTAGTTACCCAAGATTAGAGTAACTTTTTATATGGCTATAATTCTTGCTCTAAAATGGAACTTGGGTCTGTTAGTTTCTTCCAAGCCTCATGCCTCATGAGCTGGGATTTGACTATTTTGAGAACCATCATGCAGTTCCGGGTATGTTCTTCGTTGATCTCGACGAATTACAGAGCAGTTAGAGCTGCCTGGCTAACACTGGCTTTCTTGCGCCAAAGAAATTGTTTTATTTATGTTATGTGTACATGTATGACTGTGGTTTCCATAGAAAGAAGCTCATTTTTAAAGGAGGTTGGGACATTTTTTCTTTCATTTTGATTTTTTTTTTCAATAATTATGTTGATAAGTTTTTAAGGAGGATAATTTTTCATTAATAAATCTGAGATGCTAAAAGTCATGTCAGCTAATTTCACGTTTATTGAAAATTATTCAGATATCGTGAGATGCGGTCTGGTGTTTTCTCGAAAATTTTGGATGGGTGGCATTTTTGATATTCGCTTTTCGCTGTCCAATAAATTCTTAAATCATCAATCCCCGCCATACTTTTAGCATGTATTCGAGAGGAAATCAATATTCTATTCTGAGGACTTTTTCTTATACTTCCCCTGCCTTCATGTGTTCTATCTTCCACCATCTTATGCAACTTGCACTGCGATCATGGGTCTGAAAATTTTAAACTGTGGTCAAAGGAAGTTTTCCGATTTAGCGACGTCCAGTGTACTAAGAAAAAACTTTTAGCTGAACTAGAAAACTTTACTAATTAATGTCTAAAATTCATTACAATAAACCAATCCTGACAGATAAAATCAACCACGATACGGGATCTAATCGTTGAAACAACCAAACGTTCTTAGTTGAAATGATAAACGTCAATGGCAGGAGCGGGATTCGAACCCACGATCTTCGGCTAGTTACGCCTCTGCTCTACCACCTGAGCTATCGTTACTTTGATCCACTAACTTCCCCCTCAACCCATAAATGGAATCCCGCCTGTGACACTGACTTTATTCCTAACATTATCATACAAATCATATGATATTTAAGTGTAAAAGTGATAACAAAGCTTATACCAAACTCACCTGTGAAAATGCTATCATGTCGAAATTCGCCTGACAGGATAAAATGTTATGACAGACAGATCAAAATTATGGAAATTACCAATCTGCTGTCAGGCTGTTCTTCCATAAAAATTTTAAAATTAAATCCGAGTAAAAATAATAAAGCCAGGAAATTTTCCAATTAAGTAAAAGTTACGCTAAAACGACCCAAAACCTATAAGTGGGTTACTAGCGAGCGGTGTGGTCGTGATATCGCATGAAAGGTCATTTTGTTCCGAATAAACTTCGATTTAGGAGTTTCACGAGTAAAAAGCAGGAAGGGTAGACCAACATGTGCGATCCTGGAGCAAAAAAACCTCGGGCATAGGAACGTTTGGCCTAGTCCAAGTTATGCAAGAGCAATTAGGAGCAAGCGGTCTCGTTCTCACTGGGCACAACACGCTGCTTCCGCTGCCGACTAACCTTTCGTCCTTCTAAATTGATAAATAATTTATAAAAGAAGCAGTTTTTATTATTAAGTTTTTCTTTTTTGTTCGCGGAAGACCGGTTTAAATCCGAAACTAAATGCAAATCCAGTTGGCAAAGTTTTGCCAGGAGTTTAAATTTCGAAACGAACATTTGTTGGCTACAATCTGATGCTATCTTTGTTTTGTTCTCCCATTTCGTTTTTTGTGTCGGTGGAGTAACGTTTATTCAATCCATTAAAAATATATTCGGTAACCAGCGATTAAAGCGAAGTCTAATGAAATCTTCAAAATTTAAAACTTCAAATATTTATATTTGACTAAACTTCAACGCCCACATCACTAATTACCACTTGTACACCGATAGAAAGATAAATATATAGAGGAATAAAGAGATTGAAAAAGTGTGAGAGAGGGTTAAGAGAGGTTGATGAAATTAGTATTCTTCTGTAGATAGAACGAAATAGATGGAGGAAATGGGATGGCAAGAGAGCAGAAAGAGTGAGAAAGATTGAAAATGAGTAAGTGTGTAAAGCGAAAGAGAGAGAGAGAGAGAGAGAAAGATTGAAAATGAGAAAGAGTGTAAAGCGAAAGAGAGAGAGAGAGAGAGAGAGAGAGAGAGAGAGAAAGATTGAAAATGAGAAAGTGTGTAAAGCGAGAGAGAGAGAGAGAGAGAATGAGAAAGTGTGTAAAGCGAGAGAGAGAGAGAGAGAGAGAGAGAGAGAGAGAGAGAGAGATTGAAAATGAGGAAGTGTGTAAAGCGAGCGAGAGAGAGAGAGAGAAAGATTGAAAATGAGAAAGTGTGTAAAGCGA
>CM077108.1:10085742-10104447 GCA_039619505.1 Cimex hemipterus
AGAGAGAGAGAGAGAGAGAGAGAGAGAGAGAGAGCGAGAGAGAGAAATAGAAAGAATGACATAGGGATCAATATACTGAGAAAGAGAGTGAAACACAAAAAGTGAGCAATCCTTAGTTTAAGAGAAAAATAATTTTAAAAATGCAGCGAGTATGTGATTGTGAGAGAATCGAAGGGCGGAAGATAGACACGGAGATAATTAAACGAGAATGAGATGGTGGGAGTGGGTTGGCTTTGAACTGTTACAGTAGCTTTTTATATTTTGTTTTAGCCCGGAAAATTTTCAGAAGAATGATCAAGGCTGAGTCTTATGTAAAACCCTCCATACCCGAAAAAATTATAGAACAACATGAAACTCAATACAAAGACCCAAACAACATTGAAGACAGTGTATGTTGAATTAATTTTCTAACCAACAATCTATGTTTTCAATTGGTTTTACCCATCTTACAGACGATAAGTTTTATAAAAGACGAAATGTTCCAAGCTCCAGCGTCTTTCCTGAGAGAGTATGCTAAAAGGGCTGACCTCCTTCTAGAGTACAAAGAGGTTTCCGAGGTGAAAAATCCATGGATTACTCAGTACGTTTACTCCTGCACACTTGACCAACTATCAGGTAATCACATTTTAATAGATTCGATTATTTATTTAACTCAATAAATTTTACAGCCGAGGGGAAAGGGAAGAGGAAAAGCGCAGCTAAGCAGGACGCAGCTGCCCACGTTATAAGAATAATGCTTAATAAAATTAGAAGAGGAGCGCTCCCACAATCCATGCCCGTTCTTTCAAGCGAAGAGTAAGTTTATCAAAAGTTAAATTTGATTTTTATAAAGTTAGTGAATAAGAAAATAGTAATACAACCCAATGAAAGCTGGCCTTCCACAAGGAAGTATCCCAGGTCCAATCCTCTACACCATCTACGCTGCTGACATAACCACTCATCCAAACACACAAATCACAACCTACGGGGACGTAACCGCAATCTTATCAACACACTCCAATCCTAGCAACAGACGCAATCCAACAACACCTGAAACTCATTACCGATTGGTGCATTCTGAGGCGGATCAGGTTAAACGAACAAAAAAGCCAACAACGCCAAATTTTACGCTCAAACGTCAAACCTGTCCACCAGAGCACATTTACAATACCATCGCACCAAGACCACTAACTTGGGCTTTACTTAATTATTACATAACACACCTTTGAACCAACATCACCCCACAGATGCCATGTACCAGATTCTCCGCCTTTCAGAAAGAAAATCCCAGGCCATGATCTAATTACCCCTAAAATCGTCCTAAATCTACCCAAAAAAGCAACTATGTACATTACCTCTATTTAAAATGCAATATTTCGCACAACCTATTTCCCTAACCAAACTATCTTTAATAACTCCAATGCCAAAACCACACAAATCCCCAGTGCCCCATCCTCTTATAGACCAATAAGCCTCCTTCCTATTTTATCCAAAAATCTTTGAACATATCTTCCTTAAAAGACTAATTCCAACAGTTGACTCTGAAAACGTAATTCCTAACCATCAATTTGGGTGTCGACCTCTCCATTCCACTGTTCAGCAGTGCTTCAGGGTAGTCGACACGAAATCCTCGGCTCTAGAAAACAAAAAATACTGCTCAGCCGTATTTCTGGACGTTACGGAAGCATTTGACCGAGTATGGCAAGCCCGGGCTTCCTCTATAAGTTAAAATGTATCCTCCCTCATTCCTACTGCCTTATTGTGAAATCCTCCTCTCAGATCGATGACTTAAAGTAAGAATGGATTCACCTATCACCCTAGTCAAGCTGGCGTTCCACAATGAAGTATCCTAGGTACAATCCTACATCATCTACACTGCTGACATGCCCACTCATCCAAACACACAAATCACAACCTACAGGGACGACACCGCATCTTATCAACACATTCCAATCCTATCCTAGAAACAGAAGCACTCCAACAACTCCTGAACCTTATTACCAACTGGTGCAATTTGTGGCGGATCAGGTTAAACGAACAAAAAAGCCAACACCTTACATTTACCCTCAAAGGACAAACCTGTCCACCAGTGCACATTTACAACAAAATAATACCACCGCCGCTCCTGATTTGGCAAGATTCAAAAAATTTCTATGATTATGAAATCATTATTTCCTTTATCACGAATCCACCACTTTTGTCTAATCTCTTAGTTAATTGTGCAATTCATGGTCTTAAATTATTTAATAGAGCACATTAACTTATTTCAGACGTGAGTTGGGCTTGATGCTGTCTTGTGAGACGGTCGAATATGGAAACGAGCTGCAGGCCGTCTGCTCCGCTGAAAACGCGAGGCCACCGTGCTTCATTCCTCTGATACAGTCATCTGGGAACGCAGTCAGGTGCAAAGCACTCGGATTCAACGCAGTCGGTAAGTACTTGAGTCGGTGGTTTTTTTGATGCATGAAAATCATAATTTTGTTTTAGCTGAAAATTCAATTTAAATTACAATGTGTAGAGATTAGTGACCGTTAATAGATAATTATTCTGATATTGTGAGATGAGGTCTGGTGTGATGTAAATATCAGAAAAACATTGAGCCTGAAGATGATCTCAATAAAAGATCGAAACGTTGGCACGATATAGAAAATGTTTTTCTAATACCTTCCAAAAGGATAGTTCCTACTCACAGTAAGTTGTTCTGCAACGATCCGGATTTCGAGCCTCTTAGCTCATCATCAGGTTGTTGTTTTTCTAATACCTACATCACACCAGACCTCAACTCACGATATCTGAATAATTAAATTACTTAATCCATGCACGGATTGAGTAGTGATGACCGTCCTTATTAATTATTTTAATTAATTACACTTTTAATCTTTTCTTTTGGTTGTTCGAACAAACGAAAAAGCAGTGTCACGAGTAGGATTCGAACCCACGGCCTTCGGCTAAATATGTCGCTGCTCTACCAATTGAGCTATCGTGACTTGGATCCACTCGGACACCAATTACGTACTGTCTCAACCGGACCTTTTGACTTTTCCCTTCTGTTATTTTTATTGGTGTTTCTTTCGATTTGACATTTAAAACAACTAGTTTATTTTATAATAAATAAAAAGTGATTTACCAAATACCAATCAGTATCTAAATATTTCGCCCCTATCTGAAAAACCGGCGCGTTCAAAACGCGATGTCAGTAATTCACTTATATTTCAGGATACGGAAGGACGAAGGAGATAGCCTCGAGAATGGCTGCGAAACTGGTGCTTGACCAGATACGGGACGAACAGGAACGCCAGTACGTTTCAAAGTTTAATTTCTACTAGACACAAACGGCCGGAACTGAATAAAAAATTTATTGTAAAACATGCTGTTATTTTTTATATTCGAGGAACTTGACTTCTTCTCTCAAGCTCTTTTCGTCCTTACATGTTTAACGATTTTGTCCGTCTAGCCTTATCCCCTCGTTTTGTTAATTAAATAAATAAATAGTCAAACAGGTTGTTCTCGTGCGTACATATCTAATAACTTAGGCAAATCAACGGAAGTCTTTTTAGAAAGATTTTTTATTTAACTAACTGAATACAACAGACGTTCTACTTCTAAATATCGACAAAGTTGGAGTAATAATAATAGGGAGAAAATGCAGTTTTGTTTCTTTGACATGTGTAAGTTAAGTCCTAATTAAATGTAAGATGGTTGGTACATAAAACCAACCAACGGCAATGCATTTATTAATCAGTATTTAATTATTATCGTTTAAATTCGAGTGCCATAAGAGTGAATTTCTTTTCACTCATTTTTTCCCACATCCCACGATAAGGGTACCGCCCATCAATATTCACTTCATCATAGTCTATTTCCACGAGGGTCTCGTAGCCGAGTTTCTTCGCTATGTGTTGGGACGAGGCTGCAGTAAACATGGTCACCGCTACATTAAGACCTATTGCCTTGCAGAGTTTCTCCCTGCTTTCCAAAATCCTATATCCCAAGTTGCACCCGTGGTATTCCGGATGTACTGACAGTCCCAAGCCCTCCAGGTACTCGTCCACGCCGTACCTACCGTAGACGTCGACACGTTCCATCAGCGACTTGAACGTTTTGAATATTATTTGGAATGGTTCGCCTTCTAATTGTAAAATCTTGAGTCGGGACAAAACGTTACGTTAATATGAGGAAACGAGGAGATAATACACCGTACGTACCTCGTCGTGTGGTGTGTTTTTATTCGAAACTATTGTTATGTTCGTCCCAATAAGGCTTCCTGTCGTACCGTCGCTGTTCAGCAAATATGCCCCGATAGCATGCCCATCTTGCAAAGACTCAGCCCAAAGTTTTTTAACGCTGTTTTTCGATGGTTCGTCACTACACACATCTGCCAATCCTTAAATCTTAAACAAAATCTAATTTTATATTATTACAATATTTACCTAAATATTTTGAGAGGGGTTCTCTGGGTAAAAAGTAGTTTATCATGTGTTCAAGCGCCTCGTCCATTTTCACCTTGCTTGTGATGTTTTCCAAACGGTACTTGATGACCTTTCCATCTTTAGTCACTTGGTACTCACCCAAATTAATTTTTGAAACAGTCATGTTCTACGTGCACTACTATTGCGATAAGCCCCAAAACGGGACTGTTTTTTTTTTTTTTTTTTTTTGCTTTTTATCTAGTACTAATTGTAGTTTACAAACAGGGCTGTCCACAATAGAAAAAACGAACGATAACACTTGAAAGAAGATAAGATAAGTAGTTATTTAATGCACACTTGGACAATGATTTATTATGCACTCCATAAGAGAATTTATACTCTTTTAAACTACGGTATCGTTTATACTTAAATGATAAAGTAATAGGGTCAAAATATTGCAAAATTGTATAATTTAATTAATTAGATTTTTGTCGCCTACTTTCATGGATTTACATAATGATGTGTGATTAGATTATATAGACCGAAATATGTTAATCGAAGCCATCAACCACCACGAACTTAATATAATAAATTTTCAAAAACATTTTTTCTTTTTGATTTGCGATTTTAGCAATTGATCAAGAGAAAGCCAAATCAATGCATGCAAGGTTTTTAAAAACTACCGTTAAGAAATTGCTATAAATAATTATAAATGTTATAAATAATGATGTTGAGATGAGAAGTTAGTGTCTGAGTGAATTGAAGTCAAGTGTTAGGACAGCGGGGTATTTAGCCGTGGGTCGTGAGTTCGAATCCCGCTCGTAACGATGACTTTTTTTTATCTCAATTAAAAACCTTATATAAGAGAGACGGGATTATCCTCACACAACTGAGCTTAGGCCATACGAGGCTGACGCATGGCCATCTCTTAATTAGTAAGCGACCCAGGGTATTACCTCTGCAATGAAGCACGTCCTAGAAGAATGCGAACAGATGGCACGACACAGAGAGCGGTGCGACCTATCTTCCTTTATCTCAAAAGTTCTAAGGCATAACAGCGACCATAAAGATCGACTTATGACATATTTAAAATCAATAAACCCTTACAGCCGCATATAACTCCCCAGATGTGATTCACCTCCCATTGTATTGCAGGAATGTATTTATTAGCGTGAGAGATTTAGCCTGTATGTGCGGCTGTGATTGAATAGCGAGTAACTCACAGGTCCACCGATTTAGGTTAGTGGTAATACATTTGTAGTATGGGCGAAAGGTCGACAGCGTCTTAATTGTAGTAATACTACAGAGAGGGTGCGTTTTTTCTAGTATGATCGTATTTATTAGCGTGAGAGGTTATGTGTGAATGGACGTGGCTGTCTAGGAATACCGAGTACTTCACAGGTCCGTCAAAAAACCTTAGGACTAGTTTTATGGAAGAGTGGAATTTGTGCATACCGTTTGAATGTATTTATTCGCGAGAATGGAATATTATATCCATCATACCGACTTCCACTAGGTTTAATAGAGTAAATGTGTATTATGAATGTGTGTGGAAGTGGTCAAATACCTCAATTTACCGCATGAGCAGGGATTCAAAGAGAAATTCAACAAACACCGTAACGTCCGATGAGTAGCCAGTTAGTATGAAATTATCAGCAGAAAGTGCAGGTTTTTCACAATGTGAGAAAGACTCGTGGTGGCGGCAATGACCGAAGCAGTTAGCCGGCCGGAAAAAAAAAATTGTGTAATGTATTACACTATAATGAACTAGGTTTTCCCATTTAATTAAATCATTATTTTTCCATTTGTACTATTGTTGTATAATAGTTGTTCACACTACTTTCCTTCAGAGAACAATTTATTTTTTGTTTATATAAACAATTGATCTTACGTTTATGGGCAACTGACATGGATACGGTGGTAATTCAGGATGTACCATGGGTCGGGAGATTAAAGCGCATGTTGGGGGGGGGCAAACATGGAAAGAGTGGAAAAATGGCCATTGATCACTTTTCATGAAACTGTCTTTGAAAAATGACCCGGTGTATTGAAGTGGCATGTGTCGCAATCAGCTGCAACGTCCGGCTCAGAGCCACGTCACGTCAAATCAAACAGAAATATATATCGGAAGCGAGGTTTCCCCGGGAAAATCATACGGCAAAGGAAGGGAAAAAGGGGGAAAGTGAAGGAAAGCGTATTTTTCGACGAAACTGTGGCCGAGAAAAATGAATTTGGGTGCCACATGGATTTATTCTACTTCAACACGAAACGAAAAACGTCAATCAAGATGAATCGGAAAATTGTTTAACAATAATAACGCGTTTATCCAGGGTATCTGCCTCGCAATGCAAAACAAACAAGTCAATGTTCCATATAGTTAATTGATTAACGATTTTTACTCAAACATTTATCAATAGCACTATTCTAAACAAAATGGCAACGGTCTAAACATTTGTACTGAAAGTCTGTCAGTCGCTTCCTACACGCTGAACATTGAAAAAACCCTCATGTTTTACGTCATAACTGACAAGTTTGGTTGCAATAAAAATTCAAATAGAATGTGAGTAGTATGAACATGTAGGGAATTGATAACATCTGGATGATGCCGTGATTCCATAGTTCCACCAGGTAGCAACAATGCCCTCAGACGAGAGATTCGCCGGTGCTGATAACATGTAAACACAAGCGGATCTTATCAAGTACTTTCATTACATTCCCGTCAAATTTAGCACAACAGCCTCTAAGACATGGGAAATACTCATCAGTCCTACATCAATTTTTCAAATCTTAAAGTATTCCCTTAAAGAACATTTCTATATTTAAGATCGTTATCATATGAAAAGTAATTTACGAGCAGCCAGAAAACATCAAATTAAAACAAAATAATGTTTTTAAAAATATTTTATAAGCCGGTCTGCATCTAATGGCGTTTAAATAAAAATAAAACTCCGAAGCAATGACGGTATATAAAAAAATTAAATAATAAAAACTACGTATTTATATTACTTATATTTTTTAGTCCAGTTTCAAACTCTTACTTGTTTTTTGAGTAAAACTATACAGTGTAGCTCAGGCCCAGTTCAACATAAATATGTCAAATACGACCTATACATTCTGACTCATATCAAAGGGTTTTATAGTTTTTACAGTAAAAACATTAGTGCGATCGGATTTTATTAATGGGACAAAACTGCCAAAATTATGGCAAAAAGATTTATAAAAAACAACGTTCATTTGGTTTGCCATTTATTAATCACATTTCATTCTCGAACTACCTGCCTTGTGCAAACATATAATGTAATGAATGTAAACAATAAATTAAGGTTTCTAGTTGAGATAAAAAAGTCAGTGTCACGAGCCGGATTCGAACCCACGATCTGAGGCTAGATACAAATTAAATGTGATGGGCCTAAATTATAATAACTTGAGTGGAATGGTTGCTTTATGTTTGTTTCCATTTTATCAGGTCTGATATCCGTCAATGTATGATCTATCTGGGACAAAAGTCTAACTAATTCCATAAAACTACCGGCAGACGACGTTCCCAAACAAGGAAAAGCCGTAGAAGGCGTTTCCTGGTAATGTAGTCAAATCGGACGCTCAATCCTCTCAAACATGAACGACTAAAATATACGCCTTAGTAAAATCGGACGCCGAACCCACTGAGAAGTGTAAGACTAAAACGTTCTTTAAAATATACAAAATAACGGTAGCGTTCAGCTTGTATTTGTGTGAACTATTAACATTCAAATATTGACACAAAGCGCAATCTGGACGTCGACGTCCCTACGGACGCTGTTTTGCCCTGGGCGCCGGTTTAAATGTAAAATTTCTTTGATATAAATATGTTACGCAAGGTGGGTGACCAAGATCCGAGGGGTTAAATGCCTGGGTAGACTGGTACGCTCCAAGCTTATAATAATTTTTTTTTAATTAATCAAGGTTGAGATAAAAACATCAGCGTCACGAGCGGGATTCGAACCAACGACCTTACACTAAATAAGCCGCTGTTCTACCACTTGAGCTATCGGGACTTCCATCCACTCGGGCCCTATTAATTAATTGGACAAACGGAAATAAAATTTCATTTTTTAATTTGTTTTTATTATTTAATAATACAGATTTACCGGTTGAATCGTAGACAATTTTTAAAAAAATTCAATTATGACTATTGTTTTTGGTAAAAATAGATTTTATGAGATCATAAACAGCACTTAACCTGTATGTGATACGGTTCGAAATTCATCCTCCGAAGCACCTATTTTCATTATTAATCAAACTCGTTTCGGCACAAAACCACCCTTAATGAATTTTTGAGAATGGCGTCTACAATTTATAGCGATGGCTATAGTGGCTATTAACGTACCAATTAATTTATCTTGGTTAAAATTAAATCCATCTTCTGTCTACATTAGTTGTAAGCAATTAGGCGCTATAGTAGTCAAAATAAACCGTGAATATTCCTTTGTTTATTTCCATTGTTTACTTTTGCACTGATTAATCTCATTTGCAAAATAAGTAACATCGTTCCTTTCCATTCGGCTACGCATTTTTGTTCCCTCATTGAGTTCTTAAACCTTTGTCAAAAGCTCCGATCAGGCATTCGTCTGAGTATGACATTGTGAGAGCGTACAGGTGTATACGCTAGGAAACTGAGCATTCTGCAATAGAAAGGGGAAAAAATAAGGCATCACATTAGAAGGCCATGGCCGAGTCGACATAGGTCTGTAGACGAGAGAGATGGTGTATTCGTACGTCATCATGCATTACGGGAAATAAGACATCTGATAAGGATTCGATTTCCTCCAATACTTCAAAAAAGAAGAGTCATAAAATGTGAGCTCATAAAACATCCAGGCACATGAACATGTGAATTAGAAATTCGAAGATAGGGAACAACGTGTGTTGTTTAGTGACCGTTAGTTAATGATTATTTGGAGATCGTGAGATGCGATCCGGTGTGACGTAAGTTTTAGAAAAATATTTCTATCTTTATCGAGATCATCTTCAGGACCTGGGATTTATAAAGATTGTTTAAATTTTACAAATGCATGAAGGTTGTGAATAAAAATGATTGATAGAATTTTTTTAAAGTGCCAGTGAAATACTGATGGCACTCTCAACGCGACATACAAGAATGGCACATCTACACAGAAAAAAACACTTTGTGTTTCGTATAAATACTTTGATTGTATCTCAAATTTCTAGCATTGTATAAATTTCTTTATTTTTCACATTCTACATGTACTTGTTAAATTTAAACAATGTTTATAAATCCCAGGCTCTGAAGATGATCTCAATAAAGATCGAAACATTGGCACGATAAAGAAAATCCTTTTCTAAAACCTTCGTCACACCAGACCAAATAATCATTGGAAACAATTTCTTTTTACGCTTGAGTTGAAAGTTGACCTAAAATTTTCTGATGGGTGTAATTTCATACAGAGGTTCATGAGAAAAGGTACGCCGCTATAGACCTTCCCAAGGTGGCATTCCATAGTGGTCGTTGTAGCGTCCATCCATCAAATTAGTATCCAACACTTCTAAAACTTGGGATAGTAAAGGGTAGAGGAACAGTAAAATAAAAGCACACTTGCTGAAAATAAAATATATATATACAAGCTCAGACAAAATTATAATATAGGGTAACTAAGACGTTTAACTCCCCCTCCCCCCAATTCCAACCTGCAACCACACAACGATACAGCACAATCACTCAGCTCACCCTGGTAATGATGGTAAAATGTATTTTAAGTTCGAGCTACCGATATCGAATCTGGAACACACCTGATCCCTTTTTTCCAGTTCAACTTCGACATCTCCCCTCCTTCGACCTTCCCCCCACTCAGCATTCTAATGTGCCCCATTCACTTTCCAAATGTGACTGAAAGTGTCATCCCCAAAATATGAGGGTGTCATCGTTAATGCTCTACGGTTGCATTTCCTTGGAAGAATTGTTTGTTAGGAAGGTCTCTAATTTCACAGAATTGACACGAGACAATCAGAGAGCATGTAGTGCCATTGCTAGTGCAGGATAATTCCAGACCCCATAGAGGACATACCGTGGATGACTACCTAAAGATGGTATTGAGTGTTTGGTTGCTCGAAGTCCCGATTTGAACCCAATCGAACACATTCAGGACAACCATAAGCGACGAGTACGATAGCGAAACTCAGGTCCTAACACCCTATAGGAGTTGGAAACTGCTGTTTTTGATGAATGGGAAGAATTCTTCAGGCTTTTATCAGAAACTTTAACAGCAAAGTCTTTCGTGCCATAGGCTAAAATACCCGATATTAAAGGAGACAAAAAAGTTTTTTTTGTTAATTTGTTTTTAAATTTTTTGCTTAAATAAATAATTACTTTTTTAGAATTAGGTAAAAAAATATTTTTTTCTTAAATATTTTATTATTACAACAAAACCTATTTTTGGTATACAAAATACTAATAAACCTAAATATATTACAATTTAAGGGTGGTGTTTATTTGTTTGTTATTTAGACCATTGATGTAGTATGACTGAGATTATTACATCTTACCAAAGTCTTATCATACATTATGTATTATCAAATGGAAGTAAATAGATTTTAAAAACATCGTTTTTACTTTTTTGTTAAATCACTGTTTATTGAAATTTATAAGCCATCATCTTGCATGTTTTCTCTTTTCGCACTTCCCACATGTTGTAAAACGGGTATTCCTCGTTCACTTTGAACGATTTGTAGTCCCAATCGACTAGGATTTCGTAGCCGAGCTTGCCCGCGAGGTATTGAGAAGCACTGGCAGTGAAGACAGTCCCAGTCACATTTATTCCGAGCATTTTGCAAAGGTTTGCACGGCTTTCAAGGATCTTGTATCCCAGCTTGCAACCGTGGTAGGCGGAATCTACTGATAGTCCAAGTGCCGATAGATACTCATCTACGCAATAGCGAGCATAGATATTTGACGCTTTCGATTGATTAATGACCGCTTGCAATACCACGTTGAAAATTTTTCCCTTGTAAATCTAACAAAAATAATCGTATAAATAATAATTCTCAGACAGATTTGTTACAAATAAAACTCACCTCTTCGTCTTTTTCGTCCATCCTGGAAACCGAAGTCATATTTACTCCGACTAGTTTTCTTTTGGTTCCGTCATTATTGAGAAGGTAAGCACCTATCGCAGATCCTTCTATTACACAGTTCCTCCAAAGTTTGCAAATACTTTCCAGAGAATCTGGGTCATCCTTCAATCCTTAAAACACATTTATAGATATGGATCAAATATTTCTTTTATTTAAAAAAAATAAGTTTGTAATTTACAAACGTTTAAGGTTAATTATTTATTAGTTGCCTTTTCTTGTATAAACCTAACATTACATACACAAAAACCATCGACAGAACAAAACTAAATCTTTGTTAAACACAAATTTTTATTTACAACCATACGTATTTCAACCTTAAAGCTCATAATCAGGTTGAACGACTTACAACGCGTCTCTCGACTTGAATTGCAAGACTGAACCCGCCGATCCCCCGGCAATGCGAAATTAAAAAATAAAATAAATTAATCAATAGTAAATTACTAATGGGCCGCCACTCTTTAAGGTTGATTTGTGCAGACACGTAAAGTGACCTTGAAGTGAATTGCCACACTTTGTTCAGTTGTGATCAAGTTGCGTAGTTGCAAGTATGTCGCGGTTCCAGTTTTTCAATTGATTTGGCTACTATAGTAGTTTTGTTGGAGGAGGAGGAGAGACGGACTCCTACGAAAAACAGGAAGAAAATGCGGAGTGTCCACCCAGCATGGAAACTCCGCAGAACGCAAGGCGTATTTAAAGTCTTCAAACAATTTCACACGATCGCAAGTTTTTTGAATATTTTAGGATGAGCAGCTCAACATTTTAATTGCTTCTCGAGAAAATCAGACCGCTCATCGAAACACTGGAGGCGTACAGCTTGGCCAACGATGAACCGCCGAAACACTTCCCGAACCAAATCTCCACCCAAAAAACGGCAATAGTGACTGTTTCATCGTGTAATGGGGTTGTTCACTATAACTGCTAACTGAATTTTTGTGAAACTATCACACAAATATTGTCAAGAAATTGGCAATATACAACCTCTTTGTCCAGCATTGGTAAACTGTAAGCACTGATCCTTCTTCAGGATAACGTTAGGCGACATGTAGCAATGCCCATCATGCGGCATCTTAAGGACTTAGAAGATGAAAACTTACCCTCACCATGCATATTCACCCGACCACTCTCCTACAGACTTCTGATTTTTTCCGCTTGATAACTTCTTGCTGGATAAAATTTTTTTAGAGAACGAAGAAGTGAAGACGAAAACGCCTTCCAAAATTTTATAGTCGAAATAAAGATTTTTAGGTCAGGCGGAGTAAAATCACTTATTATATTTTGACGTGTACAGACTGTGATGGAAAATATTTGGAATAAATTTTCTTTATTTTACAATTGAAAATATTTTTGACTCCCTCTTCAAAACCTGGATTTTTTTGCACTAGCCCAATAAATAGCTAAATAATACTTGACGTACAAATTAATTATTTTAATGTTTAATGTCAATTTATTAATTTTATTTTTAATTATAATTATATTAATTGATTAATAAAAAATTAATCAATAATTTAAAATTATTTTCTTGCAGTAGTTATTAAGATAAAATTTAATCGTGTTATAAACTCTTTTCGCACGTTCAAAATCGAGCGGCAATAAATTACATAAAGTAATAATATTCCAATCAGCTGCTGATTGGAAGATTATGCTGGCGGTGGGGGTCAGTGTTATCGAGGCACGTGCTTGTGTAACTCCTTCGACTGAAGATGCGCTTTAAGCTTGAAAGTCAAACCGGTGTAAATAACAAATTCTGTAAGTAAAATCATCATTTACAAAAAGTGAATCTACATACTGACTCCACCTTGATAATTTATATTGAAAAACATTAATGTTAAACTAACAGTGTATATTTCACTTAAGAGAACAAGCAAAAACAAAACAAATAAAAAAAGAACAAGGCTAAAACACAAACCTAACAGTGTAAAAGTGAACATGTTGAGAAGCTGAAACTTGGTTGACAGATGAAAACATCAATTCACTAAAATGATTGAAAATATCCAAACTACAAACTTTTTATTTGTCGCCATAAAGGTTTGTTATAGATGTCTTTCTTGACAAGATATGAATATTGTAGTACAGTACCTAAAGCCAGCTTGAGCCAGGAATCAAAACAGCCACACCATCTAAGGTTTCGTGGGGGCATCCCACGTCAAACACTGCCAGAAAGAATCTGTACTCCTTCAGCAATCTCGCTAACCACGGTTTATTCAATGCTGCTAACTGAGAAAGCATATAAAACGTTCTGAGTTAGATGACTTGAATATACATGCAGTGGCAGAACCAGTGTTAGAGACTCTTGGTTGGAGTTAGATTTAACCAAATTTAGTGTCGGATTACTGAGTTAGAGTCAGATCCAGGGTTAGTGTTAAGTCAGAACGAGTCAGAATTTTGGTAAACGTCGTAGTTAGCCAGAGCTATTGAGATCAAAACCACACTTTTAGTTCAATGAGAACCATAGTCAAAATGTTGGCATGATATGGTTCGGTACCAGTTGTGATTAGAGGTGGAGTGAAACGAAGAGATCATGACTCCGTCAAAAGTAGAATTTGAGTTTGATGAGTTATCAGTGTTAGAGTTGAGTTGGAAACATCTGGAGAGATCAGGGGTGAGAGCCAGAGATTAAGACAGAGAGTCAGAGTCATCTTTTGAGGTACTGAAAATCAGAGACAGAGTTGAACTAAGACAACTGAAGAGTCAGGTGTCAGATATAAATAGAATCAGATACGATAACACCTGTCACTTGAGTTTGGAGGCTTAGCTGTACAGAGGAGTTAATCATCAGAAGGGGGGGCTGTAGCAATCTACCGTCTCAATATGTATGACCCTGCCTGATAAAATACCTCACCCACTTGAAGATTTGCACTAATTAATAAAACTGATTGTTGGTAGAAGCCAGGGTGCCACCCCTTCAACTGGAGTATTTAATTAAGTTCTTTTTTCTATATAGGATTACCTATTGGAGGGACCCAGAGCACAGAAGAAAATGACCTATGCTGCTAGATATGAACCAGACACTTGGTGTATCAGAAATGATAATTTAATTAAAATAATTGTCTAAACAGTCACCCTTTAATATTTTCTTCATGTTTTACTGTTTTGTTGAAAAAAATTTTTTTTTGTAAAATCATTTACCTGTCAAAGCACACAAGGGTTCCCTTGGCAAGAAGAAAGTCACCATGTGATGGACAGCCAGTTCCATTTCTTCCGGCGTTACTAAGTTCTCGATGACAAATTTGAACTTTTTGCCATTCCTTTCGACCTCGTAATTCCCCAACACCACTTTTTGCAGTCGCATTTTTTCCCCTTTGAATGAAGACGTGAACTTGAAACGACAAAAGAGACTTTAAAATTATAGATACAAATTGTGTGAAAAAAAGGAACAATAAAGTCTGTAAATAATACCTATCGTCATTTTTAATTGTGACATTTTGTCAATTGAATATTCTAACGGATGTAGATTATTTTACAGAAATGACCTTGCATGATATAGTGAGGAAAAGAATTTTTTTAAAAATGTAAATACCAAGGAATGGCATGATGAATGTTTTTCACTTATTTTAAGACTGATTGTGATGCTAACAAAATTTTTTTATGTCCAATTTAAAAATGGTTAAATAATTGATTTATTATGCAGAATGAAAATGATGTTTTTATTTTTGTTTTAAATTTAATAACATATTTTTATATTTTTTATTTACTTTTTATGCCTTATTATTTCAATATTAAGGCGGTCTGAAAAAAAAAAAAAAAAAAAAAAAAAATGGATGACTTATAGGTATTATTTTGATCAGAAACACAATACTGCTGTACTGCTAGTCCATGCCGAACTGAAAACTGTGGATGTAAAATAGAAAAGGGGGGGGGGAATTTTTGAAAATTATCATCCTCCTTGGGCGTTTCCTTATGATTCAAGGGGGATAACGGGATTTACTTTACTTACTAATAGCCATTTCAGCAAGGTCACTCATAGTGATTTGCCTTCTGTCCTTTCCTCATAATTCCCCTTTCTGTTTGTATCTTAACTTGTATAGAATATTTTATAGAAAATATGCAGTACATAAAACATCCTAGACAATAGTCTACATTTCGGAGTGTTGAATTGCCAAAAAAATTAATATTAGAAATAATAATAATAATTAAAATCATAATTTACACAATACTGTATTAATAATTGAAATTATCGATGCTGTAGTTCCTTTTGTTCTGCTCTCCCTCATTTCCATGACGGATGTATATCACTATTCATTAGTACCCCCCCCTTTCCAACAAGCAACATGTGCAACATCTTGCCACTCTGCACTTAAATTTAACACAAAAGTTTTTTTTTTACAAATTATTCAAAAACCGCTGTGTGAGAAATTATGAAAATTTATCTGCTCATTTCAAACACATTATACTACGAGTAAACCAAATTTCATCACAAAATTCTAACTCATTTTTAAGATCATACTTCTACAGAATCATTTCTGTAGTAGATCTTTACGAAATTCGTCTAAATTAGTCGAATATAAACTTGTTTATTCGACATAATTGAAGTTTTACCGAATTTGTTTACTTTACGAAGTGAATGTTAAAAATTTAAATTAATGAGTATTCGCTTTATTTGCGACTTTCAAAGGCATGTTATCTAATTTTTGACAAGTAATGTGTTTAAACCAGAATTATTCAGATATCGTGAGATGCGGTCTGGTGTGAATTGGGTTTCAGAAAAACATTTTCTGTATCGTGTCAACATTTCGATCTTTATTGAGATCATCTTCAGCGCCAGATTCACTTTTTTCCACATTCTACATGTATTGATTAAATGTAAACTATGTTTGTAAATCCCAGGCTCTGAAGATGATCTCAATAAAGATCAAAACGTTGGCATGATGAAGAAAATGTTTTTCTGAAACCTACATCGCACAAGATCGCATCTCACGATATCTGAATAATTATCAATTAAAGGTCACTAATCACAACACATTTCTAAATCAGAATATTTCTTCTTAAATTGTTATTAAACCAAACCAAAAACCTAGTTATGCTTAAACAAGAATGATTTTAGTTTCAACAAATGAAAAATATCTATTAATTTTTGTTCATAAAATAAACCTTGATAAGACCCAAATTGAATTCCACAATTTCAAACTATTTTCCTTTTGTTTAAAATGTAAAGAGGATTTCATATTAAAAATTTACAATCTATCAGTTTACAAAAAAAAAAAAAAAAAAAAAATCCTGTTTCAACATTATTAGAAATATTATTATATTTTGAGTAAAATTTTTACATACTTCAGCACTGACAGATTTTCACTTTGAAGTGTCCAATGCACTGCTGGATAGCAAATGAGTCACACCAGACCCAATATATATGGTGGGGGAAGAACGTTTAACATGCAGGAAACAATTTTCTGTGTTTAAACTGATTATCTAACAAGTGATTTAGTCGACTGCATAGCGCTATCTTTCAATCTCAACAAATCATGAAACAATAAAGAGTTCATTAAAAGTTTTCAATCAGTTTTATTACATTTTGAGTGTTAGATGAGTTAATAATTATCTAAACAGATTTTATAATTATGTAATCATATTTAAATGAGACTAAACTATAATATGGGTATTCGTAAAAATTTCTGGTTGTAAAATTTTGAATAATATTAGCCATGTTTGTAGAGGTGTCCTTCATTTACTTAGAAATTAATCATCGTTGAAATATTTCAAAGCACACTCGTTCTGTTTATCACTATTGGAAAACAACCGGAGTTGAATATGCCCCTCTGTTATGATCAATACGTTTTTTTTTTAGGATTATGTAATGCATTTATAAACGTGTCTCACATTTTCAAAAGCATGGGAAAAACGTTGAAACACGCCTGATAGAAAATGTAGCAAGGACAATATGATATGCCCTATCAATTGAAAGTACTGAGAAAATGGACACTTTTAACAATTTAAATATAATTATTAGCAATTTTTCTCATTGTGCAGTAACAATACTATGTTTCCTTGAATATGATCTTACACAAATTACAGAATATTACTATGTTAAATCTTATTATAAAACCAGGCAAGTCTAGCCCTCTATTTTTCAGTTAATAAGTATTATGCAGAGAAAGGTTGCTCGATGTGTCCCACATAATAGAGGCGTGTCATGCCTTGGCTCCTTACAGAGAGCGTGCATGCATGCCACCGGATTTAAGAAGAGTCCTTGAGCACAGTAGCGAGTTTCTGGGATCCCTGTTCTGCTTTCTAGGTGAAATTGGGGTTTTTCATTGTATATAGTATATCTTTGTGTTTTGTCTGTGTGTATGTATTTATTGGCGTGATTGGCGGGGGGTGAGGGTGAATATAACATCATCATCGCCCCTCGAACGATGAAAGCGAGTGAGTGTGTGTGCGGGGTCGATGGCGGAATATTAATAAAAGTACCTCATCGGCCCCAATCTAGCTTAATTTAATTGTAGGTCAGTGGAGGAATATCAAGCACTCCACAGACCAAACAGAATGAGTGTACTGTATGAATTTATTTAACTGTATGAACGTATTTGTTTGTATGAATGATGTGTCTGAAGGGTATAGAATATAGACTTAGTGTGGGACTGAAACGACCAAGATGTCGGAAAAACTAGCGCAAAAAAAAAAGTATTTAGGGAAAATGTTAACTGTGGCCAATAAATAACGTTACTACAATTATTACACAGTTATTTAAGTTTGAATTCTGTCGATTTTTTGCAAATAATTTCTTTTTCCTGTTTCTATGGCCAAATTATTTTCTCATTGGGAACTGCCTGCAGGTATTTGTTACAATTGGCAGTTATTCTCAATCAAGATGATAAACACTTCACAGAATGTGCATCTAAGAAGGTAATCTATTCTCTATCCGATTGGAAAAAAAGAAAAAACAACTTTATATTCCTTAGTGTAAATGGGAGATGAGCGCCCACTTTTCGCACTAATAAATTACACCAATTAGGTCGAGGTCCGATTGACCAAATAAATTCTTCTCGTTTAATTAATCTTTAAGTAAGTTATTGGTTGAAATAAAAAAAAGTCAGTGTCACAAGCGAGATTCGAACCCACGACCTTCGGCTAAATACGTCGCTGCTCTACCAATTGACTTCTATTGGGTTGTCCGGAAAATAATGCAGGATTTTAAGTTTTCATTAAAAAAAAATCTATATAAAATATTCTGTTTACGTTTACAGGATTACTC
>CM077108.1:10104847-10119030 GCA_039619505.1 Cimex hemipterus
AATTAATAAGTTACCAACACGTTGGGAGAAATGTATTGAGAGTATGGTAAATTATTTTGATTAAAGAACATTGCTTTAAAGTAACTAGTTTCTTTTTTTTTTGATTAATACCAAAATCCTGCATTATTTTCCGGACAACCCAATATTTAGTCACGTTATCTCGAGTGGTACAGCAACGGCATATATAGCTGAAGGTCGTGGGTTCGAATCTCGCTCGTGACACTGACTTTTTTTTAACTCAACCAATAACTTACTTAAAGATAAATTAATCGAAACTGATAAATTACATTCGCGTACCCAACTTTGTTCACACTACCCAATAATACCCGCTAATCCTTGGGGTAACTAGGATTAAGCTCCCCCCATTCCTGCTAATAAACTACATTCATAACACAATTCATTCGCATTACATCAGATTAGGTGCCAACAAGTTAATTTCCTACGTTCAGCATTTAGTTAATCCAGTTTGAATCATTTATAGATAATTATAAATCATTTCTTTTAGCTCAGCTGTTTGACAAGTCAAAAGTCAATAAAACATTAATTAATTAAAATAAAAAGTTTCTATAAGAAGCCACGTAATGTCTAGTACGGTTTTTTTCCTTTTTTTATGTAAAAAAATAATTTTGTATTGAAATTTTCTTCAATTATCATAATCTTGAAAACTAACAAACCACTGTGCATTTATATTCTTATCTATCATCCTATAAGTCTAATTCCCTTCGTGATTTGATTCCTTTTCTTTTTTTAATTAATTAATTTATTTTATTTATTTATTTATTTTAATCGCAAGCCATCAGTTTGGTTTCTGACACCTAAGCACCTTACAGTTCAGCAATGCCACCTTATTTTAGATGGTAATGATAAAAGACCTCGTCCTGGAAAAGAACCATTACGAATCAGTTGTTTTTCTCGATGTTACACGTGCATTCAATTGAGTCTGATACATTCGGGGATAACATAGAGATAGATAAATTTTTCAATTTAAAACAAAAGAAAAAAAGTGTTCAGTTAAGTATTAAAAGCCTTACGCTACACAAAGGACATATGGAAAATTCGTGATGGGGCTACCTGCTGGAGAATATTCCGACATGTTTTCAACCGGAGTTAAAAATCTCGGTTATTAGTAGACTCATAATTGAAGAAATGTGGTTTTACTAATATTCAGTTTTTAAATTCCAAATTGTTATACTTGTTACAAATGTTATATTAACTGTCCATAGTATATCTTAGTCAGAAAATGGTCAAAGTTGAGAAAAGAAGAGAATTATCCTATTATCATTGTTAATTAAATACAATGCACTTGCCGTTAAGATGAGAAAATCCCATTCATTATCAGCCACCAGAATTCCTATCTATTGTTAAAAAAAAAAAAGAAAAAGAAAGAAATGACCATGGATACAACTTTTATCACACGACTCTTCTCGACTGGTGTGGTATTTTAGGAGTACTAAAAATACAATGTGATAAAGCCCATCTGTCCTAATACTTAGTTTATGTGTACCAATAATAATAATAGTAATAATAATACAGATTTTTATTCAATATACATTAAAAAAAAAAGTACATTTCTGACAGACAATACTCATTCTCACTCTTTGAGAAGTTACTATGCGAATAAAGAACACTACAAAAATTAAATTAAATTAAAAATAAATTTAAAATACAAATTACAATAAATAAATCATAAATCAGTTGATTAAGTTAAGATGGGAAAGGAAAAAACTAAGGCTTTTTTTGTTTTTTTAACCGACTGGCTAGCTGCCTGGGCTATTGCCGGCACCCCACTTTCTTCCATCTCAAGTTTTAAGTGTTAACAATTTCAACGTTTTTTCCCCGCAGTTTTACCCCTCCCGCACATGGTGAAAAGGTTCTGAAACTAACTCATTCACTAACATTCAATCCTAGCCTAGCCTATGCGCCGGTTTCAGAATACTCGATATTCCTCTGAAAACCTGCCCTCGTTCACGTTAATAAATACATCCGTACATTATGTACAATTAATCTAACATATTATCCTAGGTGGTGTGGTGGGTTTATCGGGTACTTGATATTCCACCATAGACCCCACCCATGCATACACTACTATCGCACTAATAAATACATTCACTCAAGCAATAACCAATCCTTCTGTATTTACAAATTTTAAAAAAATTATTACTGTAGAGGAACAGTGGTAGCCGAGTGATAAGCGCAGTAGATACTTGGCTCGTAAAACCTGAGTGTTGTGTTCGATTCTCACTGTCACCCCAGGCAGTTTTTTAAGCACCTCCCAAAAAAATTATGCATATGCAGCATCTTGGGAAATTTTTCTCTGGGTAATATGCAAGATCATAAGCCGATTAAGATACTTATATATTGCTTTCATTCTTCATATGAATAACATCAATACCAGGAGCATTTTGCATTATTTCAGTTAATTTTCATTTTATTTTTATGCCTAAAATATCCCCACCACTAGCCCTAACAATGATGCATGGTTTTATGGTTAGCTTCCACTTTAACTCGTATTCAGTAAATAATTTTGGACATTTTGTATTACTTCCAACAAATTATTTAATTAAATATATATATATATATATATATTTCCTCCCCTGAAAATGTAAAAAAAAACTTCATTCAATATATTTCTTTGTCCAGTTATGTTATTAATTAATTTTAGTATATTTTTTAATTTTTTTATTGAGAACTTTGATGACTTTGTGGAAAAACGTGCTTCATTTCTTTTGTCTTTGTCTTTGTCCTCTTATTTACTCTCTGTTCTGCTAAAACTTCTGGATTTTATGAAAAAATCATGCTGATTTTAAACTTGATTCATTATATTTTTTACCTTTGCACACCTCCGTCACGTTACTTTCAATTAAATCTTTATAGCGGTAAAATGTCTCGTCTCTAACCTTTCTATCTCAATTTGACAACTTTTTCATCTTCTTTCAATACAGTTTTATGTTTTTCTAAGTTTTTGTCCGTTCCTTGATTCTATTTGTCGTAGCCTTCTTTACCACGTATCCTGCATCTTTTAAACTGTATCTTCTTAGTTTTAGACACATAAAAAACCCACAGTGTGGTGAATTTTGTACATTACAGGCCCAATTGTTCAAGCATACTTCGGTTCATTTTTTATTAGTGTCTACGTATTAAAGCGTTTTATTACATAAATTTAAATTTCAATGATTTGCTGATTTTACTCTGTTTCTTCACAGTCTCTTTTGTTATTTTGTAACCAAACGTTACAACTTTTTAGCTGTGTCTTGTAATTGTGTGGTGAAATACAGATTTGCTAGTTTCTTACGCACTTTATGTACCAAGTCCCGAGTCTTCTAGTGGCTATAATTTCATTTAAATTTTACAAAAATTATTTTAGAAGATAAGGACTGTAATTCAGCTTGAGAACCAGTTAATAATCGTTGAGTGTTTTTCTTGTTTCAGTATTAGGTTAAATACAATTGTAACAAATCTGTAAATAGTTAATTTATTATTTCATAAAAGAACAATAACATAGATTGATCAATTGTTTACAAATCGAATATAGTTACAAAACGTTAAAGGCACTTCCTTTTTTTTTTTTTATATATTTACACACTTATAAATATATAACACAGTTATTTGTGAGCTAGTATCATCAATACAAAAATAGTTTTTTCTATTTTTTTTGTCTCAACAAATTCAATTTTTACATCGTTTTTAACACACACAAAACAAAATTTCCACAACACTTTATTATTTCAATACAATTGAACAATAACGTTAACAACAAATGACTAATGAGCTTTGATGAAAATGAAAAACCTAGCCAACACTATATATATTATTTATTATTTATTTTTTTAAATCAAAAACTCAATCCAATCTTTTTTACTGACACATCATTTACATATTTATTACTAATTAATACTGTTGGATTTAAAAAGTAAGAATATTAGTAGAAATTCTAATTAGTCAGAATATACAAACACGTATGACACTGAAAAGTTAAATAAGAGTAAACTTTTTGACAGTCTATTTACATTAAATAATTTAATAAATTTGACTTTATTTCCTTCAGGTACTTATCATTTTCAAAACTAGTTTCACTTGAAAATGCTCTTATCCAAATAGAAAAAAAAAAAAAAATTCCCAGTAATGATTTGTCTTAGACACGAATAGGATATCTATAACAAATAAATAATTATTTACATACTAGACAAAGTACAACCCAAATTTATGAACTTAGAACAATAGGAACAATTATAAACAGTTGTTCTAACCTATTGAACATTTCAATAAACTTATCTAAATTTAATAATTTATGAGATCTGTCAGAATATTTTTAATGTAAATTAGGAATGCTTTTTTAAACTAAATTATCTAAATAAAATAAATAATTGTTAAAGTAAATAAATTTCCTTTATAAATTGGTGCTTGGAATAGGTTTATTTGGATCAGTTCCTGTTTGTTTTTTATGTCTTTGGTAAGAAATAATTTCGTCCTCTGGTTTTCGGTTTAGGAGGTAGTCTAGATCGTGGGTTATCCGGTCTAGAACATTTTTATCCTCACAGTCTTCGTCCTCCATTATTGTTGGTAAAACTTCGGAATTGCTTTTGATTGAAGCAGGTTCAAGCGTAGGGACCGGCACGACAAAAACGTCATTATCGGCCGACTCTTCCTTTGCAAAAGGAACTTTAGTAGGGATGTCTTTGGTTGGAAGTCGAGTCGAATTTGGTAACAGGCTATCCTCTTGGTCCACTTCTACATCTACAAACACTTTGCTCGTGATGACATCAGGAATGGGATTCAAGCTAAACTCTTTTGTACAAATATCATTGACCGATGACGTGTCTTCTGTAATATGGGCCTTTTCAGGAGCATTAACTAGCAATAAAATACCTTTGTTGTACTTTCTAGGACTATTTGGGTACACTTCTAAATCAACATCTGTATTTTCTTTCTTCTCGCCTAAAACATCAATAAACGGTAATTGCTCGGGTCTAACAACTGATGAATAATTCTAAAAAAATAGTGCATAGCTAGTCAATCAGATAAATAATTATTATTTAAAAGAATTATATTTAAGTGAGACTAACAAATATTCGGCTCTCCGTTGAACGTGACCATCTTTGGTTTTGAGATTAGTTTCTCACTGATTGGTACCAATTCTGTCATCTGAATCGGTGGGGTAGATTTTATGCATGGTGGAGCGCAGTCGCTTTCCACTTCTGGGTCTTGTTTTGTAAAGACTGGAAAATAGGAATCAATCATGAAATACGTCAAACAAATTTAATATTGAAAATACTCACAGTTAAATAAATTTGTGTCAGATTCAGAGCTATAGTCGAGGTCTTTGGAAGTGTAAATTTTCAACTGTTTCAGTAGTTTAATGTTAAGAGAAGACTCACTGTGCAGAATGTAACAGAAAAATATGAAAAAACCCTGGAACAGATTACAGTTAGATTAGTTCACTAAAAAAAAGTTTTATCTTGTTTTTTGTGAACTTACAAGAAGGGCAGAACACACACTGAAGAGATAATAATTGATTTTGTTTGGACTGTTGACGTATGTTACACTTGAAATAGACATGCACATCATCGAAAAAAATAAAACAGTTGTCCGCTTCAAAAGGCCAATCCTGCAAATAAAAAAAAAAAAATTGGTTTTTTTATGTGGATGTAAAATAAGTGTTTTGGTTTGTCAATAACTAAATTTGATCACTGTTATGTTTTGTAGCAATTTTTATTTGGCCACTGTTTTCACACTCCAGTAAAGAATTAGTTAAGTCATTTTTATCCTTCTGTTTTGCTCGAGATCTTGCGTTTTAACAAGTTTTTTCTAATTTCATATCTCATTATCTAAAAGTTGTTGGATATGTTTGTCAGAGTGATGGGTTTGTCATATTCTCAGAAGAATTTAATTGGACCATATTTCTATTTGTGGTTCCCTTATAAACCGCAATATAAAGTACAGATTTTTACTTGATGGAAAAATGTATCCTTAGATGCAGAGACCCACTGTTCAACAACTTCAAAAGCAGTATTAGATCTTAAAATGTGATGTGCATTTGATGGGATTGGAATCGCTTTATTGTGAACTTCTTCTGCTCAATCAGACCATTATTTCCAATGTTTTGGAATGCACACAATGGGAAAAGTTAATGTCAGCAAGGGACCAAAAAATGACAGGCAATGGCTTATCGCAAAGGGATTGCTTTCCACCAGAATAACGCCCTGCCAGATACGACTTACTTAACCCATTCATTTTTACACTTATTCTGGGCTTTGCGGAACAAGAAAATCGGGGCAAACTTTACTTCATTGAACTCATCGAGGAGTTCATCACTTAGAAGCCTGAGAAGTTCCAGACAGAATTTCAAAATCACATGGAAAAAAAAAGTTAAAGTTAAATTCATTTAAAAGTACACCTGGAACATTCATTCATTTTACGATAAAAAAACACTATTTTATAACCTGATTTATAGTAATTGAATTTAATACCTTCTTCGTATGATATGAGCTGTCTTTTCATCTTGCATGCAAAGTAGAAACTTCAACCTGTGCATCAAGTTAAAAAATAGGAAAATAAACATAGCGACTATTAAAAAACTGCATGTGACAAGTGTGAAAAACATTGCTGAATCGTATGGAAGCCACCAGGAGTCCAAATAGTTATCATTTAGGTGGTGTGCGAGCAGACTGCACAGAACAGCCAGTAAAGTTACACCTTTAATTAAAACAAAAATTAATACCTTGATTTTTAATTGACTTATTTTTATCGCACCTGTAGTTATACCAAACACAGTCTTCTTTATATTTTTTACATTAGGCAGTCGAACAACCTCAGTGTACACTACAAGTAGCTTGCTGAGGTGTGATGTTATTCCGAGAAGCATGAGACCTTCTATAAGAACTGTCATCGATGTAAAAGTGTACTGCAAACAAATAAGAAAAAATTAAAAAATGTTTAAACAGGCAAAATCAGAATTTACCTTAGGTAGATTGATTCTAGCAGAATACATGAAAATGCACATTATAAGAGCAACGGAAACGCAACACTGTAATTTCAAAAAGAGAATACATGTTTTTCTATGCCACCAACGAGCTAGTAAAAGTACAAATGCCAAGAGCGACTGGACTAGACAGCTTGTACAACCGATGAGAACAATTGACGAAGGACGGAGAATCCGGTTCAACCCAACATGGCTCTAAAAGATAAAAATAATCTTAATACAAATCACAAATTATTTGTGTTTATATTATTGAATTATATTATACATACAGCAGTAGAATCCATGGAAAGTAAAGCAGAGTAAACTCCAGGCCACTGACACACGCACTGAGTCACGTTGTGCTGCTTGACAGCATGATGACATGTGGACAAGTCCCAGTTTGCATCCAAGGATGGTGCGACTGCGCATGTCCTGTTCCAGCCTTCTCTAACTTCCCATAGTGGGATATCAACCTCGATGTGCACTTTCATGTGCCTAGCTACAGATATGCTCAGAATGTTCGACTGAACTTCGTAAATAATTTCAGTCCCATCCCTGAAAATTGACCGGCAAAAATGATCCGTTTGTTAATAAAATATTTAAAATGAGAGTGTTTTAAAAGTGACCTCATTTTTTGATAAACACAGGTTGGGACTGAACTTGTAATTTGGTCTCTGACATTGTGGTCTGTCTCACTGATTTCGTCAGTCTAATATTTTGGCATTTTAACATCTTCAGTAGAGGTGAGGGAAATAAGCAAGGAGAATAATCTTTAGACTGAACATGGCACAAAGCCAAAAAGATGTATTACAGAACAAACCACCAAGGTTAGGTGCTCATACATGGTCAGAAATCACAAACATATGTGTGATAAACATCAGAATCTCAAATATATTAGCCACAATTGATCAAAATTTTCACTGCTAATTTAGGTTAAGAATAATTACAGTTCAATAGGACTGTACTTAAAGACAGAGGGTACACAAAAGAGATGATTAAAGAATCTTCACAGAAACTAATACAAAACCTAGGAAGTTAAGTAAGGTATAGAATGTCGGACTGCACACTCGGGAAACATGTTTAAACTCAGAGCGACATGAATTTTAACTTTTCATTTCTGATTTCAAATTTAAGCATTTTCATATACATATACAGTTAACGTCCAACAATGGGGTGAGCAGAAAAGAAATAAAACTACTTTACATTTTTTTTTTCTTCAAATTGCTCTTTTAATTATAGTTAAAATTTCATGGCTAATGATGTTATATGAACCCAGAATCATTAGTGAGGCACATTTCAGAGTTAGACACCTTAATGACTTGGCCAGTACAAAGTCGACTAGATTTTTTAAATTCATGTTTGATTGTAACCTAATTATTAACGATTGTGAACATAGATTATTAATGATGAACGAGACTGGAATGTCCGATGGATTATTAAGTACCTCGACGGTATGAATTTTTAATGAGGAGTGAATGAGAGGGAGACCTCTGATGGAATTAAAAATACCACAGTTGTCACTCCTGTTGTAATTGTACATGGCTAATTCATAGTGGATGAATGTATTTATTGGAGTGAACGAATTTAATGAGAATGGACTATATGTTTAAAATAGATTAGTAGTGAAGATCTGTATAATGGTCCACCTCATGTTTGCTTAGAATTGTAAGTGTGAATTGAGTAACTATGAAAGTTGTGTTCTAATTTAGAAAAATGATCAGTTTCTAAAGTGGTGGATCATGAACAGTGTGTGTCTCAGATGAATAGAATTCAGATATACCGTATATCGATATCCACCAGGCATAAATATTTACACACAAGGAGAAGGAGAAACAATTTTTTAATACGAAAGAATAACATTGTAAGTGGGGGACAACAAATGGAGGTATACTCAGTCTCATAAAGGCTAGAAAGTTAATATGGGAGGTGGCGGTAATGGCCATTAGATGCTGACCCCAGTGGATTATTTGGCTCCTTCATGCAGTCAAGGGGGTGATGGACCTGCAGAATGGTCAGTTCTAATCTGCTTTACTTATATGTATATTCAGTTGTACGTATTTCAGGAGAATTGGTTTATTGCTCCCTATTTACTTTTTTTACGTATAGTACAATGGTGGGAATTAATTCATCAGCGTTTATTGAGAGTATTTATACCATATACAGTGTATGTTTTGGAGAATTTTGGAAAAGGGCGCCAGTATGAAAGAGGGCGCTACAAAACGATAGTTTAACCTTCTCGGTTAAAAAAAGAATTTTTTTCCCTCTCTTCTCTTCTTGGGTCGACCACGTGAATACGTGCTTTTAGATTTCTGTCTTCTAATCTCTCCTAAATTAATATTTTATATATCTCAGCTGAGTGTGATTTGTGAGTAATGTCTTTATCATAAATTTTTATTGTTTGTAAATTAATGTATATATATATTTTTTCTATTATTTCTTTTTAATTAGAAGGGTTAGCCTTAGTTTAAATTTTGTTTTTTTCTTTTTCTTGTTTAAACCCCTTTTTTTCTGAGGAAATCCACGTTGTTATCATATGTTGTATGTGCAACGCAATGCAATGCAATTAATTAATCCTGCAGAGAAGTGTGTCGAGAAGTGTATTAAAAAGTCTCTTGTGCCTCCTTTTCAAAATTTACATGTACTGTGTGGATTGATATCAATCTTTCCCATTGTGTATCAAACCGCAGTGGGGGCCGCGGTAGCCGAGTTGGTTAAGGTGTCAGACTCTCGGCTAGTAGACCCCGTGGTCATGGGTTCGATCCCCACCGTCGCCTTTGGAATTTTTCTGACGCCTAAGGGGACCGGTGGTCGCAATTAAAAGAAATTGACACGGCACTCATCAATGGAAGGGGCGGGACTGGATCTCAGCGACCCTGAACCTGGTCCAAGAACACTGGTACAAAGGGGGCTCAAGTTCACTTTGTGTTGTGAGCCCTTCCCCAAAATGGAGCCAGGGTATAGTACAATAAGCTGTACAGCTGGAGTGCTCAGGAAGGAACTCCTCCAGTCCCTGGTATCCATCCATCCATCCATCAAACCGCAGTACTTTTTTAACAATTCTGTTCGGATTTTAAGTTCCTCAAGTTGATTAATCGTGTATTTTCTTTCTTTTCAACCATAAAAGCTTGCTAATATTTTTTGAAAATCCATTGAATTAAAAAACCCTTAAAAAAATCTTGAATTGTATTTTATGTAAATGAAATTGCCAAAAAACGACATGATACCAAAAGAAAATCTTCATTCAACTCAATTGTATTCAAACCCAGTACAACATAATTTATCTCTATTCAGCCATAAAGCAAGTAAAGAAGAATTGGATTCATTGGATTGTTCATCAAACTGGAGAGTGCTTGGAACTGCAGACTACCCAATATTTCAATAAAGCAATTCCTGGCACGCTTCAGCGGGATGAACCTTATAAAGACATTGTCTGATTGGGATGACACCATTCTTAGCTGAATATTTCTCCAACAGAAGGACCCAGACTACGAACTGAATATCAAGTCGACAGCGTAATCTACCTCACCTGTTAAACACAGCTTTTATCTAAGTTCACGAAGCCAAGGATAATTTTCAAATGATATGCCGGAAAAGAGATCAATTAAAAAAAGGCATGTACAAGTCGTATGCCTTAATAAAAAATGTGTTAAAAACTTACACATTTTTTTGTGATGATCGATTTGGCAAAAATTTTGTGATATTGTGATAATTGACAATTGCCAGTATGTTCTTAGTGTTGACAAACCCAGTGTACTGTTGCGCAGCAACATGAACAGCAACCTTCGTCGTGTACCATGTTGGATAACTGTAAAAACATTTGGATTATTTCTTTTGTGTTGTGGTAATTTTTTAGAGTAAATTTCTTACTCATTAGACAGTTTTGGTATGTAGTAGCTTGTATGAGTGTCGTCCATTATGCTCATGACGTCTATGACAAATGAATCATACGAAAAATGATGTGCCGTTCCATTGTGGGTGTGTTCAGCCCAGAGTAAAGTCCATCTGTTTAACAATACCTGAACATCCCTTACTTTCTAAAAATAATAGTTTTGTTTTAGCTTCAACCAAAGATTTTTTTTTTATATTTAATAATACTAACATGTTCGTTTATGATTGAATTGGTGAAACCTAGGAGTAAGTCTATACATCTGTAAAAGTACATGGTACTGTCGATGAGATCAACCCATGAAGAAGTGTCATTAACGTATAAAAGGATTTCTTGCAACAAGTCGATTATGGGCTCGCCTTCTCCTGGGTAGAGATCTTTCCTATCTTCAAGAAAATAAACCAATTCTGAACTCGTCTTTTCTAATGTCGTCTTCATATATCCTCTAGCTAATATTCGAAACTGTTATAACACATAGAAACCAACAATTACAAATTAAAACAAGCAAAATGTGATTGAATCAGTACATTTGTCATGATGCCGTATAGTCGGTCGGATATGCAGTTAGAAAAATTTGGCTCCTGCCAAACCGCAAATCCTGGATCTGAAATCAAGCACTGACGCTTTGCAATCCCATAATACCTGTAAAAAATTGTGGTTAAATGAGTAATAAATCTAGTGTTTATGTTCACTACCTATGGGGGCATTCAGTTAATGCAGTACTTCCTGGTGTAGTTATGCTCCATTTAATACCATTGTACAACTCCGATTTACACATCGCCATTGATGTGTGATTAATGACTTCAATTCTAACACTCTGCTCCTGTGTAGCCGCCAACGTATGAGCAAGGCATGTGTATGTTGTTGATTTCTAAAACATAAGTTTTACAAATAAAAAGAAATTTAAATAACAACAAGAGAAAAACGAGACAATACAACAAATATTTATCCATAATAAATAAGCCAAGAAAACTTTCGATAAACGTTTGATGACATAAAAAAGGGTAGACATGTTTTATTATGAAATGTTAATTTACATTTTCAAATTCATGTCTACTTTGGAAGGCGAATTTGTCCTTTGAATGCAACGTTGACTATGGCTGGTGTTGGACCCCCCAGAGGGCACAGAAACCATTCAATGCTGGTAATTCATACGAAGGATTAAGGTTACAAGGTCATCATCTTTTAACGCAATTTGACGAGTTCTCAAAATTGATAGGGCTTCAGCAGTAGAGAGGAAATTTTGGAAGCAGGATAGAATCAGTTTTTGACAAAAAAGAGTGCCTAGGCCAAAATGTGGATATTGAGATTAGTGAATTAGTAAGGAGCTGTGACAATTTGAGGATCTTTGATTAGAAAAATTGTATGTGCTGGATATTGTATGGCTTGGTAGAGCCCCACAGTCCTTATGTCCAGAATGGTCACAGTAATATACTGTGTAAATTTAGTTCGGTTTTGACAATCGTAAATATTTTCATAGTTGTAACTTAAGTATTGTGTAAGTTTTCAGTCTGTCGTCTAGGTGATAGTGAGCGGGAGTTGGTAGCTCCTTATTGTTGATGGAAATTCCAGTGGAAGGCAATTTTTTTCAATCTAATTGTACACTGGGTAAAGTTTTCCCCATCAAGTCTTGTCTTTAATATTTTTCACCGGTCTTTGCCAATCTCAAGGCGTTCGTGGATGTGATACCAGTAACAAGGCAGAATGTGGCAACATCCAAAAACAGCAGTTCCAATGGTATAAAGCATCGAAGGAATGTTTTTGTAATTACCAACCATAAATACCAAGACTGCTCCCTTGTGGGACGCCAGCTTATATTGGTGTAACAGCTGAGTATTAATTACTACACCTCACTCTTACACAGCAGCCCATTAAATAGGATAGAAGGGCAAAGGTTGAAAGAAAGTGTAGGCAGCTTTTAAGTGTATATGCTTGGGTGTTAGAATGTATCAAATGGTCGTCGTGGCAAATTAGGTTAAGGATGTAATAAGGAATTTTGACAATTTGAAGAAATTTGATTAAATAGCAAGACAGAATCCACTTCTACTTCATAATTACGACCAGAGTTAGTTAAGTTAGTTTATGATAGGTAAGTTAGTTTGTCATTTCTTAGCAGAAAGCTAGATTATTTTTAAACAGATTTTGTTTGAGTAAGCAATGATAATTATGAATCCGTACTTCAATGTTCTGCACCCTCAGGATACTTCCCGTAGGCTTCAAGTCTTCCCAGACCTCCTTCCCAGGTGATAACGGGAAGAGTTCCTTGTTCTTTCTCCAGCTGTATCCAATGGGATCTTGATCCGACCACCTTCTCTCGTTGGTGGACACGCATTTCAAATCGATGCTTTCACCCTGTAACGGATTAAATTTGATACTTTTGTAAAGAGAATGCGCCTCTTAGGACGTTACCTTTTGTAGAGAGGCACTCATGGGCAGGATGTGCACCTGAGGAGCTTTGGCGACTTCTACGTAGACAGTTTTGCATTCTTGGAAGCCCCAGTCTGCTATTTGGCAAGTGTATCTTCCTTCATCGAGGGCGTCTATCTTCTCGATTACCAGGATCGAGGTGTATTCATCTCGTCCGTCTTTCGGCAGCATTTTCGTCCATATCAACCTGACCAATATTATTATTAATATTGAAATATGAGACATTTGTTTTTAATTAATAAAAAATTGTCCATACAAAATAACAATCTGTTTTGTGATGTTTAGATATATTAGTTGTGTTGGTACAATTTATTTATTACAATTATTTTTAAAGGTACCAGAGCTCATCGCCCAAATTTTCTTACATTTTGTACGGTAATTTTTTAAAAATAGTTTACGAAATTTCCTCCTTTTTTTTGCAAAAACTTTCAATTGTTAAGAAATTTATAAAAATCTTCATAAATCTTCAATCTTCATGACCTATGAATGATGCGACAGTGTTCTGCACCGTAAAAAAAGAAATAAAATAATGATTTTATTTGGTTCGTCCATCTTACGGTGGCATTTTGGTCAATATTGACAACTAACCAACAAATGCATTATTCAATTTGTCTTGAGGAATATCGTGATGTAAGCTGCATTCTTTATAAAATATATTTCACAAAATTTCAAACCAAATAATATTTCTAATACTACTCATTAAATTAAAATATACTGCATATTATTCTTATTAAATAAAATAATATTATCATGATATCACTATTAAAAACATGTATAAAACCTAGTCAGACCAATCCTCACGACTGTCAAGTGTTGTGGAAGTGTAGGCTTTGTGCGCCGTTTAGTTGTGCTCGTAAACAAATATAACTATTCACAAAACATGTATAAAAACCGGTTAGACCAAATTTCACG
>CM077108.1:10122469-10135572 GCA_039619505.1 Cimex hemipterus
GAGAGAGAGAGAGAGAGAGAGAGAGAGAGAGAGAGAGAAATATAAAAAAAATAAGATAAAGTGTTAAACCGGAAAGAGTTGAAAACAAACGGAGAGAGAATATATAATAAAAAATATACCAACAAAACATACGATATCGCGAAAGAAAGTTAAAAAAGGGAAGAAAGAGGATAATAATGGTAACGAGAAAAAGAGAGTAAGGGATAAAAGCTGAGCAAACGTGTGATATATATATATATATATATAGAGAGAGAGAGAGAGAGAGAAGAGAGATAGATATGTAGATCAATAGATAGGTAGACAGATAAAATGGTAGCTGGATAAATGGATGGATACAAACCTTGATCCTTGATAAATAGAAAGATAGAGAGGGAGAGAAATAAAGAAAGCATTAAAGAGAGAAATCCCGAAAAAATAAACAGAAAGATTGGTGTGATAAAAAATTGATTGATTAAATTTTTTTAAACCATGCAAAGTTAGGTTTCGTGGACTTTCCTTTCACAATGATAAAGATAGTTTAATGGATTGAGGAAAAGTTAAAAAGATAAAGCAAGTTAGAGAGAACGTGATCGAAATAGAAACAGAGTATGATTGAGAATTAAAGAAAGAGATATAGAAAAAGGTAAAAAAAGAATGATGAGAGACAGAGATAGAGAAGTGCAGATTGAAGGTTTTTGTTCGACAAGAGGCCTGGGTCATTCAGCAATATAAAAGGAATTCTATATTTATAGAATTATATTATACAAACAGGAAAACCTACGAAAATAACTGATTAGTCTCGATGCTCAATTATGAATAATTAAATATTGTATGTGACGTTGATAAAATGTAGCCTGCCCGATGGAACAACTAGGCGGTGAAAGTTCATTAAGTGTGGCTTTGACAGCGCTGAAAACGGCCCGTTGCAACCGCGATAACCTCGCCTGGTTAAAGCACAGTAACCGAATCGGTGGCAGCAGAATAACCGAACCTGTGGACGCATTAGCAAATTCAACGTCAGTGCAATGAGCGAATCTGAGATTGAACGAACTAAGGATGCGGTGCCGCATTTTATTCGTTACTGACCTTGAGGTTCCTCGGTAACCTATTCCTTTAAGAGTAAATTATGTGTCTTGCAATCCAATTGTCGTTAAATTAATTATTTATGGTCCGTCTACGAAAGCTTTAAGGAAAGAGAAAATATTATTGCAAAATTTGGATGGTATATTACGTTCCTCTCTTTGAAGACATGTCAGGTAGATATAAGTTTCGATTTTGTACCATTTATTTGTTATGTAAAGGATTTTGTTACAACTATTTGTAACGCAGATGAATTAAGCTTCATCACATGTTTTGGTCAATCATTGAATTTTGTTTGGATGGTTTGAAATTTAGATGCAGCCATGTGGGATGGATTTGAGGACAGTACATCCGCCATCAGAAAATGTATGAAGAAATTTCGAGAAAAGGTTGCATTTCATTCCAAAATTAAGATAAATAAAGAACGTCAATCTTATCTGACTTGGTAATAATGATTTACCGTGAGTACAACGCAATGTTCAATATCTCGTCTGACCGACCAGAACAGCTAGGACAAGCAATAAATGAACTGGAACCAACATCATCTACACAGGGTTTGCGGGGTGATGAACTCGTTTGTTCGTTCATTCCATAACTTCTTGCAATCTTCAGTACTGTGTCGATGTATTGGTGACTCACCCTACCTTGACTAAAGACGGGTCCAGACATGCGGGTATTCGACGAATGCCGAATGCCGCCGAATATTCCGGAACTGCGGCCGTTTCCAGAGTTGCTCGTGTTTGCGTCACCAAATAGCTTGCTTATGCACACACACCTGCAGGTCTTGTATAACCTCCTATTTGTTGCGGAAACAGGGAACACGTATTTTCCAAATGCCATTTCATTTGTCGCCGAGAATCATTACAAATACAATTACGCGACATTTTAAAATGGTTGAGATGGGAGGCTAGAGTTCGAGGGGATCGACGTCACGATAGTTCAAGTGGTAGAGCATCGGGGTATTTAGCTGAAGATCATTTCTCAACCAATACCTTTCATAAATATTAATTAATTGAAAGTTTACAGTAGGCTAAGGTATTTACAGTTATAGTTGATTCCTTGAATGTGTGGATGGTTTCAGTGCGGTTATTTCACGAATATTCGTGAACAGCCGAGCGTCCATCCACAATAGTCTGGAACCGGTGAAAATTTGCGCGGCATCCGGCGAATACCGCATATCTGGAGCCGCCTTAAAAGCAGTAAGATATTATAATAAATAAGTTAGGTTTTTCCTCCAGCTAAGCTGTAAAGCTACGGTTGACGTCATAGAAACGCATACCTGTTATAATAAGCTATTTACAGAATATGAAAACATATTCATTTCAATTTCCGCTTTGTTTACTTATACCGACATACCACTCCTTCGTGTTAATCCGGCGGGAAAGATCAACGTACGGCTTTTAGCGTGTTACTAGAGAGGCGAATTGCTCATGTTTCCGTCGTCGAGTTAACACGAAGTTGATATTTTAAAGTGAATATGACCCATGGATTTTGATAATGTGATAATTAATTTAGTTATGGGCTTCTCTGATCAAACAAAACGCCTGATTGCAATTAAATCAAGCTGAAATAATTTAATGTTTGACTGAAATTAATCGTAATACAAACATTGGTAATGTAATTATTGGCATTGTCTAGTTCAACATCTGATTATAATGCAATTCGATGTGGACTATCGTTTAAGATTTGCTTTCAATACCAACTACCAATACATATTCATTAATTAATATAATATTTGGAAGTTAGATATTAGTTATTGTATTTAATCGCTCCCTGTCTGGAAAAAGGTAAAAATGAAAGCCATATATTGGTGTATAGCATTAACACTTTTTGCCTTCTACAAGAACAAATTGTGACATTTTTATCGAGACCGGTTCCGTAGTTTCTCTGTCTAAATTGAAAACGCGTAAGATCATTGACTGTTATCTATATATGCGCATAATTGGCATAATTTTTACATTTTGGAAGCAGTAGTCATACTTTCGTACTTTAAAAATACAAATAAACGGCTTGGCAGAGATTAAACTAAATACATTATTTTTTATTTAGAAATCGTGAGATGCCGTCTGGTGTGATGTAGGTTTGAGTAAGAAAAACTTTTCTTTATCGTGAAAACGTTTCGATTTTTATTGCGATTATCTCCAGTGGCTGGGATTTACAAACATTGTTTCCATATAACAATTACAGTTTGGATGTGGAAAAGTGAATTTCTACAATCCAAAATATACATACATTTTTAATTTTTTTATATCCAATTTGCTCGAATATATAAAAAAATATATTTTGCATTGTATAAATTCTCTTTTCCACATTCTACATGTATTGATTACATGTAAACAATATTTTTAGATCCCAGGCTCTGAAGATGATCTCTGATAAAGAATTTCTTTCTGAAACCTTCATCACACCAGACCACCACATCTTCTAACTAGATCGAATAACGGTCAATAATTACCACACATAAATACATAAAGGGAAACACAACCGTACATAAGTTCAATACACGATAAAAAGAGTCAAATCCCCGAAATGGAAAAGAGCATATCTTTATTTTGAAAGAAGAAGGCGAATAATAATTTTAAACCTTTGGGTAAAAAAAAATACAAAATGTATAAATAGAAATTTAAATGTATGGACGTAAAAATAACTGAATTGTACTCAATTTAGTATTATGGAGAAGAGTAACCAAAACAGAAATTAAATATACAGCAACAACAGAAAATTAACCATACTCAATGTGAAATTGGATGGACAGGAGGTAACAAAAAATGACGGGAGTTGGAAAATGTTGAATGACGAATGAAATGAGGGATGAGTTGGACTGACTTAGAAAATAAATATTAATCCATATTTGCATTTAGTAATTATAATTGACCTTATTAACTAAATTAATTAATTTAATCATAATTTTTTATCTAAGGTATTGGTTAGGATGAAAATGATTGCGCCAGGAAGGGTAAAAATAATAAAAATTAGTAAAAAATACTAGTTAATTGAAATTATTTTGTACTAAGCGTAGTAATTGTTATTCAATATTTGTGTAACTTTTATGAAATTAAAAATGTCTACTTATTTCATTTTATTTATTTGATTTTTTAATGATAAAATTTCAATACTTTAACAGTGAGTTCAAACATCTTTATTTCGTCATTTTTTATATTTAAATATTGAGCTTATAAAAGTTTAAATTAACCAATGGTCGAATTAAAATAATCGGTGTTATTTTGGAATATTTTCACGCAATGTTGTTCATTTTTGAACCATGGGAATTCTTTTGATACTTTGAAATTATCTAGATTTTTTTAACCATCAAAAGCATGGAAACAAGTTCATTTGATAATTTGTAATAGTATCGAATCCGCTACTACCGACTGGCATGAAAGTTGTTTAAGGGTAAAAAAGAAATTAACGATTTCTTTAAATTTCCGTCGAATTACTCTTTATGTAAGGTATTGGTCGAAATGTGAAAGCTAGTGTTTCGAGAGAGATTCGAACCCACTACCTTGCGCTCAATACGCCCCTGCACTTGAGCTATCATGACACTAGTTTTTTCATTTCAACCACTACCTTAAATAAAGATTAATTATTTGAATGATGTTATTTGGGCAATCGGATCACTAAATGAATTCGTTAAGTTAAGAGAAGTATTTCTTCACTAAAAGCTCTCCGTGACCATTTCAATTGTCGCCGAGAATCGAATCCTGATTACAGGACATTTGAAAAATGGTAAAATTTCGAAAGGTAGGTTAAGATGAAATCGAACTTTTTCATTTCAACCAACGCTACATTAAAAAATTATTAGACTAAATTTTAAAAAACGTCCCAGTGGATCGACGTCACGATGGCTGATGTGGTGGAGCAGCGGCATTTTAAGCCGAGGTTTAAGGCTCGAATCTACAAATTTTAAAAAAAGAGCTAATGGCTAATGATTAATACCATTAGAAAATTTGTTCAAAGTTGAAGCTTAGGGAGCAAAATGTTTTTTGAATATTTATTTTTGACAAGACAAGGTGATGAAACTTGTTGGTTAGAATCATTTTTGTACGCCTGCAGGATTCTGTTGTAAAACTCGGTTGTTTTCTTCGTTGTTCGTTTTCTTCTTGCTTAACCTCACTTTTTTCCTTGACTAACAGAAATTCGTCTGACATACCTAGCCGACAATTGTAGACAGAACAAATTGTTCAAAAAAAAAAAAAAAAAAAAAATGCTGCTGGTGAAATTCTACTTAATGGATTCTCTAGAATCTTCATTTTCATAACAAACAATAAACAATACTTTTTATAAGATGATACATTTTTCAATTTTCAATAATTTCAGTGCCAATAGTAGATTTGGTTAAGATGTTTTTAAACTGGCCGAATTATCAAAAAAAAAAAAAAAATAATAATAATAAAAAACAAAAAAAAAACAAAAAAAAACAAAGAAAACTAACTTACTTTTAAATGTAGAGCAGGCTCTTGTCGAAAGCTGTTTTCTTTTTGAAGTAGATTTATATCACCGAGCCTCCCTTTCGCCAGCAGCTTGCCTATGAGTTCTCTCACCCTGTTCTTATCGTGGCTGCTACCGAAAAAGTGAAAAACGACGTCGTCCTTTTCACTGTAAGAGAAAAACGGTTAGAAAAAACTTAAACACCTTGGAAGATTAGTGTGTCACCGAAGAATAATGTTAAGGTGTAGAATAAATTCAACATCTCAAGACTGAAAAGACTTTTAATGTTACATTTTTATTTAGTGATTTATTAGTTTTTAAAATATTCTGATTTATGAATTGGGGATTATTTTTATATCAGGGTTTTTTTTTCATGCAAAACAGCTTAAATAAACGTAGATCATTTGAAGAAAAGAATTGGTTTTAAGAAAACTTTAAACAAATTAGAAAAAAATTCTGATTTTTATGCAAAGTTGGTTATTTGTTCAGTAAAAAAGACCCTATTTAAAAATAATGTGCCAAGTATCTGCCTTCAGGATTAAAAAAAACTTTTAATTTCGTATAAAAGGACATTTCTTATCTTACGATTATTACTTCAATAAAGTTTCAAGCTATTAATAATGAAAGTCGATATGGTATAATAAATTATATAACTCTTTTGATCCCTCTGAAAAGCCCTAAGATTAAAAGATTAACTCCCTTCTGGTCTTTATCCGAGAAGCTTAAATATCAATTTTAATACGGTTTTAATACAAACAAATCTCGCTTTTACAATAACTTCATTTTTTACGATTAACATTTCAGAGTCAATAACGCAATAATGGATACTGGCCAGAGAAATTCAACTAATTTTTTGCTATTCCTGTTACACGTTAAATATAATTACTTAATGATAAATTGACAATTACTTTTAAAAAAATTAAATAATTGATGTTTTTAGATGTGTCATACGGTATCGACTTGCTAGTGTTCCTTACCGTTTTACTAAAAACTAGTCATTCTAGGAAAAATGCAAGCAGTAATTTTTAGCGCAAGTTTTGGTTTCGAAGATTCAGATAGCCACTGTAAAATTATTCGGCGTTGGTTTTAATCTAAAATGAAATATGCACGAAATATAAACATTTATTGCAATATGTAGAGATTAGTGACCGTTAATCGTTAATTATTCAGATACCGTGAGATGCGGTCAGACCGCAACTCACGATAACTGAATAGTTATTTATTACAATGTAACACATTTTTACGCGAGTAAAGAAGTACCAAAGGAATGTCACTAATTAAGCATTCGATTACTAATACTCATTAGCATTAATTATGATGTCTTTTTGAGGCGAAAAATAAAGTGGCAACTGTTACTGAAATTCCTTGACACCCTAGTTTTCAAATTTTGTACCTTACAGATTTCATGGAACAATTTATGGGTGTAACGCTATTTTATTGATCAAGTTAAGTTATTAATTTTTCCCTAAAGGTAATTAAGATTTATGCGGCTGTATTGCTCTTGGCGGTTATAGCTTCTTTATCTGAATGTATTTATTAGTGCGAATGAGGGTTGAACCGGCATGAAATATTTAGAACGGTGAACCTTACGTTTGGAAATCTTCTGGGAAGGTTAAATGATGATTCGAAATACCCAAGGAAATACTTCTGAAGGCAGGTTTAATGTCTGTATTTTAAAAATCCTAGACGGAAAAGCTGTGAAGCCCTTGTAGTTGACCGGAAAATTAATAATGCAATTAATGTATTAATGCTGTTTTTAAATTATTTACGCAATTTTTCATGTAAGGGAATGAACCTGAGAAATTTATGTAAAATGGAGTTCAGTTTTAGATTTTTTAAGAAATTTAAAGAAATGCACTTTGTGCAACATTTGAAGGAAAGTTTTTTTTTTTTTTTTTTTTTTTTTTTTTTGCTGGAGCTTCCGACATCTTGTTCATTTCAGCCCCACACTAAGTCTATGTTCTATACCCGTTCAGACATTTTATTCATACAAATAAATACGTTCATACACTTAAGTACATTCATACAGTGCACTCATTCCGTTTGGTACGTGGAGTACTTGATATGTATGCATTTTTGGAGATCGGGAGATGCGGTCTGGTGTGCCGTTGGTTTTAGACAAACATTTTCTTTATCGTGCCAACGTTTCGATCTGCGTAGAGATCATCTTCAGGGCTCGAACCTCTCTCTCTCTCTCTCTCTCTCTCTCTCTCTCTCTCTCTCTCTCTCTCAATCTCAATTTCAAGTTCACTGGCACTCTCAAAACGACACACAAGAATAAGTTACACATTTACACAGAAAACAAACAATTCAGGCCCTGATGATGATATCAATATAGATCGAAACGTAATCACACTAGACAGTATCTCACGATCTACAAATAATCAATGACTAAGCACCATACACCTTACAAATAAACTTATGTTTAACTAGGGTTATTTTCAAGTGGCAATTTTTTTTAAAAACGTAATTGTGAATAATTTTTTATTACAAATGTAACATATCAAATAGCAGAAAATTTATCGCTCACGTTATGTTTAATATTTTTAGGTCTTCCATTTTGCTCAAGGATCCTGATCGAAAGAACTTCATTATCTGAAACAAACAATGTACGTTTAGTCGTATTTAGAGAAAATAATATCTTCACAAAATGATCGAATGCTGGTTTGACAGATTAAAAAAAAATTTTTTTCATGTCTGTGCATATCAAAACATTTACACAGGGCATTCGGAGGAGATGGGTTAAGAGAAACCAGTCAACACTGATGCTCAATATGAAGGATTAGAGGGCGAGAAGGTCTAAAAGCCCTAGTCGGTTAAAGAGAGTTGGTGGGTTCTCGGGATGGAAAGGTTTATAGATTATGCACGAAAGCATGGTATGGGACTTTTAGAAGCAGGTTCGTATCTGTTCGTTAACCAAAGAAATGGTTAACTTGTGGATTGCGACGTTTGTGTCTAGTATGGGGTTTGACTATTTGTTCGAATCTTTTGATTACAAAATTTTGTTGCGCTGCCATTCCAATTCCACTCCATACATCAAGAGTGGTCACAATATTGTGTTATACATGTTTATTTAAATTTTGACGGTCAAGAGAAATTTCGGTCTTAAGAATCCGTACCTTTTGTGTGAGGTAATCGTCTCTGTTGCCTAGTGTTCCGTGTCAGTCTGTTGTCTAGGAGTACATATGAAAAAAGTTGTAGTTCATTATGGCTACTTCCTAGTAGGATACATGAGCTAGGTATTATATACAAAATTTAAAAAATATAAGTGAACAAAATATTTATTGCTATTTACCAGCACATAAGAATACTATGGCAATGTGTTACTAAATCCACTAGTTTCGTGGTCCGCTTGACCAACATTCAAAAGGTGGGGTTGAGATGGTGTCCCAGTGGATATAAGTTACGATAGCTCAAGTGGTAGAGCAGCGGCGTATTTCGCCGAAGATCGTGGGTTCGTATCCTACTCGTGACGCTGACTTTTTTAACTCACCCAAGACCTTACATAATAATAATTAATTGAAAGAGGTAACTCGTTCAATTGATCACTAAAACGTAATTGGAACTATAAAACACATTTCTGAAATTAAAAAAATTATTCAGAAATCGTGAGATGCGGCCGGGTGTGATGTAGGTTTCAGAAAAACATTTTCTTTATCCTGCCGATATATTTCACGCTGCTTCTCACGATTTCTGAATAATTATCGATTAACCATCACTAAACACTACACATAATTTAAAAAGAAAAATGACCGGTGATCATAAAGCTCATACTACACGAAAAAGAATAGTTACAATATAATCAACGAAAGACAAAAAAGACAAGACAAACACTCATGATTTTGTAAAAGGAAACTTTACAAAATTCACCCAGATTCAACACAGAACATGTGGAAATATCGAAATAAAGTAAATAAAACCCACCTAAACTGCAAGGATAGTGGTCAGAAAAGACAACAACAAATTTAATAGATCCCTGCAGTCTAAAAACAATTAAATTTTTAATTTATCTCACTTTTGACATTTTTGAAATGTACGCTTTTTTTGAAAAATGGCTAAAAGAAGGGAAAATTCAAAAAAGTGCGGTTGAGATGGGAAGCTGGTGGTGGGGTCACGATGGCTCAAATGTAGCGGCATATGAAGCCGAAGTTCGCGGGTTCGAATCCCACTCGTGGCTGACTTTTTTATCTTTACCAACAATCTTAATGGATTGAAAGATATTAGTTGGCCAAGCGGACCACGAAAAATCGTGAATATATGCTTTTTGTTTACTTTCTTCCCAGTAAGTGTGTTAGCAATCCCAAAATTATGTTAACATCTTGTATTTTTAATCGTACCTAGTGCAGCAATCATCAGTTTTATTGATCAGTTTTAGATACCCTCAATTTTTTAATCGAAATTTATGTTTTACTTATTAACGAATTTTATTTCCTTCAGGTATCATCATTTTGTGATTGTTTTCTGTATAATAAGATTAGTAGGTTATTTCTTACGACTTGTCGCTCTTTTCTTAATTCATTAAAAATGTCAGCTGCTAATTTTCATCATAATTTTTTTCAATTTATTTCAGTAATAATAATTATTTTTTATAAATAGTCAAATTTTAACTTTTTTCCGAAACAGTCTCCGACTGATGGATTTTGCCGAAGTCTATTTTTTTTTGTATTTGTTATTGTAAATAAAAGTATCATTCTATTTATCCATTAAGAAGAGAAAAAAATCTTTTTAACATGAAAGAGGTGAAAAATACATCGTTTCATGATAAATTATTATTGTGCTCGAATTTTTCCTCTTGCTGCACAATTTACCTTTTAAAAACGTTACATGCCCAATTCCTTTTGGAGTATGAAGTTCAAAAACGTCGCTTTAATTGGTAAAGAAATTTTTAACACCTAATATACATAAAAGTCGAGTGTTCTCAAACGGCATAAGGTATGGCGAGTTGAAGTTAATCAAGGCAACATACGCCAGGGCACATGATTTGCAGCATTCTAAAAATTATATGAAGCACTTCTAAAGCTCGAAATCTTACGAGGCGAGTTTCAATTTGTGCAGAAGAAAATTATACAAAATTTAAAAAAAAACCGTCTCTACTTCTTTAAGTCTTACGGTATATTTTCAGTGTAAAGCTTTTTTTATTTATTGTATTTTAAATTTGTTATATTTTGGCGTTTTAAGGTTTTTTGTTTTTCGAAGAGAAAAGTTATTGACGGATATTGTCCCATTGGTCTAGCCTTATATAAAAAGCAAATCAACAAGGATTGTAATAGCTCGTTTTTAATCATATTTTGTTTAGTTTTTGTACCTATTTACTTACGTTATTCAATGTTTTCCACCCATTTAATAACATTTGATCACTTGACGTAAAAACTGAACTTATAATTAATATATTCAGGCGACGGCCTAAAAATATCCATATAAGCCTTTTTCTATAACCGAGATGGGAAAAATATACGTTTGATGCTATTTTTTCAGTCGTCTGTCTGTTAGTTTAAAAGGATGTCCTTTTGTACAAAATCGAGGCAAATTTACGCGTTTTCAGCTGTTTTTTTGTTTTGTTTCTTTACAAGCGCGATCCTTCTCCCATTCATCACCGTGCTCGGAGGTTATCTTGACCATAAACAATGGGTATCCCAGGCATGAAACCCTTTCTTCGCTGCCGCCATCTGGCTTGCTGTTCTCTTTAGTTTGAAATATTTCAAAAACGGGCGGCTTTGTTTAAACAAGTCTGGAATAAAAATGTTAATTTTAAAATTAATTGTTAAGCTCGATTGTTTTTACAAACCGTCATAAAGACCGACCGGTAATGTGGTTGGTATGAATGAAGGATAAATCATGATGAATAATTCAAAACAAGTGATTAGTTATACGGCAATGATGGTGAATATCCGTAATGGAAAGCGCTATCAATTGATCGAAATTCGAGATACTTAATCACTCGTAAGAGGATTTTCTGGTTATTTTTCTAACTTAAGGAAAAATAGGTTGAAATCAGACAGGATTCTGCATTTAGGACGGCTTGGCTATTACCACCGCCACCAAACTGTATGGAAATGACCCAGCCTGGGAAGATAATTCTCTTTTGAATAGAAGCCCGTAGGACGGAGGACAATTGAACCGCGAGTGTTGATTACAACCAATTTGGAACTGAATAAATTGAACCGCAGCTAGTCCGAAACCCTTTTCACTTCGAGGAAATGGTAATTTTTTTTACATAAAAGCTCTTTAGGAACAAAGGGCTGTTCTTCTTTATAATATATACAAATTGTAAAGTTTATTCTTTTTTTTGTATTTACATTAAATAATAAATCTTCCTATAATTTCCAAAGCTTTCAATTTGACCCATAAAACGCCAAAATTTCATATCCATTCAAGTATAAATTTATTTTTGATCACGATTAAATTTTAAAATACTTTTGTCTATCCTTGATGTTCATTGGTATTTCAATGATATAACCATGGTCAGGATAAAAGTATGTTGTTAGGCCGTTTCTTGGTTTTTAACATGTAGACGCGTTGGATAAATTATACATGGTTATAAGAAGGGCGAAGCTAGATAACTTTTGCAAACATTTGGGTCAGCCAATAGCCGCTGTTTTTTTTTTTTTTTTTTTTTACTGTTTATGGTTTTTATACGGCGAGTTTCACCGAATTAAATTAAAAATTGTAATCTTTCCCGCAATTTATAATTAATGAGAGGAACCATAAGATTACATAACATTTTTTGTCATAAAATAGCCTTGTGAGTGTGGTTTTGAAGTGTAGCAGAGGAAATAAAAAAATTAATTTTAACAAATTAAAATTTTAAATCTAAGTTTTACTATCATTGCATAAATTCATTTTTTATGTAAAATTTTTCGGCATAGTTCATAAATTCATTTTTTGACATTCTACGTGTATTAGTCGAATTTAAAAATGGTTATTATTATCAGGCCCTGAAGATGATTCCAGTAAAGATCGAACGGTTGGCACGATAAAGAAACTGTTTTCTTAAAACCTACGTCACGCCAGATCGCATCTCACGATCTCCAAATTACCAGAAGAAATAAAGTTATGTTTGTGAGATTTTCTACATGTTAAATTACGAAATTGAACTTGATTTAAATTCCCAATAGTATTATGATTAAATATGTAAATAGGGGTTAAAAGATTTGACAAATTCAAATTTTGATTTATTTTGGAAGCGACCAGCTTATTAGTACTACCCGCGTGTCATTAGTCAGGACGTAAAAATCATAAAAACATAACATTTTGTAAGTTCATTTTTTATGTAAAATTCAGCATTGTTCATAATATCATTTTTTTATATCGTACATGTATAGGTCAAATTTAAACAATGTTTATCAATATCAGGCCTTTAAGATGGTCTCAATGCACCACTAAATATAATGAATTTATGGTCGAATTTGCCACAATTGGCACGTGGTAGTGCAAGAAATAAGGGGATGAGTTTCTGTTTTAAATAATATTGGGTTGTCCGGAAAATAATGCAGGATTTTGGTATTAAACAAAAAAAAAAAAAAAGAAACTAGTTACTTTAAAGCAATGTTCTTTAATCAAAATAATTTCCCATACTCTCAATACATTTCTCCCAACGTGTTGGTAACTTATTAATT
>CM077108.1:10135972-10152274 GCA_039619505.1 Cimex hemipterus
GAGTAATCCTGTAAACGTAAACAGAATATTTTATATAGATTTTTTTTAATGAAAACTTAAAATCCTGCATTATTTTCCGGACAACCCAATATTATAACAGAAACATGAATCTGTACAACATTTTGCTATAACGTCGTACTTTGGTAGACGTAAACAGTTCAATCTTGTGAAAGCTAAAAAGATTTAAAGGTTTAAGAGGAATATTATAAACTGTGTATCTTTCAGTTTACAGACCGGCTGGAAAAACATCCGCCTACAGGGTTAATCCGATCCGACAATGTTGACTCACTTAAGTGCTACAAGGACGAGGGCAATTAAATCGGTACACAAATTTCGGCGAACCTAGAAAGGATAGCCGTCCTGGTCCTCCGTCTGCCGATGATTAAATCGGATTAAAAGCAGCTTATGAATCGCTTTAGGGGAGGGGGTGAAAAAATCATGTCGCTACCAGTCGACAAACACGAGGGCGCAATTATTTATTTGATCCCCGGTTAAAACCCGGCCAGACGATGTATCTCATTACCGGCCTAAACGGCACATCTCGCTTTTTACGTCCGGACTAATGACACACGGGTAGTACTAATAAGATGGTCCCTTCCAAAACAAATCAGAATTTGAATTTGTCAAACCTTTTAACCTCTATTTACATATTTAATCTCAATAATATTAGAGATTTAAATCAAGTTCTATTTCATAAGTTAACATGTAAAAAATCCCACGAAAAACTGTATTTCTTCTTGTTATTTGGAGATCGTGAGATGCGGTCTGGTGTGACGTACGTTCTAGAGAAACATTTTTTCTATCGTGCAACGTTTCCATCTTCTTATAAGCGTTGTTTAGATTTAACAAATTCATGTAGGATGTAAAAAAATGAGTTTGTACAATGCTGGAAAATTTTTACATAAATAAAAGAATTTATACAATGATCGAAAATTTTACAAATTTTTAAAATTAATTTTTTATTTCCTCTACTACAGTTCAAAACCTCACTCACGAGGCTATTTTATGTAAAAAAAAAATAGTGTGTAGTCTTATGGTTCCTTTCATTAACTATAAATTACGGGAAAGATGACAATTTTCAATTTATCATTTGAAAACGGATTTTTAATAAGTTGAAAGTTACAAGCTTAGGATAAGGATGTCGGATCATCGATTTTCATACAACTTGTTTTGAGAATGCTACAAAAAAATTTAGACAAATCTCTTTCAAAGGGACCATTTGGAACAGGTCAATTAAAAAAAAAAAAAAATTTGTACACATTTTTAAAATATTATTTTCTGCTTTTGATGTAGATGAACTTCATGACATTCATAGTGGATATGTAAAACTGGTGGGTCGCTATAAATCTCGGATTATAGTAAGCGTCTTGGCTCGACCGGCTTGAGAATGCATTTGTACTAGATAAGGGTATGGGAGAAAAAGCTTTATCGATTGCGTTTCTTATGTCAAGATGGCCGAGCCGCTTTATAATTTTTTGCCAATTAACGAACAAAAATTGTTCACGTAAGACGGCTATGTCGGGATTCGAAACCAGAACAATGTGGCAAATATGAGTCAGATGCACGAGCCAGAGTTTCAAAATATGATTTTTGTACAATTACAAACAACATGCAGGGACTTATAAACTTGGCAATACTACAGGACTATTTTTAATCTATAATGAGACTAAATGTTTAAAATTGTAAATAAAAAGAGAAATTAATTGTTGTTGGTGCATTTTTGTTCTAATTGAATTTTGGGCGGGTGATCAGTTTTTCTTTCTTTGCTTTTCCACGTTTTAAACCTTCTAATTCTAAATTTTGTCGGATCAACACGCAAAAAATACATATTGTATCAGTCGATTTTTTTTAACAAGGATTACAAAATAATATACAGCATCAGGTTAAATGATTTTCAATAATTTTGAAATGTATGGAAATTAACAAAAACGAAGGGACGATTGTACTACATCCTAGAAAAAATAAAATTCTATGCCAAAACGCAATCCGCAATGCACACCTCCTCAATCTCTCAAGTACATTACAAAAAAAAAAAAAAATTAAATTTCTTGGTCCGATTGACGAAATAACTTCTTTTACTTAATTAATCATTTAGGTATTGTTTGAAATGAAAAAGTTTGTGTGACGGGCGGGATTCGAATCCACGGCCTTCGGCTAAATACGCCTCTGCTCTACCAGTCGAGTTAGAAGACAGGATAGTTCAAGTGGTAGAGCAGGGGCGTATTTAGCCGAGGGCCGTGGGTTCGAATCCCGCCCATGTCATTGACTTTTTTTTCAACCTATACCTTACATATAGATTAATTAATTAAGTTAATAAATTTTTTAAACTTTATTTCGCAATGCGTATTTACGTATGGAAACGTTTCTACTTATGTTAGTGAATTAGAAAACAATAAGAATAATATCCACAAAATCTACTATTAATGTTTTATTTAAAATCTTCGGCTTTCACTTCTTGATTTTCCGAAAACAATCGGAGGTGAGCATAAAAATTGTTTGCAATTTTACTGAAATTTGTTTTCAATGTATTTCGGTGAACAAAAACTACTGTCAACCTTCTTCTTGCTGAAAAAATGTTTTAAAACAATTTAATAATTTACTACGTGGGCGTCGGTGGCCGCAATGTTCCGTCTTTGACACGGCGCTCATCACTGTAAGGTGAAGGTCCCGGGTTCGAATTCAACGGCCCTGCATCCGAACCCGACATACTTACAAATGGTTTTTTTTTCGAAAACACCGGCACCCTGAGGGTTTATATGACCTCTGCTGTTGAGAACCCTCGTTAAAAAAAAAAAATAATAATAATAATAATTTACTACTTAAACCACTATTCTGTCGTTTGTTCATATAATAGTTATGTACTTTATGTGTGTAAAGTGACCGTTAATCGATAATTATTCAGATATCGCGAGATGCGTTTTGGTGTGATGTAAGTTTTAGAAAAAACATTTTCTTTATCGTTTTATTTGTGGCACGATAAATAAAATGTTTTTCTGAATCCTACATCACACCAAAACGCATCTCACGATATCTGAATCATTATGTATTTTATTTTAATAGAAATAAATATGGTGAAAAATTAAATTTTATAGAATAAATTGAACAATTAATGTTGTTAGTACATTCTTGTTGTAATTGGATATAGGGCGGGTAAACTAATGAGTCTTTACCCTGTCTTTGTTTGCTTTTTCGAGTTTTAATGCTTCTAATTTCTTTACCTTTTCTTTACCGCCAACCTACTTGTGATCGTAAATTAGGAAGATAACCGACTATTTCCCTTTGCCATGGCTAGCCTCTCTGCACCTATGAGCATCATCATTTCAGCCTAATAAAGCATAAATAGTTAACACATATACACATAAAACATGAAGAACGTTAACTATTGTAGTCTGGTTAGCATATACATTACCAGGTGTAATTGAGTATTAGACTTTCCATGTCAGACCTCGCTCACTGTACCGTAGAATACTCGATATACTCTGGGGTATTCGCTAGACAACGAGGTAGAAAGCTTCTCACTGAAGATAACGCAATGTCGGAAGTAGTTTGTAAAACATGAAAACCCGGGAGTGTAAACTTATCAGTCCAGAGCCCATTTAATAATTAATTATTTTCAGTGCTTTTCAACCTCATAAGAGAAACGATTCTAATTTTAAAAACAAAAATTGTAATTACTGTGTGGTTTGTCTGACTTTTCGTATATATTAAGCTAAATAATCAACATTTCACAACGACACTTCCAATTAGTTTTAATGTAATGAATAACGTTGGGATTTCCTCATTAAAAATTGCCTTGGCCTTTTTTGCTAAAATTAAAACAACTTGAACGTTGAAAATTTTAAAGGGGGGGACCAGTTTTAACCCTACTCGCTGGCAGATGATAAGTCTGTTAAGTGTTTTGAGCGAAAGGCTTCGCCAGACGTCCGTCACCCCTTCCGGCTAATTATCAAGAGGTTGTGACTTGATAAAGTCAATTCCAATGCCAATTGCAGATGTTGCCCGGCTCGACGTTTTTCCCCAATCAAGTTTTCGAAGTTGAGAAAAAAAAATCCAACACCTCCTTTTCTTTCATAACAAGTTAGCCGAATCCTATTAAACCTGTTAAGACTTTTCTTTTTTTTTTTTTAGTTTTGATCTTGACATTTTCATACATAAAAGAATTTACCAATTATTCATTTCAATATCATTCTAGGTATAATATAAATTTATAAAATATTGCACAAAAGTATATTTTGTTTACTAGTGTTCATGTATGAGGAAGTTGCACGATTCCTGTATTTAATGATTTTAGCGAAATATATTTTTAGATATATCTCATACGCCTTTATTAAATTTAATTCAATTGTGTATAATGCTGTTTTAAACCTAAAATGGTGCAAGAACAATAGATCTCTTATACCTGGTTGGACTGTATTTAGTCATTTCGTTGCATATTTGGAGGAGTTTGTTTATAGAGAAGTTTTGTCTATGATTGTTCAAAAATCGAAAAAACCCACCACACGGTAATGAAATTTGTTAAATTGAGACATTGGTCTATTCAAAAGTATATTTTAAACTATAGCTATTACGATTACGTTGCTTTTTAAAGTTCTATCGTACTCTTTTTTAATTGTATTTTTCATTTCCTCTAGATAAATGATGACGTAGACTTGCTAGAATCGGCTGGGTAACATTGCTCGATCTAACAGGCCAGGGTCAGTGTTAGATGTTTGGTATGTAGTTACATTGCTATCCGTTAGGGCGTAGGTGACCAACATGGCAGCCATGAATTGAACAGCTGTTTTTTGTTTACACGTATTTTTATTCTTAAATACCCGTTAATTAAAAAAGACAAATACATTTATTTTGTTAATTTACCTTTTAGTAAATACATCCCCTATTCTAAAAAGTTGTAGGCTGTTATATGTTAGGATACCAAGTAATCTATGTCGGCACGGATTAAAGCGTGTCATTTGTTAGTAATTTTCGAGTGCACAGATATCATTTTGAGTTGTTTAATATTTCTTTTTTATTAACTTTTAGCATCTTACAATTTAACACAAAAGAAAACCAGAACAAACAATAAGCCTTCAACGACTATAGCTATATGTATTACGCAGGGTGGGCGACCAGGAGCCGAGTGGTTAAAAGCCTAGGTACGCCCGTACCCCATCCCTAAAAGGTCCGGGACCTGGTCGGCTCACGAGTCCTTCATAAACCTCTTGGACCTGTACACTAACCCCAGGATTTTGGACCATTTTACCTTGGGGAGTGATTGACACCTTCAACATTTTCAAATCTATCCCTGGCAAACCTATCACAATTTGTGAGGTAGTGTCGAGCAGTTCCTTCTTTTATTTCACAGAAGCGGGAAAAGGGGTCTGGTAGAATACCCATTATGAAGAGGTGTACCTATCAGCCTCCTCATTCACCTCCTAAAATAACAACCATTTCGCTTCTTTTGGTTTGATTTCCTTCAGAAACTCCTTCGATTCCCTCTGCCCGGGGGACATATTCCATTCTTTCATGCCACAGAAACTAATACTCTCTTTCGCTGTGCTAATAGAGTGGGGGCCGGTTGTGGCCCGACAAACGCAGTATTTGATCCTTCTTTGGCCAGGCTGTCCGCCTCTTCATTGCCATAGTGCCCATTATGAGCTGGTATCCATATGAGGGTTACCCTACTCTCGTCCCTAGTAGTAATTTTATTGATACGTTCAACGGTTTCCTCTTCCATCCTAGATGATTCCAGCTGCCTTCATTAATTAATCTGTAGCAGCTGGTTAGTGCTCTAACCTTGACCTCTATGTGTAGAGGTATAGTATTGGTTATTTCTAGGGCTAGCGTACGTTGAGCGGTGTGTTATAGCTTTAGCATTGGTTCTACCAATGCCACGCTCAGCATTGCGGAAAAATTAACGTTTAACATGCTAAGAAATGAAAGGAGCATTCTCGATCTTATTGGACATTTCTCTATTCGAGTTAATACGAGTTAATACCTTAGAAACATAACCCTATAGCGGACATAATAAATCTAAATTCTCTAGGTTAGAATCTGCCTTATAGGTGCAGCTAAAATATTTCACTGAATCCCCTCATTTGGCAATAATGTTATATTTATAGTAGAACGATCTTTACCGCAGACTGTTACAAACAACCAAAAACAGATTCTTAATATAACATCCTGCGCTCATTGATCTGCACAATTAGACATCTTAATGCCATCTTAATTAGAGAGGACGACGATAAACCGCAAGTACACACTCACGAGGAAAACAGATGCAAATAGACATTAACCAATACATATAGAAAATGACTACACAACTCTCTGGATAACTAATCTTAGGGGAAGAGCATAAAAGCCCTAAGCACTATATAAATGAATTTCAATAACATATATGCTAGTGGGTATTTATAATTATTATACTAGCAGCCATTGGGCTTGTACGTTAATACAAATTCCATGGTAATTAAGTCCATATTAAATAGTAAATTTTGTTTCATTGCATGTTGTGAGAAATATCTAAAAATATATTTCACCAAAATCGTTAATCTCACAGGAATCAGATATCTTGCAACTTCCTCATTATGAACAAAACCAAATTATATGCATATTTTAATAATTAATAAATTTGTTTGGTTTATTAAAAAAACCAAGCATTTAAGAGAAGTTTAAGAAAGGAAGGGTGGCAGTACTATGAATTCGAAATAATTTTTTGGTGTAAATTATTCAGATATCGTGAGATGCGCTCTGGTGTGATGTAGGTTTCACAAAAACAATTTATTTATCGTGTCAACGTTTCGATCTTTTATTGATTCATCTTCGGGGCCCGGGATTTACAAACTATGTGATTCAATAAAAGATCGAAACGTTGGCAGGATAAAGAAAATGTTTTTCTGAAACCTACATCACACCTGGCCGCATCTCGCGATCTGAATAATTTACACAAAAAAAATTATTTCAAATTCATTGTACTGCCTCCCCCTCCTTTTTTAACTTCTTATAAATGCGTGTTTAGTTATTGTTTTTTAGATAAACCAAATAAATTCATTATTTATTAATGTATGCATTTTAATAGAGATCATCTTCAATCAAAGTGTTTGTCTTCTGTGTAATTGTGCCTTTCTTGCGTGTCGTGTTGAGAGTTTTAGCGTAAAGGTCATAATTTAATTACAAATTAAAAAAACAAATTTGCGGAAGAAATTTATTTATTTTTTTAAAATTAAATTTAGAAATTAATCTAGTTTTGACTTAATAGAGAAGTATTTTCTAATTTTGAGATACCGGATTATATGGGTCTTACTTGTGACACTATCCTGAAGCAATGGTCTGTATAGATAGGATTTCATGATAAGATAATATGCACGGGGTTGGAATCGTTTACTAAATTGAACAGGTCAAAGACTTTATCGGAAGCCTGCGCTATTGTGGGGACAAACCCGAGGAATATTCCTTATTTCCTAGAGCAGATATATTGGTAACGAACCCCGAGGTGGATCGTGAAATGATGAGAACAGAAGCCGAAGCGATGAGAAGGAATGATTTTATGAATATCTCGGCTGGGTTTTAAAATGAATCTTTCTAGTATTTTGGACACTGAAAGAACAAAATTATGTAAGGGATTATGTGGTTGGAAGGTTTGTGCGCTTTAAGAAATGAGAATACAGATTGAATATTTACATACATTGAACTACCCAGCTGCAGAACTTAGATGCTTCCACGAGATAGCAGGTAAGTTCCCTCAAGTACATCTGACGGAGAAGGTTATTCTTAAGAACTCCTCCATTTTTAACGTTTAAATACTATTGGTTTTCTAACTACTTCGAGATAAAATTGGTAATATCACTCACCTACATTACACAAAAATTATATATATGAAAAATCTCAGGTGGAATAGGTGTTGCAGAAAACGGTCGAGGTGTGAGGCGAAATACAATTTTAGTTTTTAAGTGTGAATCTGGAACAACCTCCCATACAAACAGGATTTATCCCAGCGAAGTCTTTTATTCTTAAAGGTGTTTGTAATAAATAAAAAAAGGAATGTATTTGTAAGTTAATTTTGTAGGCGATTCTCTTGTATACCTTGAGAAAGGAGGTATATCCTCAAACACGTCGGTGAAATAAATGTAATTGAAATGAGTAGCCTCTCTTTTTGATTGAAAATTCCCTCCCCGCCAAAAAAAGACATTATAATTGAACTGTGATCATATTCATCTATGTTAGAAATATTTTCCTTTATTACTTTATTCGTAACGAACCAAGGTTTAACGTTTATTTTTAACTCAGACTTTGAATCTTTAATGTGAATTGTTTTTATGATTGTAATTAATGTGGCTAAATTAAATACTGGCATTTCGCGTTTAGAAATATAAAATAAATTGAAAAAGTTTCTGATATTCTGTTTACGGTTTTTTAATATATGATACGAAACAATTTAATAAGTTGAAATCTTAGTTTGTGAAGAAAGTAAGGCACATTCAGATTTTGAATACGTCTGAATTGAAGTACCGCTTGTTTTACTCGGATGGCTGTGAAACTTTAGTCGTTTATCCAAACAACAACTCGAGTATCAGCAGTTGTTCCGACCCATTCCCTTAACTTTATACGTTTCTAAATTTGAGATTCACGCTGTTCGGATTCGAACAGTCGGAGGGAAATGAATCGTCGCCTCCCGGCCAATTTTACCGTGTCGGAACTTACTTTATACTAGTCGATCCTACGTGACATCCTGGAAAGAATAAACACAGTTTGCGGAACGGGTTCAAGTAATTTACTTAATTGGAATGCTGAAAACGTATCTGACTTGTATACGAATTTTACCGAGTCTTGACCTCTTATATTTACAACATTTTAATGTTATCTTTTTTATGTTATCTAATTATCTCCACGATACTTTGAAACCCGCCATAAAACACCATGTTTTTCTTAACCACAATATTTAGTGTCATTCTACGAGACAGTCTCTTTCCTCTCTTATGGAAATATTCATTCTGTATTCTCATCCCATCACATTCGATCCCTGTCTTGCTCAAGTTCTGAAAAGGACATGAGGGTCTTTAAAGACCGCGCCTATAGTCCGAGGGCCATATCGGTCCCCCGTGCAAGCACGGGATCGTTTCTCAAGAGAGGAGTCGACTCGTTTCCGCCTACGGAGGGTTGTGCAATTCAGTAGATTTTCACGTAGAGCCGTAAAAAAGCTCTTCCTCGCTTGGCCCTTCTGCAGGGCTGGGTCGGCAGACCGCCCGACCAGCGTCGAGCCGAAGCTACTCCCGCTCGGTAGAGAAGGCAGCTCTATCGAAATCCCGAGTGGAGACGCACCTCTAGCGTAGGTACTTCCGACAGACGGGCCGACACCGGCTTTCTGTTTAAGTGGAACATTAACCACCGTCCAGAGGCATACAGGATGCTACTGGGCTGCTCTCAAGGAGTCTCACCACGCACCACTACGAGTCCGACCTCAATTGCAAGCAGTAGACTTTCTCTTACATAACAGTCAAATTTCTTCCTTCAGTGTCCAAAATCGTTATATAATTAGTTTTAAAATCCAGCCGAGATATTCATAAAATCAATCCTTCTCGCCTTCACTTTCTGTTTTCACCATTTCACGGTACACCACGGTTTCAGAGTTGAGAAAATTAGGAGTATTCGTTCGGTTCGTCCCTACAATAGCACAGGTTTTTGATGAAGTCCTTCCCTAATCAATTTAGTAAACGATTCCAACACACTCTTGAATTCCTATCTAAGCGACCATCGCTTCACGGAGAGGTGTCGGAATTCATATATAATCCGGCATACCAAAAGGAAGCACTTCATGTTGTTTATACTGCTAACCTACCAATACACTCTAATAACCATCATCACCAACTACGAGGTCGATACCACCATCCTCAACCTCCAAGATTGTGCTGAGCTTAGGGAAAAAAATGGATCATGAAAAATGTGTACTTCAGCGTTCCGGTTGGAAAAACAGTCTCGACCAATCAACAACAAAGAGATACTTTATTCAAGTCAAGTACTTTCCGTTTGAGACTTGATGGAGTGAAGGCCTTAGGCAGCAGACATCTGTCCTCACAATATGAGTCAAAATTTTAACACTATACTTGAACAACTATGCTGCGTCTAACTTTATGCAAGAGTTTTGTGGGTTCACTTTGGGCATGCGGATTGGAACTGTATTGGTCTGTCTTGATAGCTTTCAAATTGAAAGTCTACAGAGAAATAGTCAAATAGAAATAGTAGTAGCATAGTCAAAGTTTCTTTTTTCGTACGTTAGGTTAAACCCCACTGTGTTGGTGCTTCGCATGCGAAGATAATATGACTGACTGTTTCCTCCTCCTCAGTACATAATCTGCAAATGGAATCATCGTTGGATTTACCCATGTTCTCAGATACATGTGTCCGGCTAGTAGTCCCACCGCTCCTCTGAGTTTTGCCCTGTCCAATTTCAGCAGTGTTTTTGCCAATCTTAGTGAGGGTTGTTTCATCATAAGTTTACTTTATTGTTTGGATGCATTCTGCGATGGATAATTCTATGTTTGTTTTTGTTATCACTCTCCTTGAACTCCTTACTACATCACTAACCTCACCATCCATCACGACAATACTATTTCTTTTTTCTGTTACCTTGATTTGATTCCTCTCCGATTATAAAAGTCTCACAGCAACCTCTCAATCGATCCAACCTAACCCTACTATATTCCTCTATTTAGTTCCCCATCATGAGGAGCCACCATGTCGCCTTAATCGAAGATGTTGAGATGGAGACGTGTTATGTTAGGTTATTAGTGTAATGCTGTTAAGCTCGGTTAATGTTTAAGTTAGGGTATGTGATATATTAGGTTAGGTCGGACCTAATATTTTAGGTTAGGATTAGGGTTAAATTAAGTAGTGTTCATGTTAAATTCACTAGGTTTCGTGGTCCGCTTGACCAATTTATATCTTTCAATCAATATTGGTTTTAGTTGAGATAAAAAGTCAGAGTCACTAGTGGGATTCGAACGATCTTCGGCTTGATACTCCGTTGCTCTATCACTTGAGCTATCGTGATTTCGATCCACTCGGACACCAACTTCCCATTTGTATCCACCTTTCGAATTTTCCCTCGTTTTTTTTCCATTTTTAAAATATGGTGTAATCTATTTGCTTTTCGGCGACGAATGATAGATAGATAGATATACTTTATTTACAAAATGAAAAAAAAATTTAGCGTTAAAAAATAAAAACACAGTATTATTATGGCATGGTGTTAAAACCGTCTGCCAGAGTTCGGAGTGTATAACTATCCCAATAATATGCTTAATAATATAATTATAAGAAAAGGATAATTTAAAATATGAGCTTCAGTGGTTACAATTATTTACTGGATTTTCGTATTACAAGGTTGAATTGCGATAAACTTTGAAAATAATAAAAATGACACCTCAAAGAAATAAAGGATTATAACTTACAAAGAGGCCTCCACAGGCAAACAGATTCGCATTTAGAAGAAATTATATATGTTAATACAAACAGAACAAAATAAAATAAATAATAAATAAAAAAGACTACAAAATAAGACCAACAGAATATTGATTCCCTACATTCCAATGTATTCATACCTGTATAACCAGGCTTTCTGAGCAAATCGGCGACGAATGCTTTAATGTTAAAGTTGAGGAGCGGTTAGATTAGGAAGGTTAGCGTCATGTTGGCAAGTGTTATAATATGGGCTTGGTTAGGAAAAACTCAGATCGGTTAGGAGAAAGATTAGTTTAGGTGTTAAATTAGGTTAGAACTAGAAGAGGACCGAGATAGAGGTTAGGCTTAGTGACGTAATATGTTATATTAGAATACAAAACCTGGCTAGAATTAATTTGTAGTTTGATCGTTTCGACATTTTTGGTCTTTTTTTATTTTGCCAGTTGAACCTTCTTCAACCACTGAGTGAACCGGCTAGAAGTTAAATGTATGTACATCGACATGTGGCTGAAAATACCCCGACAGTAGAAACCGCAGGCGCAGGCGGTGTTAAGCAGAAACTATTCTGATTGGCCAAAATTAACAGATTAAAATGAACGGAAACGATATATAACTAATAAAAAATCTCACAACAGAAATATTCTTCTTCTTATTATATATTTTTTCGTTATATATTATTATAGGCCCCGAATGAAGAAATGCATTCGAAACATGTGTGCCGATCCAAAGGAATTCCGCTTGTTGGGGTAACAGCCAGGAGGTCGTGTTCGGTGTTACTAGCAAGACAGAATTTGCTTAGTTGATTTTGCAGAATTATACAAGGACTAGGAAACACGGCAATTGTTCTTGTGAACCAATTTAGAAGTTGTTAGCCTCTCCTTCCTCTCTCCTTCACAACGTTACAACTTCGATTAATGACTTTTGATGCCTACTTCAGATCTTGCAAATAACCTAAGGAACTGCTTGTGTCTATAGCCTAATTTGGTTAAAAATTTACCATCTGAAAAGGAACACACGCGTTTTGTCAAAATTATATTAATGGATAGTGACCTTAGAAAATAGAAGATTATTTCGATAAATAATAGATAACGTTTCAGATGCCGTACCTGGTGCCAGCCCGCATCTCACGACATCTGAATAATTATCTATTAACGCTAGCTACTCTCTACATGTAAATAATAGGTTTATTTTTCCGATTACTTAAAAGACTATGCTTAGACGTAAAATTTCGTTTTCGTCGGTCCTCTGGTATTGAACTCGTTTTGGCAATTCGCCCAGATCTGGGAAATAAGTAAGGTGAGGCACACAGACACCACTGAATATGCCGAAAAGCGTGCAACACATATATAGGGTAGAAAGAAAGGATGATACTGCCTCTTGCGCTAAAAAGGTTTAGCTTTGTTCAGCATTTGTACCTCGAAATTCGAAAGGGAGGCGCTTAGGGAGACAACATTCAATTTCCAATGAATATTGAAAATCCATTTAACGCAGGTCGCTTTCTAATACCCTTCTCTCCGCTGCCGATTGGACATCGAATGTGATTGGATCAATTGATTTTATTTATATGGTGGAAGAAAATCCTTGCCGAAGGTCTTATCGTAGATTTGTAGTTTGTACGCATTGTGTTGTATTCGCTCGTAAATACTGGTTCATGATGTGGGCAATTTCATGCAAATTGTCAGGTAAAGTGTTGACTTAAATAATTTAAACTAGCAAGTTTTAACAATAAAATATGGATAAAGGAAGCCAATCTCCTGCCATTAAAATAAAATGTAAATATGTACAAACAAAAATTAAAGAAACTTTCATTGGAAATATTGTGGAGTTAGGTATCTGTTGATTGATCATTAATTTATGGAATAGTCGTAACTTGAGATTTGAGAAGTGTATATAATTACGCTCAACAATTTCCTTAGTTTAAAGGTTGAGTCAGCGGAAAATGAATGAATTCTCCTTGATAAGGTTACGGTGTTTGTAATTCACTAGTTTCGTGGTCCGCTTGACCAATTAATGTCTTCCAATTAATTTAGATTTTTAGTTGAGATAAAATTGAAATATGGAAAATGGCAAAAGTTCAAAAATTCGGGTTGAGATGGAAAGTTAGTATTCGATTGGGTTGAGGTCAAGATAGCTCAAATGGTAGAGCAGCGGCGTATCTAGCAGAAGATCGTGGGTTCGAATACCTCTCGTGATACTGATGTTTTTATCTCTAACAATACTTCACGTAAAAATCAATGAGAGAAATTATTTCGTCAATCAGACGACAAAATCTAATGGATTTAATAAGGAGAAAGGAAGTACAGCTTCACCATAACTCACGCTGGCCATTTCATACGTCGCGGAGGTTACACGACATTTGAAAAATGGCAAAAAGGAGGGAAAATTCAAAAGGTGGGTTTGAGATGGGAAGTTGGTATCCGAGTGGAGGATCGAGGTCAAATAACCCAAGTGGTAGAGCAACGATGCATCATGCCGAAGGTCGTGGGTTCGAATCCCCCTCGTGACACTGACTTTTTTATCTCGACCAATGCCTCACGTAAAAACTAATTAATTGGAAGAAATATTTGGTCTATCAAACCACGAAATCTAATGGATTTAATAAGTAAGTAGAAAGGATGCTTCACTATAACTCACTTCGGCCAATTCATTGTTCGCCGAGAATCGAATAGATTACGACATTTGAAAATGGCAAAATTGAGGGAAAATTCAAAAGGTAGGGTTGAGATGGGAAGTTAAAGTCCGAGTGGATCGAGGTCACGGTAGCTCAAGTGGTAGAGCAGCGGCGTATCTAGCAGAAGTTTGTGGGTTCGAATGCCTCTCTTGACACTGACTTTTTTATCTCGACCAATACCTCACGTAAAAATGAATTAATTGAACGAAATTATTTGGTCAATCGGACGACGAAATCTACTCGATTTAATAACGTAGAAAGGAAGAATAGCTTCACCATAACTCACTCTGGCCAATTCATACGTCGCGGAGATTACACGACATTTGAAAAATGACAAAAAGGAGGGAAAATTCAAAAGGTGGGGTTGAGATGGGAAGCTAGTGTCCGAGTGGAGCGAGGTCACATAACTGAAATGGTAGAGCAACGGCGTATCAAGCCGAAGGTCGCGGGTTCGAATCCCGCTCGTGTCATTGACTTTTTTACCTACAAAAACTTTTATTAGTTGTTTGTAATTTTGAAACTTAATTGGCAACTAGTATATAATAATTAGTTATATTAATTATATAATCAGCAGCTTTATATTTCGAATGATTGAAAACGCCTATTTGATCGTTTTTGAAGCGGGGGGGGTATTATTTCAATTATAAAAAAACTCCAATATATTATCTTTATAAATTGAAGAGACGAAGGAGTAAAGAAAATGTTTTGAGAGATACATTTCTTTAAAATAAATGGTGTTATGGTTTAATTTAGTTCTGTAAATATTAAAGGTCTTATTTTATAACGACGTTGCCTGAACTGGAAAATAAAGTATAAGTACCAAAGTAAATTTCTAATTTTTTATTAAAAGATAAAAGTTGGTTATGAATATTGACAACAAGGAAACTATTGTAATAGTTGTAATTTGATTGCTGGGCTGATGGACTAAAGAAATCTCTGGACACTGCCCGGGGCATAACAGTATTATTGTTCCGTTTCTTATTTTAAAAGTGCAGTACAGTCTTTCAGATTTTTTTTCTGTTTTAGTCCTTCTGATTTAGTTAATTGCTTGCTGTCGGCTACATGTTGATACTTTAGGTTTTGAAATTGATATTATAATTGAATTTATGTTTTTGTCTTTTGCCGTTGTTTTACCCTGCCTTTCATTGTTTCTCCCCGATTAAGTTTATTTTGTTCACGTTTAACACTGGTTAATTTTCTGTTGGTGATGCGTATTGTTTTAGAGCAACTTGGGTAAATTATTCATAAAAAAATATCACCACTCGCTCTGAGTCAGACCTCGCCCTTATCCTTCCAGGCACCGAGGTTCGCTTCCGGATCATTCCGGCACCCAACGCAATCAGTACATAAATCCAAATCCATTCACACTCTCACTTATTCATAAATACATTATTTTTCTATTCATTAAATTAGGTAACGGTGGACAAGATATTGCTCCATCGCTCTTTACAACTATTATACATCTAAACTAATTGGAGGGGGGAGGGGGGTCATTGGAGTGCTCTATATTCCAATATTAGCCCTGTTAATAGATATGATCAATGTTGGAGTGAGCGTGGGGTTCAATCTTTTTTTTCAAAATCTCAACGCACTCTAGGTTCACAATTTATCACCACCATATACATTAAACATCAATAACACATCATTACAACTGCTTTATTTTCGTCAAGTTGTTTTATTAAAGAAGATATTTCCTTTAATTTTTAACTTTAGAGTTATAATACGATTAATTTTGTTTTCTAGTTGAGATAAAAAAATTCAATGGCACGAGCGGGATTCGAACCCACGATCTTCGGCTTGATACGCCGTTTCTCTAACACTTGAGTTATGTGACCTCGATCCACTCGGACACCAGCTTCCCATCTCAACCCCACCTTTTGAATTTTCCCTCCTTTTTGCCATTTTTCAAATGTGTGTAATCTCTGCGACGTATGAAATGGCCAGAGTAAGTTATGGTGAAGCTACCTCCTGACCTCACGTGGTTGATCAGCAGCGTATCAAACCGAAGATCGAGGGTTCGAATCCCGCTTGTAGCATTGATTTTTTCTCTCAACTAAAAACATTAATTGAAATGAGACGTTCGCATAATTTGAAACTTTATCCAAGCAAAATGGAACTAAATAAATAAAATGCAAGAAATAATTTTATGAAAAATATTTCGGTAATAAATTATATATATATATATATATATATAT
>CM077108.1:10152674-10167128 GCA_039619505.1 Cimex hemipterus
ATATATATATATATATATAAAATTTATTTATAAATAAAATATATAATATAAAATTTGAATTTACAAATGTTGCAATTTATATAATGATGATTTTATTTTTTTGATTCATAGATTATTATGTAAGAACACATATTTACTAACATATAATTTGAATAAATAATTTAAACTATTGCAAAAGACACAAACAAATTAATGCCAATGGTCTCCCCGTCCGTCAGTACTCGTATGCAGAAAAACGATAAAACCATTAACGAAACATCAAAACGATATTGGATGGAAGGGGTGAAGTTAATTTTATATGAATCTCGGGCCATTCCTGGAACATGAAAAATTGAAAAGTGGAAAAGGACGCAAAAAGAACCACGGCGTCCCACCGTGCACAATATCCTGGGGGCAAAAATTAACCCATTGGACAATTATAAAAAAAAGAGTAAGAGAATAGCAAAGCGGCTGGACTGAATTAACTAAATGTTCGGTCAAAACAAGGACTAGTGTAGATAATGAAAACTAGAAAAAGAATTATCTCGCAAGGCTTAAGATTGGTCACACCCGTCTCACACAAGGCTATCTTCTGGCGTACCTCACCTACTAGTGAGTGGACTGTAGTGTTATAAAAATCCGTAAGTAACGGTTTGGCCTACCTTCAGATTAATAAAATAATTAATTAAAGGTTAATGAATGCAGTGACTATCGATACACTTATTTGAATATATGAAAGTGGTGAATGAATGTTGGAAACAGGACATTTATGATGAAAATTAAAAACATGAGTCGCCCAAAGTGAGATCCTTGCACGAGGAAAAGAGATTTCCATTGGAAAGATAGGGGAGAATCCACGGCAAAACCTGTCTCCAAGCTTGTCAAAAGTTCAATTATATACAATCAAAGATCATTCACAAATCGTGAGATGCGGTATGGTGAGATGTACGATTCAGAAAAACATTTTCTTTATCGTGCTAACGTTTCGATCTTTATTAAGATCATCTTCAGGGTCTGGGATTTACAAACAATGTTCACATTTAACAATTACATTTAAAAGTAAATTGGAAAAGTGAATTTATACAACGCAAAATATATTTTTTTTAATTAAATCAAAAGCCAAGGGTAAATCCCAGGGCCTGAAGATGATCTCAATAAAGATGGAAACGTTGGAACGATTAAGAAAATGTTTTTCTTAAACTGACATCAAACCAGACCGCATCTCACGATTTCTGAATAATTAGGGATTAACGGTCACTAATACTGTACACACGTATGAAAAAATTTATCAACATGACAAAAATTATTTAGTTATGATTTGGTTAGATGACCAGTTCAGTGATAAAGTCGTGTTGTTCCTTAATTTAATTTTCCTTTTGACGTATTTCATATATTAGAATATATATGAATGGTTATATGAATTTATTGGCAAAAATGGTCAAATTGGTTTGAACGAAAATAGCCGCTTACAGGTCTGTTACCAAGGTTTGTTCATGTTTGGTACGAAAGGGGAATTATCTTGGTGGAATATAGTCTGGTCCCCTGTACATTTTTAAATTGTGAATAGTTTAGTTGTATTAGTGTGAAAGATTGACGACTAACCTTTGTATTTATCTATAAGAGACAATGATGGATGTGCTCGGCGTTGTAGTACATAGGCATTCGTGTGAATGATGATCGGTAACCATCGAAATATCGATGAACCGTTGTGACCCGTCATGTAATATGCTTATTATTTCTACGAACGATATATTGATGTAAAGATTGATACGATAATATCTGAAAGGTAAAAGGGGACTGTCCAGGATCTAAAGAGCGATAAGATAAATCATGGAGACGATAAAAATTCAGAGGAGAGTAAAGCAGAAGAGACACTGACACTAGAGATAATGATACTATATTTTTGGAAAATTTGGATCATACTGTATCACCATACTCACAACCTGTTGTTTTCAATGATCGCAAATGCTAGCTTAAAACCCCATCATCAGTACGAAGGATTTCCGAACACGTCTACGACATGAATTGCAAGAATGAACCTGCCGATCCCCCGCCAACGTCCACGTTCCAATAAGAAGGTGGTGTATATCAATTCAATTTTAAATTTTAATACAAATAAATATTATCGTAATATGTGGTAATTAGTGACCGTTAATCGATATTTATTTAGTAATCGTGTGATGCGGTCTGGTGTGATGAAGCTTAAAAAAAAATTTTTTTATCGTGCCAACGTATCGATTTTTAATGCAGTCCTATTCAGGGCTCAATAAAGATGGAAATGTTAGCACGATAAATTTTTTCTGAAACTACGGCACATCAGACCGCATCTCACGATTGCTAAATAAATTATCGAAATAAATACTAACAATTTTAATTTAGCGAATATTACGTATGTCTTTTATTAATTATTTAATAGAAATAAAAATAAAAATAATATATCTTATAAATATAAATAATAATAATAATAATAAATTAAGTCAAAATTAAATTTTGAAATTAAATTGATTAATTTGTAAGCCAAAAATTATTTATGTACGCAATATTGGTGGCTATTCAAAATAATTATTGAGATATCGTGAGATGCGGTCTGGTTGGCACGATAAACAATATGTTTTTCTGAAACCTACATCACACCAGACTGCATCTCACGACATCTGAATTATTATCGATTAACTGTAACTAATCTCTATGCTATTCAAAATGTACTATATTTTAACTTAAAATCTCTTAAATCAATCAACATTGCCCCCATCAAGAATATCGAACACCTGGTTTTAGCTCTAAAAAATGGTCAACTTTTGAAATGCATATTTTCTCTGCCTTTTACGCCCCAGACCTGTGTTAGGTTTCATTTTTGTAAACGTTTTACGCTGAACATGATGGGTTTTTTTTATAGCTGTTCCTAGTTTCAGTCATACATCATTAAATTTAAAAAAATCGGGAACATAAGAATCGTCGCTGCTCTGTTCACTTAAAAAAAACAAAAAACAAAAAAAAACAGAGGTTGTAGAGTATAAAATTTGGGCAAGAATGACGTCTCAAAATGTACGCATTCTTGAGGTGAGAAAGTTATTTTCCCCAAAAATCGCGAATAACTTGAAAATGGTTAAGAATTCGGGCAAAGAGGAAAGTCAATTAAAGGCTGAGAAAATATGCTTTTCCAAAGTTCGCCCTCTTTCGCACAAAAACCAGGTGGTTGGTTTTTTATTTGATAGCCAGCAAATTGAAATTGTACTTTGTTTCCTGTAGATGCTGTTTGAATTTAGCAACCAGCTTCTCATTGGAATGCGATGAACTTATGTTGAAATCCAGATGGTGTTGGATGAAACCAACAAATCGTGAATAAACTCCAATTTTTAAAAAACGATTAAACAACATAAATTACACGACCGTTCTCATTTCTTCTTATATTATAGCAAATTAGTTAGAACGTGAACTAATCTTTTATACGTCAGGGTTTGTTTGGTTGTAATTCCACCTACATAGTTTTTGTTTACAAATAAAAATCTATAAAGTGGAATCAGAAAATATTTTTAAAGATTTTGTCGAAAAAGCGTCAAAAATTGGGACTATCCTCTCAACAGAGCGGTCGAAATCTTTTGCCAAATTGGGACGAGACGTGACTTTTTTTGAGTGGATTGGCAGAAGTAGGTGGACCGTTCCTGCTTCTCTCATGTTATATTAAAGCTTTGGTCTTCTCCCATCGTCCATCTACTTAATGGATACATGGAAACGCACTATTGGGAAAAAAAAAATCACCTGTCGAAAAAATGTAAAGGAAAATTCTTAATTCGGAAAAAGGAACGAACCCTTTTTTGTCTCGTTGTGCGTGGGAGAATCACCCGGTGCTGGATGGTGGCAAAATATCGTTTTTCAACGTATAAATTTACATTGTAGAACCAAATATTCATTACCTATTTGTTAAAAAACAATATATAAAAAAGCACGGTGAATTTATCAATATAAGTTTTAGAAGTAGTGAAAAAGTATGCAATTTTTGTGCTGTATCTTTATATTTGATCTTATTATTATGTAGGTTTTTCAAGTATAGAGTATAATAATTATTATCTCTTTTTTAACTATGGTAAATCAAAATTCTGGTTCAAACATGTTAATTTAGACATTGATGTTTTAATCAGAGAATTATTCTTTCTATGTAAGGTCTTTGTTGAAATAAGAAAAGTCACCGTCAGAAGAGGGATTCGAACCCACGGCCTTTGGCTAAATACGTCGCTACTCTGCCACTTGAGCTATCTTAGATTCGATCCTCTCGGACACCAAATCTCCATCTCAACCTACAATATTCAATTTTTGTATCTTTTTGCTCGAGATGATCGAAGTTACGGTAGCTCAGGTGGTTAGAGCAGAGGCGTGGGTTAGAATTCCGCTCGTAACACTGATTTTTTTATCTCACCCAAAACCTTATATAAAAAAAATAATAAATTGAAACAATAACTTTGTAAATTTACCATTAAATCGTAAATTTTAGCGATATTATTATTATTAATTAATTGGAGCCTATACATAGGTTAAAAGTATGGTCAAAGTATATTTTTTCGCATGACCAGCACGACAATGCCATGGGAAACTAGTCAATGCCTGCTCTCCCAAGTTCGTTGACCAAAGCAATGTTGATCTTGTGTATAGTGAAGTTAGTTCGGAGCATTGATGATTTGTCTGATGACTTTTGATTGTATGTATTGGGCGTGGAGTGTAATCTAGCTGTTAGATTGGTTCGCAAAACCCACAATTCCACTCCATATGAACGGGTCGGGGAAGATTCTCGCTTGAGGTTAGTTTAGAGTTAACGGTCAACACGGATTTCCGTCTTAATAGTGTTCATAGTTGCCCAATCTTCTGTTAACCTTGTGTTTTTTTTTTAGGCTTGTGAGGATATTCGACGACATTCTGTTGACTAGGGGCATTTTCACGTATTTTCTTTGGAAGGAAGTCGGTACCTATTTGTGGTGATTTACAGTGTCGGCAAGACAGTTTTTTTTTTCAATGTGAACGTTCAATTAGTGCATTTTTTGCATTCAGTCTTCGCCCCAGATATGCTCAAGTTTTTAGAACAAGCATGTGTAAGATTAAGAAGATAAAATTGTATTATGGACAGCGTCTGTTATAATATAATGGTTGACAATAACTTTAAACAAACAGCAATATATTGTTTTCGTTTTATAAATTTAAGATTTTCCAAGTAACTTTGAAGCAAAAAATAATTAAAATTTACTAAAAAATTATTTATTATTTAGCACGTAAAATGGAACATAAATATAAAGTCAACGTTCCGTTGTCGCCAAGAATCGGATAGATTACGCGACGAATGAAAAATCGCAAAAAGGAGGGAAAATTCAAATTGTGCGGTTGAGATCGGAGGTTAGTGTCCGAGTGGATCGAATTCACGATTACTCAATTGGTAGAGCAGCGGCGTATCTAGCGGAAGGTTCGAATCCCACTCTTGACGTTGATATTTTTTCTCAACTAAAAATTTTAATTAATTTAAAGGTTTAATTAGTCAATCCGACCCCGTAAAGTAGTGAATTGCATAAGATAACCTTTAAGTATTATTATATTGAATGTTTTGATTTGTTTAAATTGACACGCAAGGCTTTCTTCTAAGCTGAAAGAGTTTTCAACAAACTGTTGTCAAATTATGCAAAATGTTATGTGTCAAACCAACATTATTACTGCCGAAAATATTTGATATTCTTACCTGCTTTTCCAAAAAGTTTATTAGGGTGCGACCAGGGTGTTGTATATTTAGAGCTGTCAAGTTGGCCACTCGCAATGACAATTCGTATCTCCATCTCTCTAAAACATAAAATGAAAAAAGTGTTAGAATTAAAATAAAAATGTTTTTGAAAATCACGGTAAACTTTACCACTATGAAAAGAAAAATTTGTAGGTTAAGTCAATAAATCAAAATGCTTGAATCAACAGAAGTGGTTGTTTTAAGATTGGAGCAAATTTACCTCGCGGATGTTTAACTTGCAATTAAATCTCTTCCTAGCTCGTGTGTACTTTGGGCCAACCGCAGCTTGAATCCTCAAACTGTCTTACAAATTGGAAACGATTTCCAATTCCCATTGTTTGACAAGGGAGCATAAATGAAATATGTTTCACACTTGGACGGAACAATAAATTCCTGGCTCGATGATAAATCGTCCCAATTTTGTTCTCGGACCGACTTAACTGAATAAACAGTTGTTTTATCGGTTCTACTCGGAACTCGTGGTATTTACAGGCTATATTGACTGTGAAATACACTTAGACTTCTGTATATATTAACTCGGTATCGTTCGCTTATCAGTAGAACGTTATCACATTTTCTCATTCTAAACGCAGAAATTAATTACAGTTCAATCTATCTATAATTTAAATTTTATTGCCCACTAATTGGCGTAATTTATTAGCTTAATATTACAAGACAATAAAGGCGTGACATATGCAAGGTGCAAAAAATTAATGTATACAATGGTAAAATATTTTAGATTAAAAACTAATTAAATAAATAAAAGAATTTATACAATGCTAGAAAATTTCCTATTTAAAAAAATATACAATGTTAGAAAATTTTAGAATAAAAATGAATTTTTATAATGCTACACGGAAAATACACTTTCAGTACAAACATTTTGATTGAATCCAAAATTTTATAGCATTGTATAAATTATGATTTTTTCTAAATTTTTTTCATTATATAAATTCATTTTTTAATCTAAAATTTTCTAGCAATGTATAATTTTGTAAATTTAAAATGGTCTAGAATTGTATAAATTCATTTTATTTTTTTTTACCATTTTATAAAATCATTTTTTCATATCATACAAGTATTTGTAAAATTTAAACAATCAATTATTGAGATATCGGTTAACGGTCTCTACACAAATTTAAACAATGTTTAGAAATCACAGACCCTGAAGATGATGTGAATAAATGCCGAAACGTGGCACGATAAAGAAAATGTTTTTTAAAACCCACGTCACCCCAGACCGCATCTCCAAATAATTATTAACTAACACTCACTAAACACCACCAATTTTTTTTCTATTTTTTTTCATTATATAAATTCATTTTTTAATCTAAAATTTTCCAGCAATGTATACTTTTTTAATTTTAAAATGGTCTAGAATTGTATAAATTCATTTTATTTTATTAAATTTTTTACCATTTTATAGATTCATTTTTTCATATCATACAAGTATTTGTAAAATTTAAACAATTAATTATTGTGATATCGTGAAATGCGGTCTGGTGACCTGACCGCATCTCACGATATCTCAATAATAATCCGTTAACGGTCACTAATCTCTACACAAATTTAAACAATGTTTAGAAATCACAGACCCTGAAGATGATCTGAATAAAGATCGAAACGTGGCAACATAAAGAAAATGTTTTTTAAAACCCACGTCACACCAGACCGCATCTCCAAATAATTATTAACTAACACTCACTAAACACCACCAATTTTTTTCTAATTTTTTTTCATTATATAAATTCATTTTTTAATCTAAAATTTTCTAGCAATGTATGTTTAAATTAAAAATGGTCTATAAATTCATTTTATTTATTTTTTTTTTACCATTTTATAAATTCATTTTTTCATATATATTGCATAAAGCCGGGAATGTACAGCTCTACAAATTCCTCATGGCATGACTCAATATAGTCTAAACTGTGAGTCTTGACTTTTCGATTTGTTCTGTCAGTTGGTTATAAATAAGTCGAGTGAACGAAACAAATAGCATATCTGAAAACTGGACAAACGAAATATGGCACTTTATTATTCACAAAAAATTGTACATCTTATTTTCTTTTATATTATATAATATGCATTCTCTTGTTCTTGAAATACGTTTGGAGGATGTTTCCTCGCCTTTTTCCTTATGCATTGATCTTTTCAATTTGTTTTGGCAGATTTTATTTGGGATCGTACCAACATTTTGAAAATCTAAGCACTAGAATTAAGTAATAAACTAACTTCAAGGTCTATTGAGCAAATTACTTCTTTCAATTAATTCATCGTTTTATGTAATGTTTTGGGGAGTTGGTGTTCGAGTGGATAATAGGCACGGTAGCTCAAGTGGTTAGAGCAGCGACGTATTGAGTCGAAGGACAAGGGTTCGAATCCCGCTCGTAACACTACCTTTTTTCATTTCAACCAAAACCTTACATAGAAAGATTAATTTAAAAAATATTATTCCCAAAAATTGAGAAACCATTGATAATACTTCTGGTCCCGAATGGTTGAGATAAAAACCAATAATTTGTTTTATCATATTATATTATTTAAAAATATAGTGCTTCCTACTTTATTACGTATCTTTATAATTTGTGAAAACTCATCATACGAGTGAGTGATCATACATAATCTCACGTTTTTCATAAACGTCTTCAAGCTTCCTCCTCGCGTGACGCCCCTCATTTTGTGCTTTGTTTGCGAATTCCTGCACCTGCTTGTAAGATTTGTTAGATGTACATTAAAAAATGTTGTCATTATCAAATGACCTGTAGAACCTGTTTTTCCAACATATTCTCATGATTTTGACGACAACTATCTTAATCCAATTGCTCTCTTGTAAATTTTCGTCGTCTAAATGTGCTTTTTCAGATGTATTATTCATAGGTTTTACCAACATTTCTTTGTAATAAATAATCTAATCATGGGTGATTTTATTTTTCAAAGAATATTAGCAATATACAATAGAAGAAAATGTTATAAAAATTTCAGATAAAACTCATTTTATGTTTCTAAATGAACCCACAGACTGAGTTGTTCTATTTGTGCTTGAATTTAGTAAAGTTCATTAATTAAATTTGGTTTTAACATTTAATAACGTAGTTATATGTTTATACTTTTTTACACAGATAATTTTAGTTTTTAAGAGGGAAATGCAATAAAGGAAAGGAACAAAAATTGAACAGAAATACTTTAGAAAAGAATATTCTACACACGATTGCTCTTGGAGGAAGGAAACGCAATTGGGACTAATCCAAACAAATATATTCCGCCCGGAAAAGAACCCGGAAAGTTTCCCTCAGAGGGAATACAATCGCAACGTCAAACAAACTGTCGCAAACATACGATAGTACTGTTTACCTTGCCGGTAATGTAAAAGTTTCCTGGTTAGTATACAAAATATCGTTTTGAATATTGTTTCAATGTAAAATTTTCTCAAATAAATTACAAACAATCATTTCATCTGTCTAGTTGACACAATAAATTAACCCGTTCAGCATCAATTCCGACTTTTGCAATGTTTTGATGCAATCAATCAAAATCCCGTTTTAATGAACAATTACTGGTTACCGATTTATATAAGCGCAAATTTGCACACACAGAGTTGAGCCTCTCAATTATCGCGGTCCGCCTGACATTGCAGCTTTTGTAATTTACAATGAATTACCGGCTGGCTTCTAGAATCACCCACCCCGAGTGTCCGGGGTTAGACTTCGATCTTTTCCGTCCAGCCTCCGAGTTGATTTCCGGGTGCTGTCAACAGCTAGGTCATTTCACCCAACGCAATCAGACCCTAAATCCAAGCCAATTCACACTCTCATTCATTCTTAAATTCATCCTTTCCTATTCAGTGAATTAGGATGGCGATATTTCTTCATCACCCTTTACACCTACCTTAATACTAAGCTAATTGGGGGGTCGACGAAGTTTCCACTATCGCCCACATTATACATTCACGCTAATAAGTACATTCATTCTCAACATCACAAAACAATCATTGCTATACATTAAAACAACCGCCAGAAATTGGAAGAGGCGACCCCAGATCCGCAATACTCATATCGGGAGACATTCTCTATAATGATCCGAGCAGAGTTGGGCAAAATCTAACTAATTCAATCATAATTAAGAATTTTGATTGAAGTTTAATCATGAATGAATTAGACATGCTTAAATGAATCATCATATGATTTAATCATGATTAATTCAATCGTGAGGTATGACTAAATCATACAATGATTAATTTACTCATGACTAATTCAACCATAATTAAACTTCAATCAAAACTCCTAATCATCATTGAATTAGTTAGACAATGACCACTTACCAAAATCCAACAGACTCCGGATAAAAATTTTGAGATGAGAGTCGTGCTCAAGGCAATATTCAAAATATGTTATCACAAACGAAAACCATCGACATTTCTATTTTCTTACAACCAGGACCCCGAAGATTGTGTATTTTCCAAATAATTTAGAAATCTCACCTTTCAAGTGGAATGAATTTTAATCCAAAGAAATATTTTTTCATTAGTCGATTTTGTAAGCAGATTTACTTTTCAAAGCGCAGCTTGTTTTAAGATTTTTTATTTTATTATTGTTAATATTCATAAGGGCGTAGTTTTACTTATAATTGGAAGATTGAATTTTGTTAAATAAGGTGTTGATGAAATAAATTTCTGTTAAAATGTTTTTTAAAGTGATGAAATTGTGTATTTTTCATCTTTTGAGCACCCGTTTGAATATGATTTATCGAAATTTAGTCATGACTAACTATATTATGACTAAATTAGTATATGCCTCGTATTTTATTACTACTCATCGTGACTAAAGACTAAATTAGTCACTTACTACTAATCATGACTAACGTTCCGAGTGATGAATCATTAGTCATTAGACATGACTAACTTTTGCCCAATACGGGAGCCAAGGAATCTTCAATTCAATTTGGTAGGTCATATCGAGCAACGTTTGTCTGCGCGTATGCGGACTGTGCCCCAAAGTAAGTTTCTGTATGTCAATCTCCCATAGCCTACCATCAGTCCACATATCGACCTCTTAATACGGATTATCGTCTCTGCAAATCCGAGCACCGACGCTGCTCCTTTGAATCATTTTTTCTTTTTCTCCAAGCCGGATCGCAGTAGTTCATCACGGAGGTTGACTGAACTGAATTCTTTATAAATTAAAAAAAATTTTTTTTGAAGCTATATAAAAACTGATTAATGAATAGACAATTCAGAAATTGTGGAATAACACCACACCCATGACAAATACCACATTAATTTTTAATTAATAGCAAAACACATTAATCAAAAATATTTATTTCTCAATATCAGTTATATGTGAATGTATTACGTACATTCCATAAATAATATGCGATTTTTCGAAATGACACATTTTTCTTTCGAAGAAGATTGTGTATAAATCAATGAAAATACATGTAATTCTAATGTATCAATTCTCCAAGAGATGACACGAATAGGATGTTTGAATTCAATCAAAAATTCCGAACACATCTGGGCATCAAAAAGGAATGGGAAGGAGCGGAAATCAACTCCTATAAAAATGGCACCATCCTTTGGTACACAGATGGATCAAAGATACAAGAAGGTACAGGAGCAGGAGTATTTGGACCTGGCATCAAATCCTCGGAACCGATGGGAAAACTCACCAGTATCTTTCAAGCAGAGATTCACGCAATAGAAAGATGTGTCCAATTCAACTTAGATAAAGGATACAAAAACAAGAATATAGCTATCATGTCAGATAGCCAAGCAGCCATCAAACACTATGTGCGAACATCATTAGTTCAAAGATGGTACTGAACTGCAAAACCAAATTAAATTCATTAGGTACGCAGAATAAAGTAAGCCTCTGCTGGGTCCCAGGACACATGGGTGTAGATGGCAACGAGAAAGCGGACACCCTTGCAAAAAAGGGGCAGCTACACCGCTGATAGGACCTGAACCCTTCTGTGGCATAGGAATCCTCACTATCAACGAACATCTCAAACAGAAGGACAAAAAGAAAATATGGGGACATTGGAATTCGCTTATTGGACACAGGCAATCCAAGAATCTTCTAACCAATTTTGGGAAGAAAGAAATCACAGAATGTGTCAAAGGAGGCAGGAATAAACTGCGAATTCTAACAGGATTCCTAACTGGACACTGTAGACTAAATGGACATCTAAAGAAAATGGGAATAATCCAGGACGGCACATGCAGATTCTGCAAAGAAGCAGAGGAAACACCAACACATCTGCTAACAAACTGCGGAGCGACATTAGCCCGTAGGAGGAAGTGTTTTGGGATGTACAATGTGACCATAGAAGAGCTTCAACCAATAAAACCGGGCCTATTAATAAAATTCCTTGATGAAATAGGACTCACCGATGTGCTTTAGGCAGAGAACGGGGGATACAATAGCTCTTAAAGGGCGCAGTATACACACCCTGACATATCATCATCATCATCAATGTATCAATTTTGTTGGTCGTACGATTTAATATTTCTAAAAAATGTGTAGAGATTAGTGACCGTTAATCGATAATTATTCAGATATCGTGAGATCCGGTCTGGTGTGTTGTAGGTTTCAGAAAAACATTCCTTTTATCCTGCCGACGTTGCCATCTTTATTGAGATCATCTTCAGGGCTCAAAGTGTTTATCTTCTGTGTACTTGTGCCATTCTTGCGTGTCTTGTTGAAAGTTCGAGCCCTGAAGGATTATTGAGATAAAGATCAAAACTTGACACTATAAAGGAAATGTTTTTCGGAAATGAACGTCACACCAGACCGCATCTCACGATATCTGAATAATAATTTCTAACAAATCGTTTCTGACCAATTGTTGATGGTACTCATCAAAAAAATTCATGTAGCGTTCATTCTTGTAGTACTATTTATTAGCAATTAACTGAAACAATTAGTTGTACATTTCGTATTAAATCACGGAATTTTCTATAAAATCCATTAAAGTTGTCTAGTTTGTTTTAAACTTAAATAAAATTAATTAACCTGTCTTCCTGAAATTAAATAATGTTATCTTACAAATTTTGGCTCTCATTATTTAAAAGCTTTCGATGATGAAAAGCCTTTTTGTATTATTTTTATACACTTTTAAATCAGATTGAATACTTGTTTAAGTACATTAAGTGTAAGTACCCTTTTAATAAATTAACTAGCTCTAAAAGGTCATTAAAGTTTAACAATGTTTCGCCATCCTCCCAATGAGACCGTTTGACGCTTTGATATCATAAAAGTTGAAAGTAATAAAATTCGACATGATATGGGGTTTGCTGATCTATATGTCTTTATAAATATAAAAACAAATTCTTTCATTTTTTCGTGTTTCTATATCACAACATAAAATAGAAATGATTGTACTATATGCAGGGAAAATTCAAAAGGTGGGATGGAGATAGAAAGTTAGTGTCCGAATGGATCGAGGTCACGACAGCTCCAGTGGTAGAGCAGCGGCGTATCTAGCTGAAGGTCGTGGGTTCGAATCCCGCTCATCACAGCAACTTTTTATATTTAAACTACAAACTTTAGTTGATTAAAAGACATTAATTGTCAAGCGGATCACAAAAACTGGTGTATTTAATAAAGAGTAAGGTTGCTCGATGACTCAAATAATTAAAGGATGGATTACCTGCCTATGCGACATCCATTAGCCAGTGACCTCGATGACTCATTCTCCTAATAATATTCTCAACTTTTCCTTCAAGATTATGTTTTTCCATGTCTAAGGAGAATTGAATTGGAATAAAATAGAGAAAAAACGAGAAATGGTATCGTTTACAATATGGTTTCCTATTCTTATGTAAATCCGTTACAAACGAGAATTAACGTTTTTGTTTAATTTGCTTATTTTATTTGAACTTATTCAACTCACAATAATATATCGGTTAATTTAATTAAAATAATTACAATAAGAACAAATTACGTATCACTTTATTTATTTTGGAGCAGTGTATATGCACTTGTACTTCAGTCGTGTACTATATCTATGTAAATAAAAGGTCAAATATCAAAATTTCAAACTCATATGGTAATATGTTTTTAGTTTGTTATTGCTAATTATCAAATTAAAAAATATTTAGAATCTAACAAAGAATTTGCTTTTTGACGGACATGCAGCTAGACCGAAAATGTTTAGATACATCTCCGAAAGTTGACAATGGCCAGAAAGAGAGGAGAAGTAAATTAATATTTTAATTTTTATTTATTGGGTTGTCCGGAAAATAATGCAGGATTTTAAGTTTTCATTAAAAAAAATCTATATAAAATATTCTGTTTACGTTTACAGGATTACTCATTTGTATGAATGTCAACACTTATTAATCCTCTTCCAAATGATATTGTTTGTTTACCTCTGTAGCATTCCGCTACTTGGAAATAATTCAGTCATCCTTATAATGTCAAAGCGAGAATTTCGTACGATTTTCTTTTACGAGTTTAAACTCGGCCGAAGCGGAGCCCAAACGGCTAGAAACATTAACCAAGTCTGGGGCGAGGGTTGTGTTAATGAGTGCACTGTGCAAAGGTGGTTTAAAAAATTTCGGGAGGGAGATTTCAGCCTTGAAGATGAAGAAGGTCGTGGAAGGCCTTCCTCTCTTAATGATGATGTTCTGCGATCAGTGGTGGAAGAAAACCCCAAAACAACTGTTCGAGAACTTGCAGAGCAACTCAAAGTCAGTAAAACGACCGTCGCTGACCACCTCC
>CM077108.1:10167228-10180115 GCA_039619505.1 Cimex hemipterus
AAAGGGCCCATTTTGTTGCATGACAACGCTCGACCACATGTGTCACGTGTAACGTCACAAAAATTATTGGAGCTTGGCTATGAAACTTTGCCTCACCCACCCTACTCTCCGGACCTCTCGCCTACAGACTACCATTTTTTTTTTTGACACCTGGACCACTACTTACAACACATAATATTCAAAAATCAAACGGAACTGGAAAATGCATTTATTGACTTTATCAATTCTAAAAATTCTGAATTCTACTCAGACGGAATTAATAAGTTACCAACACGTTGGGAGAAATGTATTGAGAGTATGGGAAATTATTTTGATTAAAGAACATTGCTTTAAAGTAACTAGTTTCTTTTTTTTTTGTTTAATACCAAAATCCTGCATTATTTTCCGGACAACCCAATATTATCCGTAATGTTTTCCTTGCATTTAAAGATTATAGTACTTAAGTATATTTGCTAGTCGGCGTTGCATAATAAAATGATGTAGATGGTTGTGTCAAATCAGACTGAATATATGAAAGTTAAAAAATTATTAAAAAAACGCATCCTGTAAAGCAGGTCATAAATTGTTTGTTTAATAACTTAATTTGTGTTTGCTTTAGGCAACATTTTGCGGCCTTTATTTACGGAATAATATTGCAATAAAAAAAACAGCACGTTCTGATCTGAAAAGGGTGCAATTTTACGTTGGCTAATGTCCGGTGTTCCACCTAAAAATTCATAACCTCTCTGTATTTTATCAACATTAATACATACTAAATCCATTGTATTTGGTGGTCTGATTGACCAAATTACTTTTTTCAATTAATTAACCTTATTTTTGTAAGGTTTTGGTTAAAATGAAAAAGCTAGCGTCATGAGCGGGATTCGAACCCGCAAAGGCGAAGGTCATGGGTTCCAAGTCCTCTCCGTACATAAAAAGTGTTACTTATGTTAACGTACAGATATATTTACTTTCTCGCTATTTCCAGTGTAGATTTTCTGTCAATATAATGTAGTGAATTAGTTCACCTAGACCAATTAATACATTACAATTAATTAAGATTTTTATTGCAGATGGACAAAAGTTAATGGCTCGAGCGGGATTCGAACCCACGATCTTCGGCTAGATACGCCGCTGCTCTATCTCTTGAGGTATCGTGACCTCGATCCACCCAGACATCAATTCCTCTCTCAACCCCTGGTTCGAATCCCGCTCGTGCCATTAACGTTTTCATCTCAACTAAAAACCTTAATTGATTGTAGTGAATGAGGTGAAATAAAAATCTTAAATCTCCACTTTTAATTCATTTGCAAAGGTTAGATTTGTGCCGTTACGTATTAATTTTTCATGTAACAGTAGAGTCGTTTTGATGATATTTAAAAAAAAATTGGAGACAAAAAATAAGAGAAAACTTCTTTCTTGAAAATTTATTCAGTGGTTTTTGGGTTGTAAAAACGAATGCAAACTTTATTTTTTTATTAAATTTGTTTTACCCCTCTTTGCTATATCGCACGGTGAAAATTGAATTGAAAGTTCACCGCAGTACGTGTATGGCAAACATTATAATACATAATTTGTGACCCTAGGCTTATTGGAAGTTATAACGATGAAATGTTTTTGATGCGTTTTTTTTTTTTTTTTTGAGAGAGAGAGAGAGAGTGCAGTGACCCTAGTGGATATTTCTGAGCGTCCTGGATGAGCAATTGTGGCATAATGTATACGGACGTATAGGTTTCAACGGGGAACACTGTTAGCCTGCGGTTTCTATTCAAAAAACGTGCCGTTCCTCCAGAATAAAGGGGGGCTCCATTTGAACATTTGGGGGATTTACATTTTAAAAGAAAGGGCATTAATCAAAGTAGGCTGGTGACCTCTCGCCCGTTTCGCTCCTGACGACTTCCTGTACAACTTAAGCCCGCCACTTCTTGGGAGTGAACTAAACAGATTTATGACTGTACTACACATAAACAGATTTATGTTAAACGGGGGAGGCCCTTTGTGCCCATCGCCCTCTCGCCGAAACACGGAAAAGACCTTCTTTGTGTTGTAAACTTTTTGCTAATTTACATCTATATGTTTCTGTGGATTTCATAACGTTATTTTGCTTTGGAGCAAAAGGAACAAAAATAATTTGAAACAGGTTCAAACAGGCAACCTTGCTCTTCGTAAACACACAATCAAAGCACATAAAATAACACTGTTTGGATAAATAATAAATATACGATTAGATTACCGTTTCGTTGAAGTATCAGGGTCCTACATTAAATATGACAATATTAGCCAACCCCAATGTTAAAATCGATAAAAACGCTCATGCTTAAAAAATTAGCATGGTCCGTTTTCGTTTTTTCCCATATCACGTTAAAAGTAACAACATTAATTGTTTTCTATAGAAACCGTTTCTTGCTCAACTCAATTTTAATTTGAGGAATTAAAGTTTTTAAATTGAGATAAAAAAAGTCAGTGTCACGAGCGGGATTCGAACACAACTGCTCTACCACTTGAGCTATCGTGAATTCGATCCGCTCGGGCACTAACATCTCAACCAGACCTTTGAATTTTCCCTCTTTTTGCCATTTTTTGAAATCTCGTGTAACCTGATTGGATTCTCGGCGACGGAAAGCTTTGTACTTCATTTTAGTTCACTAAATTCACTTTTTTTCCTGGTCTGCTTGACCAATTAATAACTTAAATAAATTAAAGTTTTTCATTGAGATAAAAAAAAAGTCAGGGTCACGAGCGGGATTCAAACCCACGACATTCGGTTTAATACGCCGATTCTGTACTACTTGACCTATTGTGACTTCGACCTCCTCGGACACGAACTTCAATCTGAACTCCACATTTTGAATTTTTCCTCCTTTCTGCCATTTCTCCATTACTGGAATTAATTTGTCTGTTCTATAAATCTAAACAAAGGAAATTCTCTTAACTATAGAATCAACTAATACCCATTAATCTTTAGCCAATAATGTGAATACTATTCTATATTCTTTTTTTACATACATTACGTCTTTGATTTCGTGATTTACTGCAGCATCCCTTTACACGGGACTTAATCGCATCTCCCCTTGAGAGGAAGAACTGCTGCTCAGGTATTTTCTTAAAAGTCAGGTAAGGTTTGTTCGAGTAGGCACGCAAGTTTTGAAAATTCAATTAATTAATTGTAATGTATTTATTGGCCAAGTGGACAAATAAATTAATGGTTTTTTTAACAGGGTTTGCAAATATTTGTAAGTGCATGATGTATGAATCCAACTGTGTTCGAACCTAGGACCTTTAGTTTCCAGTGATGAGCGCGGTGTCAACCGGCTACCGATGCCCCAAATTTCTCTATTATTGCAGATCTAGAAGAATACGGCGCAAATCAAACACCTAAATGCGAAAAAGAAACATTTCCTTTTATTTTTATTATATCTCTTTTACATTGTAACCTTCTGGCCCAGAAGTAGAGCACTTAGAGAAAAGTTAGTGCCGGCTGTAAAACAGATCGTAAGCCGGGGTGTAAAAAGGGAGTTAAGCCGGATAACAACAGAAGGACGCGCCCTAAAGGGAACAATTATTATTGCAACGCGTGGTTTAATGTCCAACGCCGTGTATATGGACATTGGACAATCGTAAAATCTCCTGACATAAGTGATATGGACATTTATAAAAGGTAAGGAGCCTATTTTAAGATAAGGCGAGACCTTCTTCACGATCTCCTGATATCGAAGTCACATTGGGTGAAAAATGACTTTTTCTGTCACCTCGTTTAACTACGTATTATTTGTAATCATAATAAACTCTACCTTCGAATTTATGTTGTCCAACAGAATTATTTTCAAGCATACATTTTTTATAAAAGGTTTTTTATCCGTAAAATATACGTTTATGGTGGTAGTTATTCAACTTGGTTCGTGGGTTGAGCCTATGTGGCACAGAGATTTGAAAAGTATATACTAGATCCATCTGGGAGTGTAATTAGATATTCGTAATTTTGATGTGATCATAAAACGAAAATGTAGTTTACGAATATGACCTAAACCATAAACATGATAGAAACTCATAGAAATAAAATCATAATATATAGACCAAAAATAAACCACATTCCCATGCATATGAAGAAAAGGAACAAACTAAAGAATACTCTAATATCAATAATCAAATCCAATATCGATAACATATTTCATCACATCACACAAAACAAAAAATAACATATCAAGCAACTATCTGCGTAGACTATTTCTTCAATAGGCTCTCCTGGCCCTAATTAACCCCGGCTATATAATCTTAAAAAGGATAATCCGGCCGAGCTATTACCCATTTTTCTCATTGTCGGCTCATTTTACCTAACAGAAGCCGACTCCTCTTCTACAAATGTCTTTCTGTCCCGACTTACTTCTCCTTCCTTTCAAAATCCAACGTATATAAACATAAAACAGCAATATCCCACTATCACTGTCAACACTACACTCAAGAATGACACATCGTCACAGAAAACAAATACTTTGAGTTAGTACAAATACTTTGATTGAGTCTAAAATTTTTAACATTGTATAAATTCATTTTTTTCACCTCCTACATGTATTTGTAAGATTTAAACAATGGTTGTAAATCCCAGCCTCTGAAGATGATCTCCATAAACGCCGAAACGTTGATACGATAAATAAAAGGTTTTTCTATACGTACGTCACACCAGACCGCATCTCTCGATTTCCTTATAATAATTAATTAACGTGAGTAAACTCCCACACACTCACTAAAGAATATATTTTATTATTATGCATGGACACAGTAGTAAGGACTGTGAAAATCAGAAAACTACTAATCATTAAAAAAATTGATAAAACCAACTCACTTGACAAAAACAGGAAGTGCACCATAACACGGGAATGTGGTGGCCAATAATTGGATAGATACGTTATAGAAAAGTATAATTGCAAGAAAGAGGAATGACATTGTAAAAAACAGGCCCCTTCTTCAAAATTGTTGCGTGCCAGCGGGATTATATACTTAAAGGAAGAATAATCCTGAATATTTCAGAAATTCATTTTTAGTGCACAGATGGTATCGGTGCCTATTGTTTGGTTGTGCAATTTATAGAATGATTTATGGCAGAACGACAGTACTGATTTTGAGAGCCATGCAGCAAGTACCAAGCAGTAGAGCTGGCAGTATTAAGTTAATACATGGCTTCTGCAAAGGTCAAAGTAAGCAGTTCGATGAAAAGTTGTCGGAAAAAGCGATTAATCATAACGGAATACCGATGCACTACATTGTATAAACGATTCATCTAACATGGCATTGGTGGAGGAGGTGAGACATACTTAGGTTTACTAGTCATAGGTGGTCATACACTTCCATTCTAAGATTCGAGTTGTTTGGCTTCGAGCTCAAGGGCTTTAGGGCAACGAAATTTTAGCTAAACAAGTATCTCAGAATGAGAACCATCCAAAGTCCTACTCAACAGCATCCAGCAGTTTCATCAAAAGAAGATTAACCTCCCGAAACTCTTTTGAAACATCTGTGCACTTTTTATGAAAAAGGAGCTCATACACAACACTTTTTCCTAACTGTTGTACACCAAAAGTTTTTCTCGATTAATGTCACCTGTAAAACAACATAGCTGACATCCGGTTATAGGAAGCTTAAAGCATACCTCCATAGGTCCAGTAAGATACAAAGCGGTGTTTCCCCTTGTGACAACACTTCTGCGCCAAATAGGGTCCACTTCCTTTTCATCTGTGTAAGTTAGAAAACGAAAGGAAAGAGTTTGTTAAATTCTTGGAGACGAACGGTGGTGGTGGCCAAAGAAAAATTGTGATTTGGTGCCACATGGTAAACGCTGTACCGACTCAAAGGAAAAGGACCGCTGATCACAAAGTCCGACAGGGTCAACACGCGAAAAACTTCCTTCACGCCCTTATGAAACGAGAGTTCATTTCAAAAGTCTCACAGACACACTGAAGATGGGGAAAACCGAAACACCCAGCGATGATAGACAGAATGATCCCTACCCACCAAATTTCACATCGGACATTTTTCCTAATGGAATACATCCGCCTAATAAAATTCTATTCTATTCTGTACAGTGGACCTAAACTTCACATAAAAATAGTTTAACCCATGATTCTATAAAAAAAATACAGTTTTTTTATTAACTAAAATTCTAACCGAGCAATGGAGAAGAATATTACAAAAATCATAGTAAAAATAATTAATCAGATATCGTGAGATGCGGTCTGGTGTAGTACAAAGAATACAAACACTTTGAGCCCTGAAGATGATCTCAATAAAGATCGAAACGTTGGCACGGCAAATATAATGTTTTACTAATGTCTTATCTCACGATATCTGAATAATTACCGATTAATGGTCACTAATTTTTACGCGTATAATAAAAATCTTAAAAACTCGAACCATTTATATTTCCACAAGATTCTGTTTTCTTAATTGTTTATTAAGTCAAAAATAGAAATAATTATTTTTAATAATTATGTGCAAAGTTAATTTTTTGACTTATAACGCTGTGTAATACTTTTTATTATTTAAGATGTATAGTATAATATTCTTTTGTTTTGTATTAATTTAATTGCAATTAGTTATAAATGAAAATCAACAAAACGAACGAGTACGTAAATATCTAAAATTTTTCCATATGATTTATAATATTTTCTTATTAATTATAGACTAAGTCATTAATGATCCTTAAGCTCATAAGCCTGTGCCACATTAAAATATATTCAGAACTTTCTCTCGTTTTTGTCGGTCAACTTTCCAGGCAATCAATATTGCTTGAAGTTCAAAACTATGAGAAAAGTTGTGAAATTAAATATAAAATAATTTCCTGTAGCCCGGCCTGATCTAAAAGTTCCGGAGGAGGAAACTATTAACTCTAGATTGTCAGAGGGAACTTTTCAATGCATCGATAAAATCCCGTTCATTGCCTCCCCTCTGACTTATTCTCCGGTCTTTGCTTAAAGAAATAATTGAAGGAGGGCTGACCCAATAAATAACTAAGTGATTGGAGCTCCCCAATTGGCCGAGGAGTGTCTCTTAAGTTTTTTTACCGGTTAAATAAAACCATTCGTAAAAAAAAGTTTTTATAACTCAGAATAAGGATTTGTTAGAATTCTGACAGGCCAGGATGTACTGGTACGACGGCGTAAGGGATATTGTGGGGTTTTACCCTACCAGTTCTATCAACGTGATAGATAGACAGATAAAACAAATATATTCCTTAGAAGGGAGGTAGTAAGCCCCATCCTTCGATTAACTGTCACGACCCTATGACAATAATATTTACCAATCCTTTTTTGGACTTTAGGTTGAATATTTTTATATAAATCTTATGTAAAGCATAAATTGATGGAAGAGATAGACTTTTGGACATACATGGTAAAGTACTATTAATGAATAAGACAAGAAAGAAATATTTATTTGTTTAAATATTCTTTTGAAAAGTAAAGTTATTTTAAACTGAATAGTTATATACAATTGCATATACATTTTGAAACTAGTGGAAAACAAAGATAAATTACACAGTTAAAAAATTATATACGAAGAAATATGTAATATGTATTATCCAAGTCAACTAAAATACCAAAAAGCCGAATCTTTCATCTAATTGAATATACAAAGAATTTAAATAAAATGTTTACAAAAAAAAAGGTTTAAAGAGGGACATTTGCAAAAAACCAGATCCAATATTTGGCTTATAAATTTAACCAATTTTTACCCCGAAGAGGACACAATTCTATGCAATTTGCCCCACAAATAGAACCTAATTTGAAATATCCCCAAACGCCTAAACTTTGCGGACAATCAATCCTTTAATTCTTAAAACTGGTCTTTGAATTTAAAGTAACCTTCTATTTCTCCAAAGAGATATATTGTACCGATTAGGTTTCGAGGTCTTCTTCCTCTCAATCAATTTATCTTTAAATAAGGTATTGTACGAATCCTAGTCCTTTTAATAAAAAAAAATTAAGTATATTCACTAAAGCTTTTCGAGGCCATTTTATTTGTCGCCGAGAATCAAATAGATGTTTATGAAAAATGGTGAAAATTCAAAAGGTAGCGTCGTAATGGGAAGTTGGTATAAGTCACGATAGCTCAAGTGGTAGAGCAGCGGCGTATTTAACCGAAAGTTCGAATGCCGCTCGTGACATTTACTTATTATCTCAATCAGTGCCTGGTAAAAAGATTAATTAATTCAACTGAATTGTACTTTGGGTGGGGTTTTTTATATCTAGCAGAAGGTTATTGTCAAGCTTGAATACTGAAACTTTTAGCATGAAGCAGATAAGTAACTAACTGACGGATAGTACCACCGGCAAGGAAACAATAATGGAGCAGACCAACCTTGAATCATATTGGAACTAAAGTAGCCCAATCACCCAATTACTGATAACAACTGCTTTAATTGTGCGGCTCAGTTTAGCTCTCTAGGGATATGAAAAATCCTCATTACGGTAAAAATGGAAATTATGTCTTCGGGGTTTCAAGCAGTTTTATCCACCAGTTGAGGATGTTTTTTAGACGTAAGACATCAAATTACCTCAAATGTTTATCAACCACGCCACATAGTGAGCTGTGTTCTTAGGCAATAATAGGAGGCACTTTAAAAATCATGTTTCCATTTTGGTTAGGTCCCCACAACTCAGTAGTATAACGTTTCTCTCACAATAAAATTGTACAATTTCATCATGTCTTCCCAATTAAAAATTTACCTGATGAACTGACGTTCATTCGTAGATAATTATAATTAATTTTGATTATAGTTAACTTTTTTTAGAACCTCCCCATCACATAGATTTCGGCATTTTTCTATCTGAACGTTTCCACGAAAAATAACAATTTTCACCGTCTGACTGTTCACCGTCGATTTATTTTTATCTCTGTATGGTTTCATTGTTCTTAGTTACCTCCGAGCATCAGCCCATGATTCCACCAAGATAACAATATCATCATACAATTCGAAATTTGTACACCTTCAACCCTCGTCTGACGAACGAACAAGTCCGAAAAACACTAAAAATAATGATGACGAGGATTTGCCCTACGACACTTCATCAATTTTTATATTTTGTGAATAAACATTATCATTTGATTAACAAATTTGAATTGCAGTATTATTTTGGTAGAAGAATATTACTCAATTTAGCACTAATCCCAAATGAAGCCAACTTGTCCTATAGATAAGAAAAATAATTTATCCAAACAGCTCTGACTGAACCTAAACCACTACTTTTTCGTTATGCAATTATTTTCATTAGCCCAAATAATCAATATTTAGTATAAGCTTTTTCTGACAAACACTAGACGAGAGTAATTCCTATATAATGAATTATCCGGATCGTTCAGATTTTTCCTTTTTTAAAGAGCATTCTTAGTTCGGTTGATGACCACTTTTTTTAAAATCTCCTCTTGATCCGTAACTTCATTATAAAAATTCAAAACGTATTGTTCTCAAGCAGGTTTTTAAATTAACGGAGAACTTATTAACAATTTGATCTAAACCAGTGGTTCCTTTTTGTTCCTGTTGAAAACAGATTGGAGCTCATTAAGTGGACATTAGTGGCAAAGAGTGGGATGGGAGTCTCAGTGGTCACAAATTATTCTGTAGGATAATACCCAAGAATGTAACTCCTAAACTCGTCGACTCCTTTTCCTTGGAGATAATCCCCTCAGGTCTGACTAAAAATCATGAAAATTCTAAAGGCAAATATTACAAATTATGATTTTTTTAAAGGCTTTTGGTGGCTGAGTGGCCGTCGGACTCAGATTTGCCAGGCTATCTGTTTCAGGTTCGAATTACATAATATACATTATTATAATAATACTTTGAGATAAAAAAAAAGGAGCACTGACATTCGCAGATCATATCAGGTCTGTTATTGGGGGGGGGGGGTCTGCAGTACATTTGTAAAATAATTAGTCAGACATCGTGAGGTGCGTTCTGGTATGGTGTATATTTGAGAAAAACGTTTTGGGAGTGCACTCCCAACACGATATGCAAAAGTGGTACAAGTACACAAAAGGCAAACACCTTGAGCCCTGAAGATGATCTCATAAAGTACGAAACGCAGGCACGATAAATAAAATGTTTTTCTGAAACCTACATTACACCCGATTGCGTCTCACGATATCTCAATTATTATCGATTAACGGTCACTAATCTCTAAACATTTGTTAAATAAAGTAATTTCTCTATAGAAAACAATCATTTCCGATGGTACAGTTTTGCTTTTAATTTAATATTGCAACGCGCACATCATGTATTTGTATTTCTTAAATATTTACTGTCACTTAGGAAATAACATGCATGTAGTTTATTGGTCTGCTGAGTAGTAAATTAGAGTCTAAAATAGAATTTTCATGTTTTTCTTTTTGTTTCTAAAATAAGAGAAAACAGGAAAAGAAAAAATTACCTTCAGAAAAAATTCAATAAAATAAACTGTTTAAATTTCATTAATTCATAAAAAAATTTCCGTCCTTTTGTCAGACTAATTATGTCAAAAATGAAATGATTAACCTACTAATTATTAGCTTAATATAAAGCAAAGTAAGTTATCGATTTATTAACACAAACAAATCCGATATGTACATAATAAAACATTCAAATCATAAATTGGTTCCTAAGGCGTACGACATTTTCTCTGCTCCCATTTGTACGAAGATCTGGCTTGTTCCCTGGGGGTGTACGGTTCTTTTGTCAACATCTCCCGGGGCTTTCTCCCTGGATATGGGATCATGTGTGTTTTGATTTTCTAGGAAAGTGGCTATTTCCCCGACGGAGATCAGATCCGAAATTTGATCACCGGATGTTAAGAATGTAAACATAGAAGGATTGTTACAAACCTTTGTCACTATGGAAAAATATATCTATAAAAACTTTCATAGAGTCTATAGACGTGAGGACAACTATTTAATTGAAACTGTAATAAACTGGCCTTGTTGTTTTGAGTGATAGGATTGTTTATAAAACCCACAGTGTGACACCAGGAGGCCAGGTTTGTGAAGTTACGTGTAGCTTATAGAGTTTTAAACCCTTTTATAATTTTCCATAAATCATTTCGTTCGTTTCAACACAACGTTTTTATTATTTTCGCAAGATATTTGAGACAATGAAGTTTCTTGTACAAGTTTGTATTTATATACATTATATATACACATTTGTAGGATGGGGAAAAACGACCCCTCAAATAAAATAGACAGTCTTTTCCTGAACACAAAAATTAACCAAAGCAAATTATCTGAAATATCGTAGAAATATTATTTTCCTACACAACTTTTCATTAGAAGCTGAATTTTCTTTTTTCGAAAATACCCAAAACAATGATAAGTTTAAGAATACTACTTAAAACCTTATGCATTACTAGTACTCCTTAGATAAATTAGAATTGGATATTTAAACTAACACTTTTGAGGATTTTGTTATTTCTACCGTAATTTTTCTCACTTAGATTGACATGAAATCTAAAATTTGTGAACCTAGTGTTAAAGTACAACTGGTCAGCTTTTCCATGGTTGAAGTACCAGAAATACTGGATTATATCTAGATTAAATTACATTATGTAAGTGCCGACGTCTTTACGACCTGTGCAGTTTGTCTATTGTGCATCTCAATTGTTTATGCTAAGCTAGTTCTCAAGCTTGAAGCTTTTTACCAGACCCAAAGCTTTTTAAAGGGCTTCCTGGTATCCTTCAGACCCTGTTTTCCATCTCCGAGGATTAGGAATCGCAGAATACATAGGCCTACGCACTTACAGGAGACGTGTTCCGCTGTTACTTTATCTTCTTGGCAATATATGGCTTTTTTCTACCGAGTAGTCTGACATATGTCTTCGGAGTGTGCAGTGTTCGTTTAGAAGTCTAGTCCAAGAATGTTCTAGATTTATTAGTTCTGCCGATAGTTTTTGCGATGGTCCTTTGATAAATTTTTGCGCATGCCTCTTCCCCGGGCTACATTTCCATTGAGTGAATCCAACTATTAATTTTTTTTTAATGGCCTCATGAACTAAGCATATCTAGCCAGACTGCTGTATATATTTATTCCGTAATTCTATTTTTGGGGGAAGGGTATCGTGAAAAAAGGGCCAGGGGCGACGGCGGGAATCGAACCCGCGACCGCGGGTTCTATTAGCCGAGAGTCTCTCCCGCTAACCACTCGGCTACCGCGGCCCCCAGACTATTAAAATCGGATCAACGTTTTCGGTAGTTTGGTAAGAAAAGATTTAGGGCCAATCTGACAGGGCTCTAATGCAGACCCAATGACTCTGGACTTCACCTCGCCTACAGTGCCGCCTGACTGTACAAGTCTGGCTATTGTTCTATTGACAATCACCAGCCTTTTTATCCCCCTGGCAGTGTTCAATAGCCAACACTTTCCCCTTCAAACGGAAGCATATTGTACATGAATTCTTTCGAAGTCTTTCGTTTATTTCCATAATTGCCAGGTCCAAACCATTTCAGTTTTGGAGCCATCTGTAAACCGGGCTGGATCCCTTTTCTCAGCGTGCTCTACAAGGTGTCTTGATTATACATTGTTTCTTAAAATTGAATTTGGCGGTCATGGCATAAGTAACCACGCTCCTACCCAATTTCTTTCTAGCTGAAGCTATTTTCGAAGCGTTAGCTGTTCCTTGTTATGTATAGGCTCTTGGAGCCTTAATCCTACATTAGACGGATTATATCCTCATGAGTTAACGATTTTTAAGTAAAATGACGGACCTATTCTTCAAAAATCACCTATGTCTGATCTTATGGAAAAAATGGACAGTTTATTTTGTAGAAATAATATTTTTTGGACAAAGTTGTTGAATGTCTCTTTTGGTTTTTGTAGCGGTTTATTTATTTAATCTTGTTTAATATATATATTTAATATATATATATATACACATATATATATATATATATAGTAA
>CM077108.1:10180515-10192284 GCA_039619505.1 Cimex hemipterus
ATATATATATATACACATATATATATATATATATAGTAAGATATACTTTATTAAAACCGTCAGCCAGTCTTCGGAGTGCATTACTATCCCAAGAATTTGCATAATTATAAGAAAAGGAGAATTTACAATATCTACTTCATTGGTTCCAATTGTATACAAGATTTTTAAATTACAAGTTTGCGTTGCGATAAACGTTGAAAATAATAAAAATGACACCTCAAAGAACAAAAGGATTCCAACTTACAAAGGGTCTCTCACCGGCAAACAGAATTCGCATTTCGAAGCCACAAACTAGTAATAATATGTCTTAAGACAAATTGAACAAAATAAAATAAATAATAAATAAAAAATATAAAAGACAAATAAAACAAAATAAGGCTAACAATATATTAATTTCCCTACATTCCAATGTATTCATACCTGTAAAACCAGGCTTTCCGTGCAAAATCAACAGGACCCCGGAGCCGTACTGTAAGGGCTGTGAACTCTTCTCTCGTCAGAAAACCTTTACCCACATGTAGATACCTCAATTCTATCCGGACCGAGCATCTAGCGAGAAAATGAAATTCACGATCACCTGAGTTGCATAGAGAGCACACTGCAGTGGCGGGAGTACTCCCAACCCAAAGCCTGAAATTCAGGAACAACTCCCCTCGAATTTTAAACCACGAGCGGAAAAAAGAGAACGGAACTTTTTATAGTTTTATATGATCCAGGTAAAATTTATTAATCCTAGGTGAAAAAATTGCCTAATTTATTTTTATAATATCGCCTCGTTGGAAAGAACGCTCGGACACCTACCCTATATTTTTTTTTACCTAGTAACACAAAAAAAGTCTACAAATTTGTTAGATATTGATAAAAAAATATGGATTGAACGCAGTAAGACTCGTGAGGAACCATGGTCGTACTGGATGAACAGGTTTTTAGGCAAAATTAATGTTGCTATAAGCTAAGTCAGGTAGCCAAAACTATTCGGGATTTTACTGAATTGTTACGATTTTTATGAACTTGTCGTATTTTTAAAAATGAACATACTAAACATCCCAATTTCCCGTTTACAGTCGACGACAATTGGGCGTCAAGACGAAGTCCCAGCTCGGTTTTAAGCCCAATCTAAGTTGTGCCGGCCGAGCCGGTGGCCGTTAATGAAGTCAAAACTCGCTTTTGTGCGGACTCGGTTGAGGTCGAGGAGGTCCGACGAAGGTCGCTGGTTGATTGAGGTAGCAATAGATGTGTCCTGAGGGGTTGTAGCAACCCTAATGGGCACGAAGGGTTTCCCCGCGGCCAATCCCAACAGCTGGGTAATGGGCCCTCCCAAGGTTCATTTACTCACTTAACCGTCCTCGTCATTCAGCCTAAACAAACCTTGTATGGGCAATTTTGCTATTTTGCTCCTTTATTAAACGAAGAAAGGAAATTAGTTCAAAACATTTTCTTTAAATGGTCCTTCATATCCCTTTCTTTAAATAACATCTAACAGATTTATTTTTAAAATATTATTATTGTAAATAACTCAGTATACATACTATTTGAACCATTTGAATGAAAACCATTAACATATTCAAATGTGTGGTGTTTGCTCACGTTGGTTAATGATTATTTAGATATCATGAGATGCGGTCTGGTGTGACGTAGGTTTAGATAAAACTTTCCCTTATCGTGACAACGTTTCGATCTTTATGGAAATCATCTTCAAGGCCTTGGATTTATAAACATTGCTTACATTATACAAATACTTGTAGGATGTGAAAAAAGTGAAGTCTTACAACGCAAGAAATTTTAGACTCAATCAATAGACGGGGAGGGCAATTAGGGAAAAGAAAAATAAAGTGCTGTAAAATTAGTCTATGCAGAAAAGCGTGATATGCGGAGTGTAATGCTTTTTTATGTGTTTTATACTACAATCATTAATACATAATGCATTAATTATACCGAACCATTATCCACAGTTTGTCCTATTGTCGTTCGCTTTTAAGACAAAGAAGCCGACTCCTCAAGTAAAAACTGTTTCGTCCCAACTTCCTACCCCACCACAACGAAATCCAACGTATATAAACATTAAACATCAGTATCACACTGGAAATTTTAACATGAGACACGAATGAAATATCTACACAGAAAACAAACACTTTGAGTTTGTAGAAATACTTTTTTTTATTCAGATATCGTGAGATGCGGTCTGGTGTGATGAAGGTTTCAGAGCCGTGCAAGTGATCTCAATAAAGATCGAAACGTCGACACGATAAAGAAAATGTTTTTCTGAAACCTTCATCACACCAGACAGCATCTCACGATATATGAATAATTATCGAATAACGGTCACTAATCTCTACAGACAAATTTTTTACTTGAGTATAAAATTCCTTGCATTGTATAAATTCACTTCTTTAAAAACCTACATTATTTGTATAATTTTAAGAATGTTATAAATTCAAGTCTCTGAAGATGGTCTGACTAAAGATCGAAACGTTGGTACGATAAAGAAAATGTTTTTCTAACAATTTGGTCAGTTTCATTAATCTTACTAAGCCCACGCTTTGTTAACAATAAGATCACTTGGTCCCCGGTAATTATCCCGGATTTTCATCTTGTTTATATAATTCAAGGATTTTTCCAACACATTTACAATATACGTCTTTATTTTTACATGGTTCTCAAAAAAAGTGGTACAAAAAAAAATTAAATAAATTTAAACACGTGTAATGTTTATTGATTCAAGAATGTGCTTGCAATTCTTTTGTTGGCACTTATCCCGTTCAAAAATTCTCATTTGGCCCCGCTGGCTAGTTTCGAGTTGATATGTCCCAACGCTAAACAGACATTAAACGTATTTTCCTCTTTGTTGAACAACCAAGATTCCCTCGAGCCGAAAATCCTCTTTAATAAGATTAATTTTAATGGTCTGGCCAACCGCGGATCCGACGTTTCACTGCATTCTGAATCTGCTTTGAGGGAAGTCTTAGTTTCTTGACATGAAAGTAAGACAAGCCCGAGGCTAAATTAACATTTTCCGGCTGTCTTGGAAAAGAAAAATTATAATTAACAAATGTTGGTACCAATTTGATTTATAACTAATTTCGTAAAAGTCGTTTACGCTTTGTGTACTGTCTCTGTAAAAAAATTATCAACATTTCTTTATACGAAACATATCAAAATGTGTATATTGAAATCATGTTCAAAGATCGACCTGCAGATAATCTATGTAGAGTTCTTCGTAGAGGTCATTAAACAGGTAAAAAAAAAATCCTGGGTTCACCTAGCTTTCAGCCCCTTATAGTGCCACCATCAGTGCCAATTTTATTACAAATTACAATAAATACACAGTAACATATATTTATAATGTAATAAAATGATGTACTTACTTTTCTAAGAATGAAGAATATGATGAACTTGAAAAATTATTGTACAAGCGGTTTTGGTTTAAATATAACAAATCTCCTTACAGTTATACATAATTATTAACATAAAATGTTTACATTTGACAAGGAAAACAATAATTTATAGTAAAGTGAAACAATATCTCATTAAAAATCCTGTTTTGCGGCGGAATAACTAGTTTAAAAAACTAGAAAATGCACTTGTTTAATATTAGATTTATTTAAATGTCATTATTATTTTGTTACGTGTAGAGATTAGTGACCGTTAACGGATAATTATTCAAATATCGTGAGATGCGGTCTGATACCTACATCACACCAGACCGCATCTCACGATATTTGAATAATTATTGTGTTACGTTTTGTTTATATATTTATTTTCAATATGTGTTAAAACAATCATAAAATTAATATGTGATATATGTGGCATTAAAATACTGTTGGCCCTGCAAACAAACAATATCCAATAGGCCCGTTTTTTTCGCTAGGAGGCGGTGGCAATGTTTATAGAACGTTTGAACTATAGGCAACTGTGTTATTTTCGTTTCGTTCCCTAACCTATTAACGGTTCGTCGCGAGTGAACACCTATTGGAAAAAACTGATAACCTCTGGGAAGGCATCACACATCACCTGGTCCACAACCATCTGAATCTGACCAGGATCTGAACCAGTTCAAATAAATGAAGATTTGCTACCTACATAAAACCAACAGATGACTAAACAAACCAAAAACTCTATTATTTAATATTTCCCTGGCCAGTTGATTATGTTCAAGAATTTAGTTATAAATGTAACAACACCACATTTTCATATACAATTACAATTGTAGAAAACGTGAGATGAGGTCTGGTATGATGAAGGTTTGTGAAAAACATTTTCTTTATCGTACTCACGTTTCCATCTTTACTGAGATCATCTTCAGTGCTAAAAAGTGGTTGTCTTTTGTGTAATTGTGACATTCTTGCGTGTCGTGTTGGGAGTGCCCACTCTCCCAGTCCCCTCTCCCTGTCCACTCCCCCTGTCAACTTTCCCTGAAGATGATCTCAATAATGATCGGAAGGTCGACACGATAAAGAAAATGTTTTTCTAAAACCTACATCACATCAGACCGCACCTCACGATTTCTAAATAATTATCGATTAACGGTCACTAGTCACCACACATTTCTACAACTTTGTTTTTTACGAGGGTTCGCAACAGCAGGGGTAATATAAACCCTCAGGGTGTCAGTGTTTTTGAAAAAAAAAACATTTATAAGTATGTCGGGTTCGAATGCAGGGCCGCTGGATTCGAACCTGGGACCTTTACCTTACTGTGATGAGCCATTTCTACTAGTGATTGTTGATCATTTTTTAACTAAATTATCTCCTCAAATTAACCTACAAGTAAGGAAACCTATAATCAAATTTCTGGAAACGGATTGCAAGGTAAGCTCATAATTCCGTAAAGACCCTCTCCCCAACAAATCCGTCTGAGTCCAACTATTTTTTTTATTCTGACCAGCAATTTCTTACAGGTAGATTTGTGATCACGGAGAATATAATTAAAATTAGAATTACAGCAATGTAAAGAAACTATGTACAAAGGATTATAATATTTGAATTTGTACTAAAATAGGCCCTGATGATGGCACTAAAAGGTTCCGAAAGCTCAATGAATCCAGTATTCAGTTTTTTTCCACCTCTACGAAGGCTGGAACCTTACAAAGTTTGATATAGGTTTGGCAAGAAAATAATGTCATTTTTCAATTATGGGATTCATTCGCTCAATATTGATTTGTTTTGTCTATATAATTTTGGTTCAAAAATTAACTTGTTTTTCCCCTAAATTAAAAAGTTCTATTTTGCCGGATGCTAGTTTTTAAGGATGAAGAATTTAAGGTATTATTTACTTGGTGTATTCCAAATAGGTAAATATTCAATTGTTGCAACTGAAAATTAGGAGGTTTTTGGGACGATGGGATAAATTTTTGTAATGTTCGACGGTGACTTGCTCGATTGAAAACAATGGAAAATTTTTTTTGAAAAATGATGGACGCAGCGGACGTCCTACGGTTGAGGACGACCTATTGGAGCATACCTTAAAAGAATCTCCCTTTTTGACGACCTCATAAGTAGACGTTTTGTTAAATGTTTCCAGTACAACTTTTGCATAACACCTCCAAAAACTGCTTTCCTTCAAAATACGCTGAACGGATCCAACAATCGAAAGAAATTTGGCGGAACCTCAATTTGCTCATCAGTACTCTATATTCACTCGTATGACCCATTCCTTCATAGATTAACAACAGGTGTTGAAAAATGGCCCGGGCAATGGCACCCAGTTGGTCCGAAACAACAAACGGACGAAAACCATCGTGTATGTGCATGTGGTAGGACAGGGCCGGCCCGTTTGCATTTTGGGATTTTACCACAATGATAAACGGTTAATAATGAACTGTAGGACAGATGACCCGTTTAGACGTTCAAATAAATCAAACACGGTTTCTAGCTAACAGAAAATGTGTAGTATTTCGACGACAACGTCCGCCCCCACGTTGCTTTTAATCAGTTTATTAACTAAACTTATTTGGAAAAGTATATTACAGCCGTCATATCTTCCAGATAATTCATCTTGTTGTTGCACTTTTAAGGGAAAACATTTTTTCAAAAGGAAAAATTGATAAATAAAGTCGTCTTATACTATAAGTGAAAAAAATAAGCACTGCAATTATTTTTAAAAAATTAAAACCATTATAAAAATCAGTGGATTGAAATTGAACTTTGCCTAACCATAAATTAATAAAAATAAGTAATAAGGAAAACAGGAAACTCTCATTAGGAATGCTTCCTTCTTGAAATTTTCTGGACGAGAAAAATGCTCCAGAAGTAAAAAATTGTGTGAATTGTTTTATACTTTATAAAAAATATGAGACAATGTGTCCCAATTTTTTTCCAAAGTTAAAGATACTACACCAGTTACTAATAATCGGCTAACATCCAAATATTAGGATAAGAGAGTAAAGTCAAATATCTATGACTGCTTTAAAAAAAACCCTACAGCACTACCCACCATTTTGAACACTGACACAATTTCTACTTCAACAATCCAAAATTGTTATATACAGAACAAAACAAAAAAACGTAACGTTTTAGGAATGTGTAGAGATTAGTGACCGTTAACGGATAATTATTCAGATATCGTGGGATGCGGTCTGGTGTGATGTAGGTATCAGAAAAACATTTTCTTTATCGTGCCAACGTTTCGATCTTTTATTGAGATCATCTTCGGGGCATGGGATTTACAAACATAATTTACATTTAGAAAATACATAAAGAATTTGGAAAAGTGAATTTATACAATGCAAAAATTATATTTTATATTCTGTCAAAGTATTTCTACTCACTCAAAGTGTTTGTCTTCTGTGTAATTGTGCCATGTCGTGTTGAGAGTGCCAGTGAGATTTTATTGTTTCATGTTTATATATGTTTGATTTTGAAGTGGTGGGGGAGGAAGTAGGTATAGAAGAGACAATTTTGTATAAGTCGTCGGCTTCTTTAAGGTGAAAAGAGCCGACAAAGGGAACAATGTGTTGGTAATGTTTCGGCCACTTTATTCTTTCAGGATTATTTACAAAGGGATAAACGGGAAAAGTAAAATTAGATAGTTGGACAATTAGACTATGCAAAAAATAGTGGCAATTAGACATGGCACAATTACACAGAAGGCAAACACTTTGAGTGAGTAGAAATACTTTGATAGATTGTAAAATATAATTTTTGCATTGTATAAATTCACTTTTCCAAATTCTATATGTATTTTCTAAATGTAAATTATGTTTGTAAATCCCAGGCCCTGAAGATGATCTCGATAAAAGATCGAAACGTTGGCACGATAAAGAAAATGTTTTTCTGATACCTACATCACACTAGACCGCATCTCACGATATCTGAATAATTTCTACACAGTCTAATTCTTCTACAATCTGGCTTTCGTTTCCATAATTATCCCCGTCTATAAACCCTGAAAGGATAATCATGCCGATCAATTACCCATTCTTCCCGATTATCGGCTCCTTTTATTTCAAAGAAGCCGACTCCTCAAATAAACACTTCCTTCCCCACCCCATCAAAATCAACGTATATAAACAAAAAAACCCAATAATGACACATACACACAGAAAACAAACACTTCGACTGAGTATAAAAATCTTTGATTGAGTAGAAAATTTCTAGCATTGTACAAATATACACTTTTTTTCACATCTTACATGTATTTGTGTAATTTAAACAATATTATAAATGCCAGGCTCTGAAAATGATTTCAATAAAGATCGAAACGTGTGTAAAAATGATCGTTAATTGACAATTATTCAGGTATCGTGAGATGCGTTTGTTAATAAACAGGTATGTCGAAATTTTCAATTTTTCAGTAATACCGTTTTTATGTTTGGCGTTACATTACATACTTGAATATACCTAAAAATTCACATCTCTATATCCAGAATAGAAGTGAATTTACTGACTTTTAAACGACGTAAAGCTACAAGGGAACATTCCGATGTTCATTTTCGAGTTAAGTCGACTTACCTACTTATTCACGCCCGCCACAGAATTCTTCTACCCTCTTCAAATTAATAAAAAATAAAATCGGTTCAACTCCATTCTTTCCTGAGCCAACTTGTCGAGTGAGATCATTGCTTTTTAAAATTGTTTTCTTTCATTAAATAACGAATTTGGGTAAAAAGCATATAATGTTTACCTTAAAAGCACGTTGTTAAGCAGAGGAGATCTCTTGATCGATTTGACTAATAACGGACACGGTCCGTTACATAATCGAAGTCATGGGTGTGACGCGTTCTACCATTCACAAGCGTCTACAGTGGTTTACAACCACCGCAAGTCGATGGGAGAGCAGATTGAGGTCGACCGCGATGTACAACGGCTCGAGACAAGGCTGCTCTTACCCATATGCGGAACAGTCGTTTGATTATCGTGCCAACGTTTCGATCTTTATTGAGATCATCTTCAGGGCCCACTCTCAACACTACACGCAAGAATGGCTCAAGCACACAGTAGACAAACACTTTGAGCCCTGAAGATGATCTCATAAAGTACGAAACGTAGGCACGACAAAAAAAAACAAAAAAAAAAAACGTTTTTCATAAATCTACATCCCACCAGACTACATGTTACAATATCTGATTAATTATTTCTATTATTGAACTACAATATTTCCTTTTTGACTAAATTTCAAAAGGGTCACCATTTATTGATTTATTTATCCCTGAATTCAACCGTTGAGCCGTTTGTTACACCTTATTTGTATGGCATTTTCTATTAGGAACTTATTACTTATTAGCACAAGCTTTTCATGTATCTGATTTATTAATGATTTACCTAAAATAAAATGTAAAAATTCAGGTTTTATAACCATCTCTGTTACATCAACACAATCTCTTTTAGTGAACTCATTTCTCTCAGTTGTTTCACATGTTTGAAAAAAAAAATGTGTATAGTGGATAAAAGTAATGAAGGAAATGGTTCATCGCTGATGTACCCTGATATAAGATTCGGATGTATGGCACTGAGAGTATACCGTAACATTCACTACGTATGACAGTCATAAAGAAAATAAATCCCAACATCGTTCTCGCCATCTAATCGATGGTCGACCCTGTGAAACTTATTTGCTAATAAAATTTACATTTTAGCACGGTTGAAATTGTTTTTGTTTTACAAGCTTTAAACGATGGCTTGTTGTCTGCTAAATGGAACGGCTTGTCGTAAATCGGCAGGTTACGACGTACAGCACGACTCACGCAGACCAGATTGATGAAAGTTACAACGGACGTTATTTAGGTCTTAAAATAAATAGAAATTTATTCACGTCGTAATGATTAACGTTGTTTTATTTTTATAACTTTATCACCCTTAAAATTATTTTCAAGTTTACCAAAATTAATAGGAATTCTAGGGGGCGAATTAGTCCAACGGCCCTGCATTCAAACTTCAATAATACCGGCACTCTGAGGGCTGACATGACCTCTGCTGTTACAAACCCTTCGTAAAAAGTAAAAACACATTTTTCCTTTAATAATAGATGTAAAAAAAATAGATTTTATGATCTAGGCAGTAATAAGTAATACGTGAACGAAAAAAATATTGTTCTGTACTAATCTGTGATTTGATAAAACAAACATAAATTACTGTATTATTCAGTTCAACCATTCTTTTTTAAAGTATATGCAACGTAATATCATCATTTATTGGTATATGATACTATAAAAGACGCAAGTACTTCGATTATTATCTCGTAATTCATAACGAATATTTAAGGATTAATTTATTTATGTTAATGGAAGAAAATAATATTTAAGGAAACCGGAAGAAGGGTGAGAGATCCATTTCTAAAAACATGTCTATTTTGTGAAGTCTGTCATACCATTCTGAAAGATCAATACTGTTTAGCATTTTATTAATTAAAATATTTTTTCATGTATCCAAACGATTTTCATTTTTACAAGCGTTCTCATCGGGACAAAACGTTCTTTAGTCTTTTATCTCATGAAAAAATGCAAAACACTGAATAATTCAGAGCAAATTTTATTGGGTTGTCCGGAAAATAATGCAGGATTTTGGTATTAAACAAAAAAAAAAGAAACTAGTTACTTTAAAGCATTGTTCTTTAATCAAAATAATTTCCCATACTCTCAATACATTTCTCCCAACGTGTTGGTAACTTATTAATTCCGTCTGAGTAGAATTCAGAATTTTTAGAATTGATAAAGTCAATAAATGCATTTTCCAGTTCCGTTTGATTTTTGAATATTATGTGTTGTAAGTAGTGGTCCAGGTGTCTAAAAAAATGGTAGTCAGTAGGCGAGAGGTCCGGAGAGTAGGGTGGGTAATTTTTGTGACGTTACACGTGACACATGTGGTCGAGCGTTGTCATGCAACAAAATGGGCCCTTTCCGATTGACCAAAGAGGGCTTCATTACTGCCAATTTCTGATGCATGGTATTAATTTGGTTACAGTATGATTCAGCATTGATGGTTTCGCCAGGATTTAAGAAGCTGTAGTGTATTAAACCAAATGAAGCCCACCATACCGTAACCATTACCTTTTTTTTTCACTTTTCCAATCGCCTTGAGGTGGTCAGCGACGGTCGTTTTACTGACTTTGAGTTGCTCTGCAAGTTCTCGAACAGTTGTTTTGGGGTTTTCTTCCACCACTGATCGCAGAACATCATCATTAAGAGAGGAAGGCCTTCCACGACCTTCTTCATCTTCAAGGCTGAAATCTCCCTCCCGAAATTGTTTAAACCACCTTTGCACAGTGCACTCATTAACACAACCCTCGCCCCAGACTTGGTTAATGTTTCTAGCCGTTTGGGCTCCGTTTCGGCCGAGTTTAAACTCGTAAAAGAAAATCGTACGAAATTCTCGCTTTGACATTATAAGGATGACTGAATTATTTCCAAGTAGCGGAATGCTACAGAGGTAAACAAACAATATCATTTGGAAGAGGATTAATAAGTGTTGACATTCATACAAATGAGTAATCCTGTAAACGTAAACAGAATATTTTATATAGATTTTTTTTAATGAAAACTTAAAATCCTGCATTATTTTCCGGACAACCCAATATTTTTTATTTTTCTTACTAGGGTTCGCAACAGCACAGGTTATATCAACTCTCGGAGTGCCGGTGTTTTTGACAAAAAGCCTATTTGTAATTATGTCGCGTAGAAACGCAGGGCCGCTGGATTCGAACCCGGCGCCGTTACCTTACAGTGATGAGCGCCGTGTCAACGGCTAAACCTTTGACGCTACAGACGCCTCGGAAAAAATTGATTAATTCAGAATCAAACTTTTTTACAGCAAATCCGTAATTCCTACCATTTTTTCATTAAAAGACGTATTCATAATCATTAAAAAAGAAATAAAAGATACAATTGTACATATATATGGAGAGAGAGGGAGGGAGAGAGAGAGAGAGAGAGAGAGAGAGAGAGAGAGAGAGAGAGAGAGAAAGAGAGAGAGAAAGGAATAAAGAAAAATACGAAAAACCCGCCAATACGGCGCTTAAGGATGCTAAACCTACAAGACCGAACCGTCATCAAGGTTTAGTCCATTGAAGTGCCTTTGCTATGTAGGAATTTAATTTTGGAATTTCAACTGGAGAGAGTGAGTGAGAGAAAGAGAGAGAGAGAGAGAGAGAGAGAGAGAGAGAGAGAGAGAGAGAGAGAGAAGGGAATAAAGAAAAATACGTAAAAGCCCGAACCGCATCAAGGTTTAGTCCATTGAAGTGCCTTTCTAAGTAGAAATTTAATTTTGGGATTTCAACTGGAGAGAGAGAGAGAGAGAGAGAAAGAGAGAGAGAGAGAGAGAGAGAGAGAGAGAGAGA
>CM077108.1:10205375-10257589 GCA_039619505.1 Cimex hemipterus
GAGAGAGAGAGAGAGAGAGAGAGAGAGAGAGAGAGAGAGAGAGAGAGTGAGAGAGAGAGAGAGAGAGCTATTCAAAAAATGTATAAATTATACAATGTAACTAAGTTGCCTTTTGATTTTTTCTAACATTCCTGACAGTTCTGATTTTTGCCCTCTTTTTGCTTAAGTTGGTTATTTGTAGAACATGGCATAGAAAGAGCTACTCAAAAAAATTAATAATTAATATTAAAAATTATAATAAATAAGTAATAAGGTTGCTCGACCATGCTATGCCTTGTCTTCCTACTGGCAGCGTGTGGACATGCCCTCCAATCTGGAGATATTACTTTTTTTATTTATTTTATTTTATTTTTGATCGATGACGGAATATTTATAAAAATACTCTATCGCACCTAATCTGTACAAGTTTGAGTATAGGTCGGTAGAGGAATATCAAGTACTCTACCGATCAACCGGCATGATTGTATGGATGTATTTATTTGTAGGAATGTAGTTTTTGAAAGTGTAAATATAATATTGATTTAGCTTGGGGCTGAAATGACCTAAATGTCGGAAGCCCCAGTACAAAAAGGATTTAAAAAATTAAACAAAAAATAAAAAATAAATAGGTAATAATGTATCCATTAATTAAATAATGAAACACAGAAAGGTGTAAAATCATAAAGTCACAACAAATGTAATTAAATTTAAGTGACTATTGAGGAAATTTATTCAAAAAGTAAAACAAAAATAGAGGTGCCGAAAACTAGATCTCTTCCACCCGAGAAGAAGAGAAGAAAGGGTGTGGTTTCAAAGGGGTTTTAGATATCTTTTTCATTATTTTAAATTTTCAATTTATGCTTGGTTATTAGTTAAAAAATGTATTTGCTTTTTATTATACTTTTATTTTCTTATAAGGGAAATTTGTTACTTTTAATAATTGTGTTGTAAAGACAAAAACATTTAAATGAAAAGATATTTATAAAAATTAATTATTATTTTGTTTCATTTCCATAAAACAGTTTAATAAAATAAATAATTAAATATACTAATACATTTATATTTTAGTGGTGAATTGACGAAGATACGTTTTCAAATAATTATTCTTTTGATGTAAGGTACGACCAGTATACCTCAACAACATTCCCATCCCAATTGCGAACCATGTACGATACCTCGGACTCTACCTAGACAAACGACTGACGTGGAATGGACAGACGATCAAAACTTTCATTAACAAACAAAAGAAAACTTTACATTGCCCTTCTGGCCCCCATTTGGACATACGGACTTGAACTTTATGGTACTGCTAAGCGTTCTAACCTCAATCAAATCCAACCCCTTCATCCGATCCCTTCAATCTAAAATCCTCCGAACAATAGTACAAGCCCCTTTCTATGTATCCAATCACACCATCCATACTGACTTATACGTCCCTTTTGTTACCGTGCTAGCCCAACATCGCTACAAAACGTTCCACTCCAAACTACTCAATCATCCGAACCCTTTCGTCAAAAACCTGTCATGCACCACATTACCGAACAATCCCAATAGAAGACTGAAGCGTCGGTGGCACCGCGACAACCTTAGCGATTGACATCGACGAAGGTATACATCTCACTCATCGTATGAAGTACTAACGGCTACCATCACTGGATGGTAATTGTTCAAGTTTTCACGCCATCTTTAATAAGTTTACATGTAAATATCTGTTTTACTTGTTGCATCAAAGAATACAGTTGTAAAAAAACAAATAAAAGTTTTAAAAAAAAATGTAAGGTCATAATTGAGATGAAAAAAATTATTGTCTGGAGCGGGATGCGAACTCACGACCTTCGGCTAAATACACCGCTGCTCGACCACTTGAGCTATCGAGACTTCGGTCCTCTTCCACCTCTTCATCTCAACCTACAACCTTTCGAATTTCCATCTTTTTGCCATCTTCTATGTTTTTTGATGTCATTTATAATTATTTGGGTTCAATTGGAAGTCCTGCTTTCAAACTCATCGAAATGTTGGCAGTTGCGACTTTGGTTGTGCGATCAAATGGCTTATTGACAAAGGTCAGAAGAAGATATGTTTTTGAAATTGGGTGTAGAGGTTAGATATATAAGACCGATTAATCATAAATCCCTTGGCACAAGGGTAAATTGGGTTTATGCCGTGCCGGTGGTGAATTTCAAGCCCCCCCCCCTCCTGGAAAATCTCCCATAATTGCTTCATCAATAAACGCGAGGTGATACGGGCCAATTGAAAGCGAATAGTCACCACTACGTGGGAAATTGAAAACATCGTCTCATTATATGCTTAAACGCTACATCATTCAACCCAGTAGGATTCACAGAATAGGTTTTGATTAAGGTACTAAATGTAAGCCATGTGAAGCCGGTAAAGCAAGCTAAAGGAGCGTTCCAAACCAAAATGTTCACACAAAATTTGAATTACTATTATTGTACGTTGCATTTTACGTACAAATTATTAGGCTGATTTTGTTTCGAGTAACCTCGGTTCTGATTAACGTACACGTTTCAATAGAAAACAAATTTTTATAAATTCAAATTTGTTGAAAGTTCTATGAAAATACTAATCCATATTTGTCAGTATAAAATTGCTCCTTTAAAACCTCTAGAGCAAGTAATATTTTACTTATGGGGCCACAGCACGAATAGGAACGCTTAATTTTCCACGGAGAAGTGACATATGCTCCCCAGTCACTCTCCCTTAGTTGATAACACTTTCCACATCACAGCCCCTGTAATTCAGCCTTTCTCATACCATACTATTAAAAGCATTACTCTTTTATCAATCGGAACGTTAGTTCCTCGGGTGTTGAAAATTCTATAAGGGCGAAGCCCGCGAAGAATTCCTGCTGGGGAAAATCTTCCTGAGATATTGCCGGCCTGGGGAGATCAAGGGGCTTCCGGGCAATTTCCTTCGTCTCCCCACATCCAAAATTTCGTCTTAGCTATTTCGCAAATATTGGCCGCACCGGAATCGCCAAATTACCCGAAGTGCAACATGAATCGAACCCCCCTTGGTTTAAATATCCGTCGACCGTGATATTGGCCGATATCGATATTGGGTTGGGAAGAAGTGATTTTATTACACGGTTCAGTAATCAATTACACCTACTATACAGGTAGAAATTAATTATTTATTACAGTTTCAGACAAACTCTAATAAACCCCTTAGGGTAAGTTTATAAAGGTGAATTAAACAGTGTATATTTTCTAAGCCAATGGAAGCAAACTTGGTGAGTAAAAAAATTGGGTTCTTATCATTATGGCCTTGCTTTATTCAACGTATTATTTCACAAGAAGTATATGCATAAATTATAATTCTTTGAGAATATATATGTTAGTTTTAACCATATATATGTTTTTAAAATCAGTGTTCCTTTTCCTTTATTGCTATCAACGCCATGCTTAGTTTTAAGCTAAAAATTCAAACTAGAAAAAAAAAGAAAAAGAAAAAATGTATGTATTTAAAAAAGGAAAGGCACAAATAATTAATATGAGTTAATCATTTTTCGTGGTCATGTAGACCTATTATTATATTCAGTTAATAAAAGTTTTTAGTTCAGATAGAAAAGTCAGTCACGAGCGGGATTCGAACTCCCGACCTTTTGCTTAATATGCCGCTACTCTACCGCTTGAATATCGTGACTTCGAAGTATATTTATAAAATGCTAGAAATTTTAAATTCAATCAAAGTATTTGTACTCACTCAAAATGTTTGTCTTCCGTGTCATGTGCCAGTCAAATATCGATGGAAAGTTAAATTGTTGAAAAATTAGACTAGGTAAAAAATGTGTGGTGATTAGTGACCGTTATTCGATTATTATTTGGAAATCTTGAGATGCGTCTGGCGTGATGTAGGTTTCAGAAAAATTACTTTTTTTTATCGTGCCGACGTTTCGATGTTTATTGAGATGTGTAACATGTAATAATGTTTGTTGGAACCTGATTAATCTTTTATTATAATTTGCATTGTCTAATTTTTCAACAATTTAGCTTACCTTTTCGTAATTCTCGACGATAAACCTAAAAAGATAATCTGGCAGAACCATTACCAAGGTTTTTTCCCATCTTCTGCTCTATTCCCTTCAAAGAAGCCGAATCCTTAACAAAAATGCATTTTCTATACCGACTTCCTTCTCCACCCCTTTCAAAATTCGACGAATAAAAACATAAAACAGCAAAAGCTCACTTGCACGCAAGAATGGCACAATTACACAGAAGACAAACACTTTGAATGAGTAGAAATAATTTGATTGAATATAAAATTTGTAACTATCTCTAATTTAAGCAATATTTATTAATCACAGGCCCTGAAGATGATCTCAAGATAAAGATCGAAACGTTGGCACGATGAAGAAAATATTTCGACCGCATCTCACGATTTCCTAGTAATCATCGACTAACGGTCACTAATCACTACACGTTATCGACAGGACTGCCAAGTTTGCCAACCGTGCTACAACATCCAAGACTTGCGAAATTGTTAGAAGTGTAATTATTAGTACTATAAAGGTTTGTGAAAATGAACGAATTGTCGGGGAATGAATGTAATGAATGTTACGTAAATGAATGGAAGGTTGGCAGTTCGGCAGTTATATTTCTTATAACAATCCAATTAATTACGCGATTGATACAAATTTTAAACAGCCTATGAGATGTTTTGTATATTTCATTTTTTTATTTGTGTAATGAATCGTGAATTGTTTGATATTTTGAGAAAGGATATTGGAATTTGCTAAGGTAAAAGATAATGTTTTTGCTAATACGAATTTGTTTCTAATTAGCCGGAGTAATGTTGTCAAACCTGTTTTTTTCACAGCCGAGATGGCCAAGGCGTATCTAATTAAATGAAGTCTTAAGAATTTTATCTCCGGGCTATCTCTACTTCGGAAAGGGGAAAAAAAATAAATTTGTTAGGGGGTTAATCCTTACTTTAATGGGCCTTTGGTTCGGCTCGCCGGCGGAGGGAAAAAATCCCAAAAGGCCATTCGGGACACAATGAAAGTAATCAAACCGAGACGAGCTCACAGTGTAACGAAGTTTAAAATTTATTTCAATTGACGAGGGCTGGCGGTGCTGATTAAACCGGGTCTTTGTAAAGGGTGAGTCATGGATGCTATTGGGGGGAGGGTCGTTAGCATGCGAGCAACACCAGCCGCCGCCGAAGGAAATGGCAAAATTGGCGTTTTAATTTTGAATAAGAAGAAACCGTTTCTCCCTTTAGAAAAAAATCTTCGAGGAGGCGAGGAACCGGGTAGAACGGGGAAAGGGAAGTAGTCATTTACTTCATTAGAAGTTTCCCGGTCGACCATCACCCTTCACTTTCAAACATTTACCTCTCAACGGCAGCCGACCTCAAAAAAGTTAGACAAACGAGGATAACCCCAGAAATCACAATTTTGGTACGTTGAGTAATTACAAAATAAATACTTAACTTTGATGTAAGGATACAGTGAGGGATAATTAAATTTGTAAGAACTTGCGATATTTCGTATAGTGAATTTAAACGTTTGAACATCTGACACTGTCGGAAACTCTGTTCGGATTCTGTAAAATAAACTGTAATTTCCAGCAGGCTTACGACTTTCCGTAATAAATATTTATTTTAATCAACTGCTCATTAAAAAAATTTTGAAATCACTACAATCACTAAAAAAAGAAGTTTTTTCATAGATATAAAATTCAAGGTGTTTTACTTTTAAGCATTGTTAATTGCTAAAGATTCTCACAAGGTCCTGTTTTTAATTATATAATACAAATAAAAACTAAATTTTAATATAAATTCATGGACGCCATAAACAATGATTTAATTTACGTTTTGTTCAGTTTTCTTTACTGTTTTGTATTGTACGAAATAGTAAGAATCTCAAAGCATTTTTTAAATTTAACTTTCCATTAAGAAAAGCTACTTTTTGGTCTTATGCTAATCATATTACCCAAAGGTTTATAGTTATAAATGATTTTATTTAAAAATGAAAAAGAAAAAAATCTCCTTTTTTACGTCTGTTATTTATGTTATATTATGGTTTTGTTGCGGTAAATGTATTTAATTATGGGTTCGAATTGCATCAGTTCAGCGGGAGTAACACGGAAGATAGGACACTGTGCTGGGAAGCGGTATGCCGGCCATAATCAGCTATCTGTAAAATTATTCAAATATCGTGAAATGCGGTCTGGGGTGATGAAGGTTTGAGAAAAATATTTTCTTTATCGTGCCAACGTTTCGATCTTTATTGAGATCATCTTCAGGGCTCAAAGTGTTTGTATTCTGTGTACCTGTGCCGTTCTTGCGTTTCGTGTTGAGAGTGCACGACACGCACGAATGGCACAAGAAAGACATTCTTATTCACATCAGTTATGGCACCGAACATTTTGATTGGGTAACTGGAGCAGCATTTCTTTGTTCACGTGGCCTTTCTCAATTTAGCAAACCCAAAGAATACTCTGCTTGAGTATACCCCACAGACTCACCAAACTAGGATAGTTATTTTATAGTCCTGAATGAATTTATTAGAGTGAATGGGTGAATGATCGTATGCGGTTTTGTGACGGAATCGGCTAATTTTGGCTATTTTTTAGAATTGAATTTTAGTTTAGTGAAAGGGGAGGCTTTGGCGTTAAATCAAACGACTTATTGAAAACCCAATTTTCATCTGTACATATACAATATGTTAATTAATTAATTAAAATAAGTTATTACGTCAATTAAACCACGAAATATAATGGAGACACAGAAGTGTAAAAGCAACAGTCTGAATTTTCATTTATTTAAAATTACTAAATGGTATGAAAACATTTGGCCGTTTCTCAAGTAAAGCATAATGAGCACGGGGTCAGGTGGTAAGCTCCAAGAAATCCCTGAACGACTGACGGTAATAATCGCCTGCTTACCCGTGTTTAATAAACCGGATTAAAGATTAAGGTGTTTAAACATTGTTCGTTTTTTTTCTGAAGATATAAACCTCTTTTTGTTACTATTACCTTCAAATAAGGTGCATCTACGGATAACTGGTAAGAAGGATTAAGAGAAGAAAAGAAGCATGAGAAGAGGAAGAAAGTTTTCTTTTTAACGTTAAGAGCCTCTTCATCGCCTTTCCGTAGCAAAGGACACACACACTTCATCCTCCTAATTCACTCTTAATTCCCAGGCTTCTAAACACGAGATTATAAGACGGCCAAGGTGCTTTGAATTACTTTAATATTCAACATCTTTTACGCTTTGTCGGTTATAAAGAAAAAATAGATAAGTAACGTTTTCCGCACTCTCAACAAATCCCGCTCAATTTACAATTGCATAAAGGTTCATCCTTTATGTTCTTTAATTGATATTTATTTGAATTCGGTTTTACGTTGCTAGATGATATCATTTATATTAGTTGGATAGTTGTTGTGTACACGGTTCTCCGTCAGAGCCTGTAATTTTCCCCAGGAGTGATTAATGACCGTTGCCAAGAAGTTTGTTCTGAGTGGCCATATGTGTTCTAATTTATGTATAATAGTCGTCTTTCCTTGGCGTCAGACCTTCAAGCCGATTTATCAAAAAGTGATGACATGAATCGTGATTGGAGGAAATATGACGCCCAGTTTGTCCCTGTCAACTCATTTTTGAACATACAGAGAAGTTGGAACTACAGGTGCTGTCGTGTTTGGTCCAATCATCTGGTTGGGAATTATTATGAAATGTTTTATATATATAGTTGACAATTAAATTTTTTTTCACGATTTATGTGTTGTTATTATCGCTCGAGATAATTATTCAGATATCGTGAGACGCGGTTTGGTGTGATGTAGGTTTCGGGAAGAAATGTTTTTATCATTATTCAGATATCGTGAGATACGGTCTGGTGTGATGTAGATTTCAGAATAACGTTTTCTTTATCCTGCTAACGTTTCGATCTTTTATTGAGATCATCTTCAAGGCCTGCGATTTACAAACATTGATTACATTGAAAAACTAGAAATACTTTGCTTGAATATAAACTACATTTTGAATTGGCTAAATTCACTTTTTCACAACTTATATTAGTTTTTAAATGTAAACAATGTTTGTAAATCCATTTTTTTCTAAAAACCTACATCACACCATAGCGCATCTCACGATATCTGAATAATGATAAAGAATTTTTTTCCCTAAAACCTACATAACACCACACCGCATCTCACGATATCTGAATAATTATCAATTAATGGTAAATCTGTACACACAGCTCGAGATAATATTTAACATGATGACGTACAACAACCTCCGAATGTCGTGCTAATGTATAAGCCAAACTTTTTTTTAGTACAATTATTTCTTAAAACAGGTCAAATGAGACTAACTAATAATTTTACTATGACTAACTAAAGAAATAATGAAGAACTTCGAGTGCTACTCTCAACACGACACGCAGGAATGGCACAATTACACGGAAGACGAACACTTTGAGCCCTGAAGATGGTCTCAATAATGATCGAAACGTTGGCACGATAAAGAAAATGTTTTGCTGAAACCAATACCACACCAAACTGCAACTAACGATTTCTCAATAATTATCGATTAAAGATAACTAATCACCAAACATAAGTAACATAAATTTAAAACAAAATAAATATAAGAACATATGCATTTGTAATGATATTTTCTCGGTACTTTTTTTATTTTTTGTTTTTATATTTTTTTAAACAAACGCTTTAACATCCACCGTCACGTTCAAGTCCTTTTCTTCTCTAGGTATCGGGAAACTTATCATGCTTGCGGATGACAATTCTCATTTGTTTTCGGGAGGGAGAACACCGGTTTTCTGGGCCTATGCCAAGGGCGAATGAATGAATTTGTAGAGCGAGATTACCCGGATAGGTTGGAGGGTCAAACTGGAATAAAATGTATTGAAATGAATCAAAATGGAAATCGGACAATCTTCATAAATCCGTTTGTCACATTTAGCTTTCAGAGAACCTTAAGCACAAAAAATATTTTATTTCTTAAATATAGGCGCAATAAGAAAATAATACTAGAATTCGCTTGGAATTAATCTATTCTGTGAACTAAAGTTTGACCTGACAATATATATTCTTCTGTAGATATGAAAGTTTCCATCTCAATTTGATGAGCTTATTAAATGGATCATCTCCTGGGGGATTCATTTTCAATGCTAATACCCTTCATTGAACGTTCAGTTTCTTATAAAACAAGAATCTTGACGATGACATGTCACTGCAGCTTCTTCCTTAAGGTTCTCGCCGATTTTAATTAATAATATGGACAGTCACCCCTTTCAAAGTTGCCACTCTGAAAGTCCGGACTGAATTAGCAGGAATGCTTTGCGGCAAGACTGGCCCAGTTTTGGACCATGAAGATTTCCTATTACATCAACTGCTAATATTCTTGAAAGTTGAAATGGGGATAGGATTTATCACTTTGAGAATCTGAGAGAAAACGGGTGATCACGTTCTACCCAAAAAACACGACCAAACCCTATTGAGGGCAGGGCCTTGCAGAAGAGATTTTTTTTTAAATATATGGCGGAACACAGAGGCGAGGGAAAAGACAACACCCAAATGATATGCCAATAACTATTGATAACGATGTCAATTCCAGCACCATTTTTCCGTAGATAGTCTGCCTGCTAGTGGAAACACCTAGATTTTATATTTTTTTCCACGTTTATGTTGCGCTCTTGGTCGGCACAATTTTCTAAAATATTTATATTTGATTGAAGGCCAACGCGTCAGAGAACATTTACCAAATAATTCATATTATAAATTTATTTTTTATAATATTTAACTAAAACTTAGTGCGAGAATTTTTTTCAGGAAACCAAAATAATTGTACAAACAATTTGAATAAATTATCGTTCCAAAGTATACAATCAAATAATTCTCATAATCTCTCTTTTATTGTTATTTATTTTTGTTCTTGTTCGGTGTTTTTACCATAGTGTAAATTTCGCATTTCATTATATCCCCCTGTTGCTTATTAAGGAACACTTTCTTCTATTACAAGAAACACCTTTCTTGAACTTTTTTTTAATAGAGGAACGTACAGCCACCTGTTGAATAACTTTACTACCATTTTATACCTAGTTTTTAATGTATCAACGCGTTTAAAAAAGTTACTCTTAAATCTTTGGTAAAGTATAAATTATGACACCTGTTTGCTAATTTCAGATCAGTTTTTCTGTCTATCATCGCCCCACCCTGTTTATTACTCTGGCCAATTTGAAACCAATCGCTGCGTAAGGTGAAGGTTTGTACATGTTGTTACGAGGACACGTTTGTGCCTTCAGAATATTTAATCTTTCTGAAATGTATCGGTTGAAATGGAAAAGCTAGTGTCACGAGCGCGATTCGAACCCAAGACCTCCGTCACAATACGTCACGTTAGCTCAAGTGGTAGAGCACCCGCGTTCGTGGGTTCGAATCCTGGTAGTGCACTAGCTATTTTATCTCACGCAATACCTTATACAAAGATTAATTAATTGAAAGAAGTTTTTCGTTCAATCGGAACACAAAATATAATTTCTGTACAATCTTAATATATTTACAAATTCTTGTTTAAATTAGTCTTTATCTCTCTTAAATGTTGTTGATAGTATGAAATTTATATTGACTTCCGTGCAACTTTTTTCGTAGACAATTTATAATTGACAACATACATCGTTAGAATCTAAGCACGTTTTTTAGTTAACCCACTTATATTTTGCTGTAGTAACTACAGCACGTACATTTTTTAATAATTAAAAAAATTCTCAGAAACATATTTGTATGAAATTTAGTGTCATTTAATTAACGGTTATTTACAGATAGTGCGCAACGTTCTGATGTGATGTAGGTAGGAAAAACATTTTCTTTATCATATTTGTATAAACTGTATTGAAAGATTTAATCATAGATAAAGTATGGATATTGTTGCCGACTAGCATCGTTGTTTCGCTTTTTTATGTGTCTCCTGATCAAACTGCGATGTTTTCCAAAGAAAGCAATTTTAAGCGGTTATCTCAAAGTAATCTATTGAAAATAAATTGGATCTCTAAACGAATAAAAAAATGAGAATGTATTGTTTAAAAAATAGAATAAATTAATGTACAGTTGTAGTTAGATCGTGTTTGACAAAAACGTAATAAATTTGGTTATGTCGGTTTGATATTGACCGTTTGGACGTAATCGAAAAGGGTTTATATTAAGACAAATATTATAAAAAAATAATTATTCGGATATCCTGAGATGCGGTCTGGTGTGATGTAGGTTTTCATAAAAACATTTTCTTTGTCGTGCTAACGTTTCGATTATTATTGAGCTCATCTTCAGGGCCTAGGATTTACGAACATTCTTTTATTGAGATCAACTTGCATCAGATCTTCTCAATAAAAGATCGAACCTTTGGCACGTTAAAGAAAATGTTTTTATGAAAACCTACATCACACCAGACCGCACTTACGATTTCTAAATAAATTATCGAAATAAATACTGTAAGAAAACAATTTTAATTTAGACCCTTTTATTAAATAATTAATAGAGATAAAAATAAAAATAATATAGCAATAATAGATTAATAAATTAATGACAAAATTAAATATTGAAATTAAATTGATTAATTTGCAAGCCAAAAATTATTTAGCTACGCAAGATTGGTGGCTATTCAAAATAATTATTCAGATATCGTGAGATGCGGTCTGGTTGGCACGATAAAGAATATGTTTTTCTGAAACCTACATCACACCAGACTGCATCTCACGACATCTGAATTATTATCGAATAACTGTAACTAATCTCTATGCCATTCGAAATGTACTATATTTTAACTTAAAATCTCTTAAATCAATCAACATTGCCCCAATCAAGAATATCGAACACCTGGTTTTAGCTCAAAAAATGGTCAACTTTTGAAACGCATATTTTCTCGGCCTTTTAGGCCACAGACCTGTGCTAGGTTTCATTTTTGTAAACGTTTTACGCTGAACATGATTGCTTTTTTTATAGCTGTTCCTTAGTTTCAGTCATACATCATTAAATTTAAACAAATCTGAATAATTATCGATTAACGGTCAGTTATCTCTACACATTATAAAAAATCATGAATATCGAGTTTAATGAAATTTAACTAGCTGATAAGGAATATTGCATTAAAATATTTCCATCAGTTTGGCTAAAGTTTGCAAGTCCTATCTGTCCTGCGTTCCAGGTTTTGAAAAATTAATTTTGAAACGGTATTTTTACATAATTCATGTCTCTTATCCGTAACACTTTAATTTATACCTTTTTTCTTTACATAAAAAAATTAGAATAATCCTGGAAAATATTATTACTAGGTTCTTGCTAAATATGATAAAATTAAGACTAATGGGAAAAACCAGTGAACCATATCTACAAAAATTATTACAAACAGAGACTGCTGTTTTCTGGAAACTTTCTTAACATTAAAACATAAAAAACTATCCAGCTAATGTTAAAAACATGTATGTTTTGTTATATTTGAACTTCTACCGTGGAATAACTAATGTAAAAGCAAATGAATCGAAGAGTAAGTACATTTTAGAAAGGTTTTTCGAAAATCGATCATATTCGTACCCATCGTCTTGTTAGCGAGGAGAACGGACAACAAGGAAAATGCAGCATACTACTCATATACGAAAAACTTTGCAGTTTCGACTAGGAAAAACCGTTCGAGAATGTTTCTCATCATTTCATTTATTTGAACAATGGAATGGCAAACCGTCCAATCAAAGTATAACACAATACAAGAAATTTCTACCAAAGCTAGAAGAAAAAATGATGATACTGGATAGTACTGTCAGACAAAAGGGCTGTCAGATAAGATGACCCACTTTCTCCAATGCTGTTCAACTTTGTAGCCCGGCTAATCTTCAAATCCCGGAAACGGAGGAACACCCCGTATTGTATCTATATGATCGGGTTGAGACACCCTAGTTAAGAATTTCTTTTCTTAAAATTTACAGCTAAATGACAAATCAATGAGCAATAAAGATGAACGGAGGGAAACCTGTTGTTAAGTCAAACAAAAACAAGAAGAAAACAGACAAAAATTCGCATAAAAATGGGAAACATAGGTCGACATAAAATTAGAAACATAGAAAAATACCGATAACTGTTAACAATAACAATAAAAACAATAAATCCTAGAACCTACATTACATTATGAAAAATGAAATTATTTTTCCAGGCAAAAATCTCAACATTAAGCTGGGCACCTATGTATAAAAATTTACGCTGATTAGAACACACAGGGAAAGGTTTTGTGCATGTGCGGGATTTTTTATGGGTGTGGACATGTCCGAATTGTAAGAAGCTATCACACATTCAAGCTCGGTGTCATAGTCGGTTTTTGAGGTCGTTTCTGCCGCACTAATTACCTTCTGTCAGTCTGGTTATCATACACTCAATACCTCTGTAAGAGTTAATTAACAAGCCCAAAGTGTTAGTCTTTCGAAATATAGAGATATGCCCAAAGTATAATGGTTACCGTAAGCATATAAATAGATTAACCTTCCTAAAACAACGCACAACTTGAACAGAGCTACACGCCGTACTGCTTAATAATTTTATGAAAATATTTTCAGTTTTCAGCCAAAATATTTCTGATGGAAGGATTCTGCGTACATTTTTATAGGTATCGAGGGAAACACAATTAACCGAAGCTACCGGACGCTTATCCAAAGTCTGCCATTCCATAAGAATGTATTACCTCCGTGCACATACGCCCGATGCCACGCAACGCTACCCTAACCTTACTCCTCTCTCTGAGATCCCCAATGTCTAGATTTTCGTCGGGTAGCATCGAGTCCAATCGAAGAAATAAGTACTGGACAATCATATTTTTATTGTATTGTTATTCATGTATTATTTTCCATTTATTAATTACAACATATTATTTTAGTATAAACCAAATTAACCAAAATGAAAATTCATTAGGTTTTATTTAAAAAGAAATCATTTTAATGGTTTCGTAGAAAATTAATCAAAACACTGAAATATCATTTATCAAAAGAATGAATTTAACTAACAATATATTAAAGGGTTTTCCTCCATTAATTTAACTAAATATTATTACACGTTATAGTTCATAAAACTTAACTAATAATTTATTGCTCTATTTTGCTTGTAATAATTTATCTAACATTTTATTACATAGTTTTGCTAATGTAATTGAACTAACAATTTATTATATCGTTTTGCTCATAAAATTTAACTGACAATATAATACTTGGTTTTGCTAATGTAATTTAAATAACAATTTATTACATGGTTTTCCTCATAAAATTTAACCAACAATTTATTATATCGTTTTGTTCATAAAGTTTAACTAACAATTTATAACATGGTTTTGTTCATAAAATGGCACATTTTTCGTCGGATAGCATCAGACGCGGACACTCATATTTTTCGTAGTTTATTTCAAACTATGTTTATGTAATTTTGTATTTATTACAATTAATTTCAAAATGCTTATTTTAATATAATCCAAATTTTACGAGACCGAAATTTCATGATTTTGTATAAAAATTATTTAATTATAATGATTAAACAGAAAATTTACGCAATCACCGGAATAACTTTATCTAAAAAAATTAAATTTAATTAATTTTTATTCAGATATCGTGAGATGCGGTCTGGTGGGATGTAGGTATCAGAAAAACATTTTCTTTATCGTGCCAACGTTTCGATCTTTTAATGAGATCATCTTCAGGGCTCAAAGTGTTTGTCTTCTGTGTAATTGTGCCATGTCGTGTTGAGAGTGCCTCACACCAGACCGCATCTCACGATATCTGAATAATTATCCGTTAACGGTCACTAATCTCTACACATTTAATTAATTTCTTGTCTTGTGCTCATAAAATTTAACTTAAAATTAATTACATGATTTTAGCTTAAAATTATGCATTAAGAACCAAAGAGGCGTACTGTTTTGTGATACAAGCATTTGCATCTGTACGTGGCGTACGCTTGACGCTGTATAGATGTGCACACCCTGCAAAATCGGGTAGCTTCGGGTAGCAACACATAGTGTATCTAGGAGTAAGTGTGTTCCCCACTTTTGGTACATGTTTCGCCTAACTCGCGCATACCAGGTCATAAAATAGAACCGAAATAATAACTGACCACCCATCAAATCATTACCTGTAGGTTAACTAAAGACAAACCGTAATTATATATTAATAGGATAATAAATTATACTGTTGTTCGAGTAAAGATAAGATGACTGATTAAAGGATTTGTGAGCATAACCAGATGTCAAAAAAACATGTTCACCATCCTCCAAACATTTTTCGTATTTTTTAACAAACGTTTGAAGGTCTCTTTTATAAACAAAAATATACAACAGAAATATTACAAGAAAGGGCTGTATTGTATGAAATTCTCAAGTGGTTGTTTGATCAGGCCAATATGACTGTCATTTCAGAGCGTACCATCAGTTTGGCCAAATTGTTCTTTTTACCACTCTATAGAAATGACAACAGCGTTTGCCGAACTCGTTTAAACATAGAAACGGATGAATAGACCGAGAAAATGGATCGACCAGAAAGATCGGAGACGATCAAATTTAGACAAAAGGAACGCGGATAAAATGCCAATGCCACTTCACAATTCGATAAAGTCAAAGTAAACCTGTCGTGGAGGAGGGGTTTCCGTCCCAACGCTCGTAGTGTGTAACTGAGAGGTTCACAGCACTTGAAGCAAATTATGGGGTTGAAAATTCCGAGGGTTCCGGCATACTCTCGTACGCGAAACGAAAAAAATCAGAAACGTTGATGATCATCATAAATTTTATATTTGTTTGGCGGTGAAAATGAATAATTCGTATTAATTTAAAATGGTGACGAAATTTGTTAACCCACTTCCACTAAACGTTGCAAATCCATACTTTTGATTTCTGTACAGGTTAGTGACCGTTAATAGGTAATTATTCTGATATCGTGGGATGCGGTCCGGTGTGATGTAAGTGTCAGAAACAGAAGACAAACACTTTGAGTGAAATAGTTTGATGGAATATAAAATATATTTTACATTGTATAAATTCACTTTTCCACATCATATATCTATTTTCTAAATGTGTTCTAAATGTGTTTGTAAATCCCAGGCCCTGATGACTTATTCCTACATCACAACAGACCGCATCTCACGATAACTCAATAATTTTTTGTTTTCTTTAGAGATTGGTTAAACAGTATTGCTTTATTTCTTGTGTCAGAAAAATAATTATGTTGTTTTTATTAGATACCATAATTTTTGTTTTCTTATTTCATTTTAGCAATTAACTGACATGCGCCCCGGTATCAGCACACTTGTCTTTATTAAGTAACTTTTTTGTTTTTCATTTTAAACCAAGCGTATTCTAAAGACAATAAAAAAAGAAAAAAATATTCATTTTAATAAGAACCAGTGATCCTACGACCTGCACGTCACCCTGAGAACCTTTGAAAAAAGGCAAAGATGACACTCAATATGATGGATTAAGGGATAAAGAATACTCGTGACGGGGCCTCGTTGGCCGCAATGTTTCCTCCTTGACACGGCGCTCATCACTTTAAGGTAAAGGTTCCCGGTTCGATTCCAGAAAATGTTTTTTCTGAAATCTACATCTCACGATTTCTAACCTTTTGAATCCATTACATTTAGTGGTCTGATTGACCAAATTAAATCATTCAATTAATTAATAGGGGCGTCGGTGGCCGCGAGGTTTCGTATTTGACACGACGCTCATCACTGTAAGGTCAAGGTCCCGGGTTCGAATCCAGCGGCCCTGCATTCGAACCCGACATACCAACAAATGGGCTTGTTTTCAAAAACACCGGCTCCCTGAGGGTTTATACGACATCTGCTGTTGCGACCCCTCGTAAAAAAATTGATTAGCAATAAACATACTTTATATAATTTTTTATATGCATATTTTAATACCATATTGTCTGAAAAACCCAAAAACTGTAGTAGTTATTGTAAAACAAGCCGCAAATTTTGTTAATATTTTACTCATAGATTTTATTATTGCACAATTAGCGTAAATAAAATGTAGGATTTACACGCCGCTCGTTATCTACAGCACTTTCATTACATTATTCATTATAATGTGAAAATATTGCTAGGCTAGTTGGACGTGATTACGGATGCTTCACGGTTATTAAGTGGGTTTTTGTGTTTATTAATGTTACGGTGGTGCCGGCAATGCGGTTAATGTTTACCCGGGAGTTAATGAGTTTGCCATCATAAAGTGTTTTGTTTTGCGTCCCCAAGTTTCAAACATACGTACATTTTGTCCTTCGATGTAGTTTCAAACTTGTGAGCCGTGCTTCGAAGGAGAAACGTTTCTCAAAACAACGAAAGAGAAAATACAATATAATACGTTGTTTTTCAAGGTAAGCGATAGTATTGAAATAACGTAAATTTCATGTTATAAGAAGGACCGTCTAGTAGTTGAATCCAGCAAATCCTAATTCCTGCATAATTGCTTCGGGTCCTTAAGCGATTCTCAATTGATCCTGAAATTATGATGAGCCTTCACGTTAAGTTGCTCTAATGAACATTGCTTTCCATGAAGGGGTTTGCGGGGTGAGGTTGTTTAAGCACAGGGGAGAAGGCAATATTCAGTGAATAGCATACCGCTTAAGCGCTCGTTCTACCCTAACGCACTGTCCGTCCGTCTTGAGGGCTTTGCATAACTTGAGATTACTACATGCTAATAATAGTTAACGATGAGATAAAAGCAGTGGGTCCAGTTCAAATATATAACGTACAATTTATTGTTTTTATAATTTTTTAATAATTTATATTAGGAAAACGTGCTAGTAATTGGCGAATTTGCATCTCTTCAAAAAAAAAATTTTTTTTTTTTAAATTGAGATATAAATTTACCTAACAAGCATTGTTAGCAAAATGTAAAAAATAAAATAAAAATGTCAACAATAAACAAAGCCATTTTGCTTTATGAGATTCGTATTTCAAAAAGTATTGTAAAAAGTACAATAAGGACAAAAATCTTCATGTTTTGTGACCATATTAAAATACAATGAAGGCACTCTCAATGTGACACACAAAAATCACTCCTCTACACGGCAAACAAACATTTTGAGCCCTGATGATGATATCAATAAAGATCGAAACATTGGAAATATAAATAAAATCTTTTTATAAACGTGCGTCACCCCAGACCCCATCGCACGGTGTTGAAATAATAATGAAAGGCACTCTCAACACGATACAGATGACGGACACATCTAGTTGGAAAACAAAAATTATGAGCCCTGAAGTTGGTCCCAAAAAAGATCGAAACGTTAAAACTATAAAGAAAATGTTTTTCTAAACTTGTGTCACACCAGATCGCATCTCACAATTATCAAATAAAAACGAAAGCGCTTTCAACAGGACACAGATGATGGACACATCTACCCTGGAAAACAAAAAATTTAAGCTCTGATGATGATTTCAATAAAGATCGAAACTTGGAACTATAAAGAAATTGTTTTTCTAAGCCTGTGTCACACCATTCGTTTTTCTAAGCATTCTCATCACGACACCCAAGAGTGGCACAATTACACAGAAAACAACCACATTGGGGTCTGAAGATGTCCTCAATAAAGCCCGAAACGTTGGCAAGATAAAGAAAATATTTTCACAAAACTTACGTCACTCCAGACCGCATCTCACGATATCCAAATAATCTTATTTAACAAGCAGTACGCTTAAAATTTTGGTAGGGTCTCACTAATACAATCAATATCAAGGTATATAATAGGTCTTGGTTTTGATAAATAATTTACAGCCACGGACAAACAGAATTCATATTGTCCAAGAAACCGAAAAAATAAGTACTCCGCGAAGAGCAAACATGACAAACAGAACCAGGTTTTCTTCATTTCTACGCCCATATGAGGGAAAAAAGAAAACGTTTTGAGGTGGTTCAAAAAATTAATATGTAAAGATTAGAAATACTTTGATTGAATATAACATATATTTTCCATTGTATAAATTCACTTTTCCACATCCTAAATGTATCGTTGTAATCAATGCTTGTAAATGCCACACTTTGGTATTCAGTCTCGACACGACACACAAGAATGACACAATTAAACATAAGACAAACACTATAAGCTCTGAAGATGATCTCAATAAAGATCTAAACGTTGGCACGATAAAGAAAATATTTTTCTGAAACTTACATCACACCAGACCGCATCTCACGATATCTGAACAATTAAAAAAGTTAACGGTTCATCTGAAATTTTTAAACGTAAAAAGTTTAAGGGTTTAATAAGCTGAGCAAACACCTTGTAGCTTCAGAAAAATTATGACCAAGTTTACGTGAAAATTTAAGTTTTTCGAATTATTTTATTGATATACTTTTGATACCTTTTTCTACATTCTTTTTGTTCTTTGAGCGAGTAGAACGGTATAACAAAAATATAAATAACCGAAAAATTTTACTTGAATCTTTTTAGCGACATGGGCGTATTCAGAAGAACTGATAGGTGCCCGATATTTTGGAATGTAGAATCACCAAAAAAGTCTAATCCGAATCTGTGACAAATCAACCTAGTCGTCTACTTTTATTAGTTTTTCTTTTCCAATGATTAGTGAGCACCGAATCTTCGGGATATTGCAGCGCTAATAATATTTGCAGGTAGAATTGTGATGACTGCAGTACGGTTGAATAATAATAAGTATTTAGGGAGATAAACCGTTTTAAATTGAAATGAAAAGTGCAAACCGAAAATGTCACTTTGTCAGACATATTTTGACTTTCCAAGAAAACTATCTTTGCTACTTGAATTCGAAACCCAAAATTGGTAGACTATGTAAAAGTATCGACTATCTAATCATGTGCCTTAGAGGATGTCAATAATGTGTTCAACTGCATCATAGCCTATCATGCACATAACAGCGGTAAAATTATTAAAGCATTAATTTTAAAAAAATGTTAGAAATGTCACATTAAAGATCGCTTCGTAGTACAGATGTCTCCACGATCTTAAATATAAGAGGTCATTATTCCGTCAAATGTTCCTTTCATTACGCATAAAGATTCATGGCTTTAATGATTAGGCCCAATTAATTAATATATGGTGCAAAAGTTACGCCAACATGATAATACACGCCATTGCTCCATTTAGATGCAAGCCTCGGGCTAATAATAGAGAGAATATCGAAACCGCAACTTGATATCTGTTATTGAACTAATTACATATTACTTTCAGGATTAACAGTTATTGAGCTTTTGGTATGTTTTGTTAATTTAAATTATTATAGTTATATTTATTGGTGATTATAGTTACCTGATGAAACACGTTGAGCGGTTTGGCTGTCGCAATTGCAGACATTTTCCTGTCTCCCGTCGTATTGGCACTGCGGTGAGCATATATCCTCGTCTCCTTCACAGTCTGAAATGTGAAAAAAGACCAATTGAATGAAAACTAAAAAAAAAGTTTTAGTTCCACTAGTGGTTTTAATTTGTATGGGTACTTCTCCGGCGAAGGGACTTCTTGAAAAGTTATTTAATGTCTTCTTGTATAAAAGTTTCAAGACATGCCGAGGGAAGTAAAAAAAAAAAAAAACAAAAAAAAAAAAAACGAGAAGGGCGGAGTAAAAATTCGAAAGGAGGGAAATTACGTTTAATATAAATACTGGGATTTAATTACTAACTTTCATTAGAACCCGTGGAAATAATATGATTACGCGATGCCGGCAACGTTGGGCCATACTATGAAAATGGTGCGAGGATTATGAAGGCCAAATCAGAATTTATAAAAGACTTTCCAGGTCATTACGTTAACACCTAAGAAGAAGAAAATATTATGTTAGGAAGGCGAAATTATAAAACTTCGAAACAAAAAAAAAATTTTCTTCAATTGTAAATGTTTTGGCTTTTCTTTGCAATATAAAAATATTTCAGTAGAAATAAAATCATTAAATAAATTTACTTTCAAAGGAATACTTCATAATCTATTATAAAAAGATTGTTGATTAATCGGGGTTGCATTGATTTTTAAATAGAGTTGATTTAGAGGTGATATAAAAGCTTACGTCAACCATTGCTCACCATGTATACAGCGCAGAGAGTTCCGCAATATGAACTTTCAACGTTAATGATCTCGTTGCAAATTTATTGACACATAAAATCGTCCCAGGCTTAATATGGCGGTGATTGTCTGCGAACTTTGCGACCATTCCGGTAAGCGGGGCCTGTTCCAGATGCCGTATAAAGTTAATTCATTTCGGAATTTATCGAACGGCATAAATTGTAGGTGGACCGGTGTGAAATAAATGGGAGATAAGACGCTGGACTATTGCAAAATGGGTTTTGACGAATATCTTGGATCATTAGCACTGTTCACAAATTTTAAATATAAATATTTTCATTCAGAAAAATTGAAATCTTTCTTTTTCAATTAAATAGTATAAGTACATGCAAATACACTAGTCGACTAGACCAAAAATCAATAATAATTAAGTCTGTTTCGAATTTTCTTCAACCTCTGCTGAGTCCCTGGGCACATGGTAGAAGAAGGCAACGAGAACGCGGACACCTTGCAAGGAAAGACCTGCTACGGCGATGACTTTCGCAAAACTATTATTGAGTATCTCTGTATCAACGGGGCAAAAAGAAATTGGACACAAGCAATCTCTTTACAAATTTTAAGGAACAAGAACAAAATACGTTTTGTGTCAAAGGAAGTAGGAATAATGTGCGAATCCTAATAGGATTCTTAACGGGACACCTCAAGATAAATGACCCTTAAGGAAAATGATCCAAGACGGCACATGCAGACTCTGCAAAGAAGCAGAGGAGATATCAACACATCTACTAACAAACTGCGTTGCTGCAATTGCCCGCTGGAGGAAGTGCTTTGGGATGTATGATGTGACCATAGATCTTCAACCACTGAAACCGGGCCAACTAGTCAAGTTTGCTGTTGAAATTCGACTCACTGGTGTGCTTTGGGCAGAGAACGGGGGATACAATAGCTCTTCAATGGGACACTATATTACGCCCGGAATATTCCATGTACACCTACATCTTGAAATTTTCTTCTATTCTTCACGATAATCACAATAGAATTATTGTGATTTTGATTTTATTTTTGTTGCGTTTCTGTTCTAAATTTTCAAATTTTTACTCTTTAAAGAATATTGGCAATTGAAATAATCAATTGGAAAACGTTCATGGTTAAAAATTTCATGGTGGCTTCAGTATTTCGCAAAGCATTCTTCCTAAGGTAGGCCTAACTTTCCTGTTTGTCTTCTTTGAATAACAGCTCATGTCGACTAGTGACACATGCTCGTCAGGGTTATGGTTTTATAAAAAACTAAAAATTTAATCAGGATCGTTTTCCATGCAAATCTGATTGCCAGGTTCTCCTAGACAGTCGATTTAATGCTTATAAAATAAAACTTCAAGGATATAAACAATTTTGGAACATTAACCACTATTTTATAATAATGAATCATAAATATTTTACTTTCATGGAGTTCCAGAGGTGAAAATGGTGAAAAACCAGTATAAATGATCCCACCATCCACTATTCAGCTTTGAACATAGGTAGCTCAATTTCCGCTGATAAAATCTCTCCTTAGAGTAGTATTATTGTCAAATAAGAAAACATCAATCTTCTGTTAACCCATTCTTGTATGATAATAAATACAGTGTAAGGGAAGAGAATTGCCTTTACAAAAAGTATTTACAAAACACAATTGTAAATACAAATCGGAAATTTTACCCCAGTTTTATTTAGCTATATCCTTTAGAACTGACCAAACATTGTCCAATAGATTGGGCATAAGATGGGATTGATGTAGTGTTTGGCTAAACTCGTTGAATCCAGTCAATATGTTAATGTCAACTGAACTATGCTGTTTTAATGGAGCGTTTAAGTTTTCATGGTTTATGGCCTAATGTTTATCACAAATTCAAGAAAAGCTCTGTTTTATAATTTCTTGAAGTGGAGGCTTGAAGTTCAAGGTAAAACGAATTTCTCTGTACCTAGGAAAGAACGTTGCCCGCATTTATGAGGAAGGTCATTGATGTGAACTAAACGAGGTATGTTTCGACAAGAGTGAATTTTAGTTGGGTGAATTTTTCCGCGTTATACATGACTTTTTTTTTGGTAATTTTTATGTATGGTATTGGTTGAAAGGAAAAAGGTAGTGTCTGGAGAGGGATTCGAACCCACGACCTTCGGCTAAATACGTCGCCGCTACGTGAGCTAACGTGTACTCGGACACCAACTCCCAACTCAACCTACAACCTTTTGAACACTCCCTCATTTTTTGCCGTACTTTTTAATTATCATGTAATCTATTTGATTTACAGCAACAAATGAAATGGCCACGGTGAAATTTTATGAAGAATCACCCTAATTTTACTTATAAAATCCATTATATTTAGTGATCTATTGACCAAACTACTTCTTAAGTATTGGTTGAGATAAAAAAATCAGAGTTACGGGCGGGATTCGAACCCACGACCTTCGGCCTAAATATGTCGCCGCTCTCCTACATGAGCTATCGTGAGTTCGATCTACGCGGACAACTTCCTATCTCAATCTACCTTTAGAACTTCTCCTTCTTTTCACAATTTTCAAATGTCGGATAATCAGGATTCGATTCTCGACGACAATAAAATGGCCGTGGAAAGCTTTAATTAAGTTGGACTTCGTTTTGCTCATTAAATCCATTATATTTAGCTGTATAATTGACAAAACAACCTTTTTCTTCACGGCTGAAATGAAAAATTTGAAAAATGGCAGAAAGGAGGGGAAAATTCGAAAGATGGGTTGAGATGGGAAGTTGGTGTCCGAGTGGATCAAGGTTGTCGAGAAGCAGCCCATTTAATCGAAGGTCGTGGGTTCGAATCACGCTCGTAACACTAACTTTTTCACCCAGTCATACCTTGAATAAAGATTAATTAATTGGAAGAAGTCATTTGGGAAATAAGATTGCATCACGAAACAAAATGGATTTTTTAATTTAACGAATTAAGAATCAAGTTGTGTGAGCACCTTATGGAAGGTGTCCAGCGAAAAAATCCCGAATCCAAACAGAGGATCGCCGTCGTCGCAATTATGAGGGTAGTAGTTTAAAAATGGAAATGGATCTGAAATATAAGTTGGTAAAGTATATAATTTACTAGGACCAAAACGTTACTCTGAAGAACACCAGTACAGAATGAATGATACAGAGGAGATGCTGTAACGGGATCTTTATCGAAAGGGAGTACGTGTCATGGGCAAAGGTAAAAATAAGGAGAGAGGTCTGGAGTACCCGTGATCTAAAAGCAACTGTAAGCAAAGTACCAACGCTTAAAATAACAAATCATTCCACAAATAGTAAACTATATTTCATATATAGAACGATTAAAAATTTTTTAGTTTAGTCAAAACTATTTTTCTAGCCACGAGTGGCCGAGATGTAGCCGATCGTTACAAATCACATCATCTCTTCTTTTTCCACTTTGAATGAAAAAATCATCTAAGTTTCCGCTAGTAACAGCTTGACTTTCTTGAATTATGATACTTAAGATTCTGTTGACGGGTGAAAGGAGACGGCTTGTTTTATAAGTTCTGTGTTCTCCTTTTAATGAAACATGAAACTTTTCTTCATAACACAGTTAATGACTTCCTGTCAAGAATAGCTCTCGAAAATTCATTGAGTCCAAATAAAGGTAGAAACGAACCTTTAATTGTTAACAAAAATGTTTTGTAGGCAATTTTTTATTAACAGTCGTTCATTCTAATTATGCTATAAATTAAAATATGAACTTAATATGTGTATAACAAAATGTAACATGGAATCCGCATAACTATTAAATGTAATACAGACGAAGGCAGAAAAACAACTGTACTATCGACGGGCAAATATTTACTTAAAAAAATAGAGAAGTAGAGAAAGGATGAGTGACGCAAAATAATTTTATAAAACTCCCAACAAAAATTCACAATCCAAAATTGTAGCGAAAATACAACATTACTCTTTATTGATTTCACCCCATTGTAAACATCATCAACAACATCAATCTACATAATCATTGATCTGAATTTCTTACACAAAATATCGAATCTAAAGCAGAATTGCAAATAAACAAAAGTAAAAGCTTTTTTGACATAATCATAACAACTGTCAGGAAAAAAAATAAAATTGTAACGTTACGTTGCACGTTTGGTTAAAACAATTCTTTTTACGCTCTTATTGTCCACGGCAAATGCTTTATTGCCACACCGCCATTATTATTTTTTTATCAGATCTAAAAGCTTTTTTAATGGCTCTTATGTGTGTGTGGCTTTTCGCTTCCCAGGAGTAACCCAACCAACAAAGCTTTTTCACCACCACTGTTTTTTGCATGGAACATCAGCATAACATTGGTTCAAATTTATACCGCATTGTAGCGTCTTGAACCTGCTGGGCCCTGTCAGCAGTCGTACCATTCGATCATCGATTCGGTTTCAAGGTTCGTAGTTCGGCGTTAACATCTATAAGGTTACCTTTCTAGCTTTTAATGATTTTTTTTACAAGCCTGAGATGCAGTCTTTTTTAATCTAGAAGTTTTTCTTAACTTATTATTTTTTAGTCAATCTGGTATGCCTCAAAAGAGTTTAGGGCCAAATGAACAAAACTTACATACATTCAAAATAACCTACAAACTATTCTTTTTACCAAGGGAGCCATTCAAAGAGCACTGAAAACCGCCAATTTACAAGAAAAAAACTTTTATAAAACAAACCCACAAAATGTTGAAAGCGCCTAGCACAAAAGCCCTGCGAGGATAAGCATACAAAATGGCCGGAAACAACCAAATTACAGATTCATTACCTTGAAAGAAGCAACACGGAGATATCTCGCGATTCGTGTGCTCGGTTTTGGTCAATATTACAAAAATATTTAACACGACGTATACATCTTCAATTTTTGGAACAAGTTACATCAGCGTCGAAAAGATAACATACAATGGATGTTGTGGTTAGTGACGTACGGTAACAATCGATATGAGAAAAATATCGAGTATTTTCTTTCGATAATTTTGGTCATTCGATACACTTACTATATCGAATAATTTTTGTAGTATCGGAAAATATACTGAAATAGATTATTCGTCGAGTGTTCATGTAATATTGAATTGTTATTTACCGTTCGAAACTTACCTCTCATCAAAATGGGCATTGACTAGTTACTGTTAACAGCGCCTACTAGCGGCAAGTCTCCGCAGATAATTCTTTCCCGCGTGGCCCTTCGCACTTTCAATTACAGAAATTTCATATTTAATGTGTTTGTTTTCCTTTGTGTACGTAGATATCTAATTTCTCATCCCAAAAGCAAGGCATGAGATTATTTTACTAACATAGCTAAATCGTAAGCGTTGTGTAAACTTTGGACAATACAGAAGGAATATGCCTTATTTTTTCGAACATTCAAAAACCGAATACCCAGTGATCGATTTTCACAAAACTCAATGACGAAAAAATTAAAATATCAAATATGTTAAAATACGTTGAGAGCTTTTCCTTGTTATTACCTACGTACGAACTGTATAAAAAAAAACTTACGATGAAAAAACATAAAACCCGCAATTTCTTGAATATTTTAACGCATAAGCGTATTTCAATCAATGTCCACAATAGTAAGTTGATCATTTATGAATGAACGAAAAAGTACACTTATGAGTTGTTTTTTTTGTAAACATATGAGTAAATGCTCGTTAGGATGTGTATTGATTAGTGGCCGTTAGTCGGTTATAATTCAGAAATCTTTAGGTGCGTTTGGTGTGATGTAGGTTTCAGGAAAACATTTTATTTGTCGTGCCAACGTTTCGATCTTTATTGAGATCATCTTCAGTGCACAAAGTGTTTGTCTTCTGTGCAATTTTACCCCCCCTCCTGGGCACTTTCAACACGACACGCAACGGGACAATTACACCTAAGTTAAACACATTGAGCCCTGATGACGATCTTAATAAAGATTGAAACGTTGGCACAATAAAGAAGATCTTTTTCTCAAACCTGCATCCTACCAGATCCCATCTCAAGGTTAGTGAATAACTCGTTAGTATCGAATTATTCCTGTCGATACTTAAGTAGTCTGGAATATATATTTCGATACTAGTATCAATTATTGGTACTTCCAGTAACGCCCATCTGTTTGCGGGTTTTGAGTTCGTCTACTTTTACAACCATTCTTTGTCGACAAGAAGAAAGATCTACTCCAAACTTGGAATATTCGCTTGTGCTACACTAGCCCACATATTTTCCTTTTATTGGATAAATTTAGGATACTACATCCTTAATTTATAAAAATTAGATTTGGTCTGTTCAAATTAATATCTTTCAATCAATTAAGGTTTTTAGTTGAGATAAAAAAAGTGTCACGAACGAGGTTCTAACCCACGACCTTCGGCTTGATACGCCGCTACTCTACCACTTGAGCTATCGTTACTTCGATCCTCTCGGACTAACTTCCTATCTCAACCCCATCTTTTAAATTTTCCCTCCTTTTTGCCATGTCTCAAATGCCTTGTAATCTGCTTGTTTCTCGCGCGACAAATGAAATGACCACGGAGAGTTTCAGTGAAGTATACTTCCTTTAACTTCTTAAATTCACCAATTATTTAAGGGTTTATCACTTATTAAGGAATATATACTGACTTCATAACAATATTTTCACAAAACGGAAGCTTATCTCGAAGGATAAGCTAATCCCCGCGGCAGGATCGGGAGTGTGAGCTGAGCTATCAAAGGATGAGGAAGGATTTTCCCTCATTTCTAATTGAACGCACATGCTTTTTATTCAATTTTAATGGTAATGAGTTTATCCCATATGTCTGTACTTATCACGTATTTTTATTTATCCTTATAGTATCTGAATATATTATTGATATATATCAGTTTTGTGACACAAGAATTCATTTTCATTTTCTTGGTATCACAAATATTTTTTCTTATTTTTATTTTTACACTCGTTCAGAAATTTAATTGCTTCGTGTGAAAGGAATTCACCCAAAGATCGTCATAACTTTTTTATCTCAAATAAAAACCTTAATTATATATTAATTGTCGACAGTCATGAGCAACATACGGTTTCAGAAAATATAAATGATTGCTAATTTTTGTAATAATATGTGTAAAACAAAATGTTAGTCAATTATCTTACAGGTCGTTAAAAAAATGCATACATTACTAAACTTTCATCATGGTTTGATTTCATGGTTTGGTAAACATTTCCAAAATTATATATACCGTACTTTAAATAAATCTCTAATTAATGTAAAAATAAACCCAATTAAAAAAATAATATATATTTTGTTTTATGGGTCATTAGAACTGATTATGTCTTTCTAAGTCTTCAGACATCGTCAGCCAGCCTCAAAGATTAACAGTATTGATCACCAGCCGTCTAAAGTTCGCTGACGCGACCATCCGGCCAGACATCACACATCTCTAAAGTAATTACATTCAGATTTGTTTCATCGATTAATAAAATCGAAATCTTTTAAAACATTAAAAATTATATACCAAGATTGGATATTTTAAAATGGGTTTTATCACATCATTGCGATTGCGTTTTAAACGCACCTCAAATTTAATGTTGACAAAAACAAGGCACAGCGGTTTATTGATTCGTTACACTAGACCCGGCCACCTTCGATTATTGAAATAAATGATGTGCGGATTGCAAAATGTTTCCACGAGAAAAAAAAATCACCAATATTTTTTTCACATTGAGAAATAAATTTTAATTATATTTTAGGCATTAAAGTAAAAGTACAAGTTTAAAAATTTTCCTATAAAAATACCTGATATTGGAACTGGGAATTCACATGTTGGCCCCGTGAAACCAGGGGCGCATTGGCACACCGCTGATATTCCCACGTGTCTGAAAACAAATAAAACAGAAAATCAAGTTAATGAAATAATACAGTTTAAATTAAAATATACAAATATAGTAGATTCCATGGCTTGTTAAAAACCCCAGACAAATTTCACTTCACTTTTACAATTTCATTTCCCTGTGCTATGTTAAAAATGCAGCATTAGAGTGAAAAGAAAAAGTGTATATTTTTTAATAATACCGTCCCGAAATGCGAAAAATTAGGCGGCGTATTATTAGCCAGATATAAGAACCGATGTCTCAAGCAGATTAGCATTTTCTCATGCTCAATCCCGTATACCTGACACCCGCAACAATAATATGAATACACCACAAAAAATTATTTTTTAAAAGACAGAGCTGAATTAACAATTTTTAACGATACTGTTTTGTCAACCCTTTGGTTTTGTTACGCATAAATTTGGGTGTACCTAAGTTCATACTGGGATTGCAGAATTTCGCTTAAAATTCTGAGCGGTGAAGGTGAAGATGAAGATACCCCTTCGTTAGTTTTATATTAACGTAACCTAGAATGAGCCCATTCCTACGAAGGTTTTTGACCTTTTGACGGATGATTGTTTCTATAATTATAAATAGGTCACAATTACTTAAGGTTTTTAGTTGAGATGGAAAAAAATCAATGGCACGACCGGGATTCGAAACCACGATCTTCGGCTAGATAGCTGCTGCTCCATCACTTAACTAACGTGACGTCGATCCACTCGGACACCTACTTCCTATCTCAACCCCACCTTTTGAGATGTCCCTCATTTTTGCCGTATTTTTTCCAAGAATCCAATCAGATTGCATGAAATTTGAAAATGGCAAAAAGAAGAGAATACTCAAAAGGTGGGGTTGAGATAGCAAGTAGGTGTCCGATTGGATCAAGGTCACGATAGCTCAAGTGGTAGAGCAGCGGCGTATCTAGCTCGAAGATCGTAGGTTCGAATCCCGCCCGTGACACTGACTTTTTTCTCAACTAAAAACCTCAATTAATTGTAATGTATTAGTTGGGCAAGCGCACTACGAAATTTGTGAATTATAATTAGGATTTTGTCTACCTTTGCGCCATTGGTCCAGCTGTGTACCGGTACAGGCTAGATTTCTACGCTGACTCAGCTTATAACAAATTAAAATCTTTTAATTAGATAAAATAAAATAAATCATACAGAGACCGAAAATATTGAGGTGATTTTGTTTAATTTAAAATTAGAATATTTAAATATTACACCAGGAGCTCGCAAGGTTGTCTTATGTGTTGCTCAGTCGCTTAATTAACTGCAAAATCGTATGGGTATCGTGCAAAATGCTAATAGAAAAAACAGTTATGAAAGGAGTCATAATATGCAACATATGGGGCTGGATTATTGCGGATTTAAATGTACAGAGTTTAAGCGGATCAGTGTGTTTCTTCGGCCAAGATTCATCATTCAAAATAAAAAGCGAAATGAATTGGGAGAAGCTGTTCGAACGGGCTGGATAACCGTAAAAATATATTAAAGCTTGTTCAATTTGGTCGGAACTAGAGAGGATCACATTTCTTAAAGAACGGCCAGAGGAGCGCTACATAAAATATGCTCTTAATATTTGCGTATGTTCCTGGTGTGGTTTATACAATAAATTCGGCCTTTCGTGAAGCAGGCTTCCATTTGGAAATTAAAACAATCGCAGCCCTTCTTTCCGTCTTTACCGTTATCTTTATAGGATCGAGATATTATTAACATGACAACTTACTGAAACAAAGTGCACGGTTTTATTTCCACGCAAAAACCTAGGGATTCTCTTTAGATTTGATTGTACAAAACAGGAGGTTTTCGTGCACCTTTTTCAAAAGTTGTTTCTTCTGCAGCGGGTAATAACATTTCTCAGCCATTTCCTCCGGAAGAAGAATTTTTGAATGAAGGGATTAAATTGATTTATTATGTGGTATGGAGTTTGAGCATAATCGGATGAAGGGTGTCGAATAGTGGGCATTCTACTGGTTTCTGCGGTTGCTTCAATTGTGCTTAATCCGAACAAGGGTACAAGTAACTCACTGACAGAACACGAATGAAAATCTATCCAAATACGCTAAAGTTTTAACAATAAGTAATAGGCAGAATTCAAAACTTAACAACAACCATCCTAAAATAGCATCTTTTAATTGGTTTTTGGGTTTAAAAAAATGTAATATCAAAATTTACCATATAAGATTATTCTAAAATCGAGAAATACAGTCTAGTGTGATGTAGGTTTCAGAAAAACATTTTCTTTATCGTGCAACGTTTCAATTTTTATTGAGATCATCTTCAGGGATCAAATTGTTTTCCGTGTGTGTGTAGTTCCATGCAAGTCGTGTTCAGAGTGCCACATCTACACAAAAAAAAAACCTGTTTGAGCCCTGAAGATGATCTCAATAGAGATCGAAACGTTGACACGATAAAGAAAATGCTTTTCTAAAACCTACCTCACACAGACCGCAAATCTCGATTTTTGAATAATCTTTGACTAACGGACAGTAATCACCACACATGTATGTAAGATTGGGTTGGATCGAGAAAATTGGATTAAAATAAATATAACTAATAAGAAAATAAATTATATTGTGACAAAAAAACATAAAACAAATTACGCTCTCTTGCGCACGTCTTGATTGTTCTTGTCTTGTCAAGAATCCTACTAACTGCTAATTAACCGATTTTTTCATCCTCGGGGTTATTATAACTTCAGCGTCAGAGGCACCATCATCATAACGTCACTTTCATCCAGGGCAAATCCCTTGAATCTCATTTATATTCACGAGTATCATAATTATTTTAGCTCTACAGAAAAGGTTTCATTAAAATGCATCTTTATCTATCCTGGAAAATGGGCGAAATGAAAGGGTCTCTGATAGAACAGGATGATTTAAAATGATCTAATCACCGACAGGTTCATTGCTTCGCAAACTATAAGAAGGTATTTCAGTGCTAATTAAAATTTTTTTGAGATGGTGACAATCGTGAACCGAAGAAAGAAGGCTTTCTTTTCAAATTTGTTGTACATTACAACTACCTAAAAGTAGGTAATAAGTAACAGTGAGAACGGTTATTAAAACAAAACAAAATTAAAACCATGAGTGGAGAACACCCATTGATATTACTCCAATGTTACAATAATATTGTGTGTTCAATAGATTCGTGTGTCGTTATCACTTTCACTGTTATCACCACCACTTCCTAGAAGATCTCGCGGCCATTGTCTCTTCAGTCGGCGAGGTGGGTTTGAGGGAATTCGTCGGGATGCGAGGTTTCTGATGTGGTGATTTACGTTAGTTGGGAGGTTTTTATGAAATTTACGGTAACGGAAACGTATTTCATCTTGTACGAACGGAATATGTAAATCTGTATGTGTAATTTGGTTCGATACATAAAACGGAGCATCTAGTATTTTTCGTAGTATTATAGACTGGGCAGTTTGAATGCAGCGGATATTGGAATGTTTGGCTGAACCCCACACTTCCAGTCCGTAAGTTCAAATCGGTTTAATTATGGTGTTGTAAAGCAGTCTTTTATTTTTGAGAGGTAAATTCGAGCGTTTGTCAAGAAGTCGTGCAAAAATTTTAAATCTTGTCATAACCTCTTGACTTTTCAGTCTTGTGTGAGGATTCCTCGTCAGGCGTTTTTCGATGTACAATCCGAGGTACCGCACCTTGTCAGCAGTTGGGAGGGGAGAGTAGTTTAAGAAAACAGGGGAAGAGATCTTTTTACGAAGAGTGAAGGTAATGTTGGTGGATTTTTCCGTGTTAAATTTTATCCTTTTCGTTTTACACCAAGACTCTAGTAGTATGAGGTGTTGTTGGAGGTCTCGAGTGGAAATAACAAGGTCGGAGTTGCTAGAGAGAATTGCCGTATCGTCTGCAAATGTGAATGTGGTGGTTTCGGGATGAGTTGGCATGTCAGCTGTGAAAATCTGGTACAGTGTAGGAGCCAGAACGCTACCCTGAGGAACATCAGCATGGATAGGAAAATATGAAGAGTGGGAATGGCCTTCAATGACTTGGAAGAATTGGTCAATGAGGAAACTGTGTAGTACGAGATAGTAGGTGGATGGAAGGATGTCCTTGAGCATGAAGATAGAAGGCAAAATTGTTTTAAAGAAAATAGCGTACTTTTTTAAAATACATTCTTGAACGTCGTGAGGTACAGCCTGAAAGGAAAAACATGTATGTACATAATGTTTGGGGTTTAGTAACCGTTAATCGATAATTACTCTGCAATCGTGAGGTGCGGTCTGGTGGGATGAAAGTTTTAGAAAAACATTTTCTTTATCGTGCCAACGTTTCGATCTTTATTAAGATCCTTTCTGAAACCTACATCTCACTAGACCGTATCTCACGATTTACGAATGATGTACATAAAATTTAATTACTATGGAAAAATTAATTTATTATAGTTTATTTTTACTACTATTTACGTTGATCGATTGATATTAACGTCGATCAAGTTGTTTGTTGCATATACATTATTTTATGCATAGGTCATAAACCAAAAAAACGTACTTTATTGTCATTATTTAGTTTTATCTTTTTAAATCTACAAATAAAATTTAATTGTATGTTAGTACATATTGAGTTTAGAACAAAAGATGATATATTGATATAATAAATGAGGATATATTAAAAATCACAATAATAACTATGAACTTTTGAAATTAACAATTTTACTAATACTTAATAAAACATAACCTAAATAAAGTGTTTATTACATAGGGTTTGTTACATTTTCTATAATTTTTTTCATGTTTTGACAATTTTATTGCATGTTTTAATGGTTTTCAGAGCTGCAAATCCGGCATTTGGTCATAACTTTTCACCTTTAGGAAGATTCAATTGAGTTTTTATTAATTTTTTATAGTCATTAGAAAGTTTTATGGTGAACACTTTCCATTTGTTCAATATTCAATTAAAGGTTTAGAGCTTGTCCCAGCCTTGTAAACTGGGGATAGTTTACGATCAGAAATTACGGTTAAATAAGTTCAATGACAATGGTTAAATTAATGAAACACGAAGTTTATCAAAATCTAGATATCACCTATTTCCGACAAGGAACTGGCCATGTTTGTACATTTGCTCAAAGCTGTTATGAACTCATTGTACTGTATCATGTTTCTTGTTCGTCTTGCAGTTAATCTATGTGGAGTTTCATTCTTCATGGAGGTCAGTGGAAAGTTGAAGAAATAAGAAGACTAATTGTTGAGTTCACCAAGCTTTCGGAAACTTACAGTGACATCATCAGGCCTTCTAAAGAGTACGGAAAAAGATTATCATGGTGAAACTATTGAAAAAACGTCTTGGGTTTAAAGTTTTGAAGCACATGGCCAGCATACTACATTTAACATTCTGAAAATAGACATCTCCCTATTAAAAATCATTATGTGTATCCATATATCCACAATTTTGTTCTAACTAGCAACTTCTTATAAGTAACATTTATGACCACAGAATAATTTGGCTAGAATTATAGCTAATTATAAAGACCATGTACACAGTATTAATATTAATGAGAGAGAGAGAGAGAGAGAGAGAGAGAGAGAAAGAGTGGGTGAGAGGGAGGGCGAGAGAGCAAACACACCGTCGTCACTCTTATGGTTAGTGTCTTCATGTTAATCAGTGTCATTGTGATAGTCACTAACGGTTGTCGTTAGTGCCTTCATGGTAGTCAGTGCCTGTTATAGTTAGTGTCATTATGTTAGTCACTAACTGTTATGGTTAATGTCATGATGTTAGTTACTGTTACGGTTAGTGACATCATAGTAATTACTAACCATAACAACCTGAGGCGACGATGTTTTTCGCTCTTTCTCTCTCGTTACGTTAATCCTGTTTACACAGTCTTTATAAATTGCTATAATTCTAGTCAAAATACTTTGTGATCATAAATGTTACCTATAAGAAACTGCTGAAATGAGAACAAAATTGTTGAACCATAGTTGTATGGATTTTTAATAACGAGATGACTATTTTCCCTAAACTAGCTAAATGTAGTATGCTTCCCATGTACTTCATAACTTTAAACCCAAAACTTTTTGCAATAGTATTACCGTGTTAATTGTTTTCTGCACCCTTGGGAAAGCCCTAATGATGGCAGTATGATTTTCCGAAAGCTTGGTGAACCAAGCAATTAGTTTTCTTCTTTCTTCACTCGTTTTATTACCTCCATGAAGATTGAAACTCTACATTGATTGCAATGTTTAATCAATCATGGAATGATCAGGAGGATCAGGTCGTTAATTAGTCGTAATAAAATTTCCTGTACGTTGCAGATATGCTGTATTATGACAAAGTTTTATTTGTTACTTTCAAAACGCCGATATTTATATAATTGAGTTCCCAATTTGACTATTTTTTCTAGCGTTTCTTGGTTTATAATTTTAACGTCTGAATTTAAAAACATACATCTTTCTTGCAATTTTATGGTAAATAAAATATATAAAAACATATTTTTCATAATTTCCCAAGATACGGTTGAGTCATGGCTTGTTATTCATATAGGAAAAGCGGTTTTCAAGGGGGGAGAAGGCCAATACTATCAATTAACATAAGCGGATTAATGATTGGAGTATTAAATCGCCTTGTAAACACGAATTTAATGCGCTATATCTTCTTCTAAGTGTCTGTAATATCACTGATATATTATTATTAGCGTTTTGGCAGAATAGCGTTTATAAGTCTATTACACTGTCCGTCTGTAGTTTCCGTTTGTAGTTGACACTTTATCAAACTTACGAACAAGAAAATAAAGATAAATAAATCAACAAATTTTTTCCTTTTTTAAAACTTGAAAGCCTGGAGGAAAATATGAAAGTGGTTCTGAATTCCAAGGATTTTTATTTATAGCACTTTTCATAAAAAGTAGAAAATAAGATTGATCGCGAGACTACTTTAGAAACTGCAAGGAAAATAAAGTCTATTGACAATATAAAATAAACTTACTCCTTCTAAGATCGTTATCAGTCCCATCTGTTCTTACGGGCTTGAATTCTCAAGAACTACCAAGCAATCTAATCTAAATTGAATTGAAACATTTCAGTCTGATGTATTTCTTACCTTGCTATTACTCTCTTACTCGGCAAATTTCAAATCCTTAAGTTACATAGGATCTTTTTTTGTTAAAATTCAAAGCGCTATTTGATCTCTGATAAACAGTTTACATATACAGAAATACGAAGAGAAAATATATTAAAAATTTTAAATGGGAAAATATTTTGTGTTTTAATTACAAGGACAACGACAAATACTCGTATTCTATGTTCTAAATTTGCTAGAGGAAAATTATAATCTATTCGAAAATAACTTAATATATTAAAAACCTAAAAAGTCCCAAGAATAGAAGTATTAGTTTTGACAGGGAATTTGTGTTATGTTAAACAAATAGGATGCATGCATAGTATGTTTTAGAAAATAGATTTTACCCAAACTAAACTAACGTTTAATTAGTTAAGGTTTTTAGTTGAGATAAAAAGTCAATGTCACGAGCGGGATTCGAACCCACGACTTTCCGCTAGATACACCGCTACTCTACACTCGAGCTATCGTGACCTATAATGGGATCACGAAAAATGATGAATCTAAACTATAAAATACCTCTAACTGACAAAATAATTAAATATGCATATACAAAGCATAGCAGTGTTGCAAACTATTCGTATAAATGGCATAACTATATGTCAACAACAAAATATCCAGAAACTGGGGCCGTAATGAATAACTGCGGAAAGTGCGCTACCGGTTTTATCGGCCAGTCGAACGGAAATAAGTTTATCATTTTTGATTTCTAAAACTACAAAAGATTGGAAGAAATAAAATGACTGAAATGCAATGGAATATATTCAAATTGATCAATAGTCGCACCATCTAACTACCAGTGTCCTTCACATTAAATGTACGCTGAAAGAAGCAAAATTGACAAAGTCAAAATTGTCTACAACGCGGAAAGTCACATTGTACATGAGTTTTGATTGGTCGAATTTTTCTTTAACAATCATACAAGGGAGGAAACATTATGAATATTAACATGAAAGCTGGTGTTATTTCGGTGTGTATCCGGAAAAACACTGCTGTCAATTAAAATGAATGTAAATACCTACCGTTGGTAAAAAGTCGAAAACTATGCGTTGACTAAATACGGGGTATTTGCTTCAAATGGGTTGAAAATCAATGTTAGGAACGAGGAAAATGAGCGAACCGACATGTAGCACAATTCCCCTTTGCTACTCCAAGACCATCATCTCTTTCTATTGAAAATGCGCCGACAAGCCGTTCATGCTAAACACGAAGACATCTGGAACAACGCTAATTAGAGCAAAATGAGAATTTCTCCTTAGCAGTATTGACAGATAGCAGGTCCTTTGCCCATGAGATGTATGTTTGAGGTCCTAAAACATACAGAAATAAATGATGAAGCATGAAGGTCGTGGCTTCAAATCCCGCCCGTGCCATTGACTTTTTTATCTCAACAAAAAAAAAAGCTTAATGAATAATAATAATAATAATAAACATATTTTGGTCGACTGCCCCACTTTACAACCCTTTAGGCAAAGGCTCAACCTTTCGAGCGATTTACAGGAGATACTGGGTCCCCAGTGTTTCTTTCGAAGCGCTTTTCAGTTTTCTCAAATTTATTGGAATTTCCAATGAAATTTAGGCCTTTTCCCAAATTATTTTACCATTGGATGCCTGATAATCTCTGAATAAGAGTTGTGCGTTCATGATTTCTTTTTTCTGAAGCTTTTGAGTCTGCCGGAGCGGAAAAATAAAATGGAAGACAATACAAATCACGGGGTAATGCACTACAATGCCCAATATCGCAATTTAAATAAGAAAAATAGCTCCTTAAAAAAAATGTTATTTTGTTTTGTTTCTTATTATTGTTACATAGAATTAGTTATCATACTTGAATGGAAGAATAAAAGGATAAAGATGAGCTAATCACGCTGAGATGGTTGCTAGTCTGACTCCATTATTATTATTATTATTAGCCATACAAGCCTATGGGGAAATTTTAATTTATGGAAAAACTCAAAATTTTGATTTAAAAAAAGAAACAGAAATAAATTTTATAATTTTATTAAATTGAATGTAATTTGACCTTCTGAAATAAGAATTTGAAAAAGAAAATCAAAGCTTGGATTAGATTACGAGTGAATGTTTGGAGTCAGAGTTTTATAGCACTCAGAAGAGATATAGCAAACCTAAAATAGAATGTTTGTATGTTAGGGCGTGAAATGACCCAAGCCGTTAAAACGCCCTTAAAAATTAATAATAATAATAGTCTTAATTATATGATTACCAAGTTAAAAAATTCTTATCGTTTATAATATTCTATTGGGGTCGACTACCAAAACGACAGTTATATATTAATCTCTTTTCCTGTTGCATATGGATCGATTTCCGGGTGCTGTCAGCTCACTTTTCGTGTATTTTATGTGTATCAGAATGTACACTCCAAGTTCAATTTACTGTTCTGATCTATCTTATCTAAATATAGTTTTAATTATAATTTATGTTGGTGCAGGACTTAAACAGTGTTTGTTCTTGTAATGACCCTCACCTTATTGTAATAATGCGAATAGTAAACAATCCTAATTCGTACCAAAGTTTACCAAGTCGCCTTTATTCAATTAATCCTCGATTAATATTAGTTCGTTGATTAATACCAAAATATTTTTTCTTATTTGAAAAGATCATCGCTTGTAAATTGGATAATGCATTGTAAACTCTTATAGATAGTGAAGATTTAACGGCATCAGATAAATTTATTTGTTTGGGAGGTAAAGTCAATAATAGACTTTTTTCCTTTGTAAATAGGAAATAATTCTTGCAAATCTGCCATGAAAAACAAAAGTTGTCCGTGTTGATTCAAATAACAGAAGAGTTGTACGTCTTCCCGAAAGTTGTTTGTCTTTCAAAGAAAAAATACTTTCTTTCGGCTTTACCACTAGGAGAGCCTTTCTATAAAAGCGTCGTCACCATAATTTTTCTCTCATTTGGAACTATTAATCCAAACAATCTCGTGTATGCTTTTCTTTCTTATATGTAAAATCTATTTAATACTAGTTGTAGTTTTACTTCATTCTTTGGGAAAAAGTCAATTCTCTTTCCATAATGTTATTTCAAAAAATAAATAGGTGAGACCAAAATATTAATGATAACTTTTTGAAAGAGTACTGGCTGTATAAATGTGGCAGGTTTAAGGGGCAAAAAATGAGGTCATTTTCTTTTAAATTACATAGTCTCGGTCTGGTTACGGACACTATGATTTCATACTAGGTCGATATTCTAAAATAATAGCCTCTCGTTTATACTTAAATTTGTCAACTTCTGAATTGGCATAAGACATAAAATTTTTAACAGCTTTTAAATGCAAGCTTGAAGCAATTACGGAGGCCATTTATGATTTCCTTGGGGGCGATCAAAGCAGTCAACGCACAAAAGTTAAACATTTACATAATACTATTATTAACGATCATAATTCTCGAAATGAGAAGAAATAAAGAAATCAAACTCGCCTTGGTTTGGATTCTAGCTCATTGTGTAATTGATGGAAACGGAAAAGTCTATTCGTTAGCGAGAGAAGCAACCAGAGAACTAACATGTTAAATATCAAATTGCCATACCATGACTGTTATCCAATGGCCATGGCAACATGTATATTTGGCAGTCTCAGTATCGTGAGTTTCGTAACAGCCTGCTAAATAAAATAAAACTTTCGTCGTGAGGTACAGCCTGAAAGGAAAAACATGTGTGTACAAAGGTATGCACATAATGTTTGGGGATTAGTGAGCGTTAATCGATAATTATTCTGAAATCGTGAGGTGCGGTCTGGTGGGATGGAGGTTTTAGAAAAACATTTTTTTTATCGTACCAACGTTTCGATCTTTATTAAGATCATCTTCAGGTCCTTTCTGAAACCTACATCACACCAGACCGCATCTCACGATTTATGAATGGTGTAATGAAGTTGAATTACTATGAAAAAATTAATTTTTTATAGTTTATTTTTACTACTATTTAAGTTGATCGATTGATATTAAAGTTGATCAAATTGTTTATTGCATATACATTATTTTATGTATATGTCATAAACCAAAAAAACGTACTTTATTTTACTGCCATTTCGACAACACCTTGGTTTACCTTAAAAAAGCGATGTGCGGGATAACGGTGAGGCTGAAACGGCGAAAATCTTTCATATTCGTGAGCTGAGTTTTATAAAGATAATAAAAAATTGGTATACATTTTCTATAAATAGTTCACAAGACAGCAGGGTTCAGCTCTCAACACTGGTCAGACTATTGGCATTACGATAGGATAGTTACACTGTTCCATTTCTATTCTAAAAAACATCTCAGGTCTTAAGTAATTTCTGGGAGCGACGGTGGCCACAACGGTTAATGTGCTGACTCGGCGCTCTTTACTGAAAGGTTAAGGTCCGGGGTACGAATCCAGCCTTGGACATACTTACAAATGGGATTTTTTTCAAAAACACCGGGACCATGAGGGTTTATAGGACCTCTACTGTTGCGCACCCTGTACCTTCTAAAATAGAAATTACATGGCAATTAATTAAGGTTTTCAGTTGAGATGAAAAAAAAGTTAATGGCGTGAGAGAAATTCGAACCCACGACCATCGGCTCGATACGCCGGTGCTCTACCACATGAGCTATCGTGACGTCGATCGACTCAGACATCAACTCCCCATCTCAACCTCATCTTACGAATTTTCTCTCCTTTTCCCATATTTCAAATGTCGTGTAATCGGTTTGGATTCTCGACTATAATTGAAATGGCGACGGAGAGCTTTAGCGAAGTGTATTTCAATTTTATATCATTCATTCACTATTTTCGTGGTCCGCTCGACCAATTAATATAAGACAATTAATTACGGTTTTCAGTTGAGATGAAAATGAAATGATGAGGTCACGATAACTCAGGTGGTAGAGCAGCGGCGTATCAAGCCGAAGGTTGTGGGTTCGAATCCCTCTCGTGCCATTAACTTTTTTTCATCTCAACTAAAAACCTTCATTAATTGTCATGTATTATTTGATCAAGCGGACCACGGAAGTTGCGAATTTATGGAAATTACAGTTTATGTATAATAATGGATTTTTTTGTTGGAATGTTGGTAATTGAATTCGATTACTTTATCAGATTTACACTACACAATTATTTGTACAATATCGTTACAGAAAAATTGATCCATTTAGCAATATCTCCAGTTCATAGAAATTATTCATAAGCTTCAGGATGTTTGTGCTTAGTAGTCACAATAAGAGCTAACCACCATCAAAAGCGGCAAAGTGAGATATAAATAAAGAAACGATGGAGTCACCTGGGCTTTTTATTATTCGTTTTGTCTCGCTCGTAGATAACAGAAAAAGTTAGAGCGACGGGCTAGTACGAGTCCAAAAATCCATTAAAACGGTCATGCACAAGATAAACGAGCTAGCCGTGAATTCAAACTCGTGGCTCAAAGGGCAAACTGTGAAAACAAGCGGGCACAGAATTTATCTGAATATATAATATTTACGCGTATATAAATTATTTAATTTTTTTTTATCAATTGTATTTCTTTGAGACTTAACTAAACGATTCAGATATTTCACTTTATTCTCCACTGGGGTAAACGATTGATGACACTTTCAGGAGGCGATATGAAACTTAATAACGATGATAAATGTTCGCATGAGTACACGCACTTACGCAGACATGCACACATCCGTTGTCGGAATGATGGGGTGGTGCGAGGTGGGATCGTAAATACCATCTACGAGAATGAAATTGACGTAAACGTTTGTTTTAATAAAACGTAAACTCGAGGTTATAATAACGTTATTATCACTCATAAAAAATTCAATTTGAATTTTTAACGACGTAAAATTTAACATGAAATGCTGTTAAAAAGAGGATGTTTTCCTCCTTCGATCGTATTGTGTTCGAAGAATAAATATTTATCTATTGTACAATTTTTTTATTTTGTTACCACCTATGCGGTAATGATGTTCAACATAATTTTAATTGCTTTTATCGTTATTCCTAAAAATCCACTGCAATTTACGAATGGATATTCTGCAATACAAAGTGATAAAAATCAAACAAGGAAAAAGTGTATTTTTAATCTCCAAGGCAGATAAACCCTAGTAGAATAAAGTAGAACAGTTATTAATTACTTAACATTTCAAACGAGCTTTCAATAATGAAAGTTGGAATAGTTTTAAATTCACATATTTACTTAAATGTTGTTCTTCAATAAAATATGACGACAATAAAAAGTTCATTTTTTCATTAATGTTAAAGCCGGGAACAAACCCGATGCGACGCTTTGCTACTCTAACCGATGCTACCCGACGCCTTGACGTTTTGGTTGGGTGTGCAAATCTACGCGCCGTCACTCAATGTGTATCAAAAAATCAGGAGTCTCTTTTATTCTTAATGCATCATTTTGGGGAAAAATAGGCTAATAAATTGTTACTTAAATTTTATGAGCACAACCATGTAATAAATTTTTTATTAAACTTAATTCTTTTAAACAATTTTTTTTAATAACTTTCCTTTAAGGAAAGCTAACTTATGGCCTTATGTTAATCATATTAGCCAATAGTTTAAAAAAATTTATTCCGGTATTTTGATCAATTTTCTTCCTAAACATTACAAATTAAATATTTTTATAAAAATTTATAAATTTTTGATCGTGTTTAATTTAATGATTGGAAAAAAATTTCTTCCTAACCGTAACTAAATAATTTGAACAAAAATCTACGAATTTTCATCTCGTTTTACAGTCAGATAGGAATGTTGTAATTAAAATATCGACAAAATTGCATATACATAGTTTGGAATAAAATACGAAAGATACGATTGTCCTATTCTGACGCTACTCGACGAAAATAATATTATTTTATGTAAAAATTTTAGAAGTAAAATGTTCGTTAAATTTTATGATCAAAACCGTGTAATAAATTGCTAGTAAAAGTCATTATATCAAAAAACTGTATCCCGGTGCTTTGATCATTTTCTGTCAAACGAGTTTTGAACTCGGTTAATTTGGTTTATATTAAAATAATTATGTTGCAATTAATTTAACGACAATAATACATGTGGTCATAAAAGTAGGAGTGGCCGGTGTTTGTCTTCAACTGTACTCGGTCCTACCCGACAAAAATCTGGACAGTGTGAGGATCGCGTACAGTAGGATAGAGTAGCATATGTGCTGGGGGCAATACAGACTTACGGGTAATTGGACTTTGGATTTGTGTCGGGTAGCATCGGTTAGCGTCGCATGGCGTTGGATCAAGTATGTGTGTTCTCGGCTTGAAGTTGTTTAAGATTTATTTAACGGGATTTTATTTGGTTTGTGTTTTTGTTGTTTTATTTTTTGTAACGTATTTTTTATGTGTGATTAGTTCGATCGATAATTATTCAGAAATCGTGATATTGGGTGTGTGATGTAGGTGTCAGAAAAACATTTTCTTTGTCGTGCCAATATTTCGATCTTTATTGAAATCATTTTCAGTTCCTGGGATTTACAAAAATTTTTCCATATAAGCATGATTTTCTGAAACCTACATCACACCAGACCCCAACTCACGATTTCTGAATAATTAGTTTCTTTCTATGCAAATCCTGCGATTATCATGAAACATGTTGTAAGTTGTTTAAGTAAAATAAGTGCAGTTAAATTTTGTACTGAACTTGAAAAGTCTTTCATGTTTCATTACGACAAAGACAGCACACTTTCCTCAGCGATTTATCGATATGAGATACAAGCTTTCGATGATAAAACTCGATCGCACTAACCCTTTGCCTTTCAGAAAGGAGAAATATTTCTAAAGCGGAATAACTCAAAACTTATCTTGCGTAACATTTTGATAATTAGATTCAAGGGAAGGCCTCCAAAGAGATTATTAAGGAGAAGACCGCACTCTAATTTGTTGCAACATTTTCCAGGACCTAACCCAGGCTAACTGGATTATCCGAGGTGAGTTTACAAGATTTATATCTGAAAGGAAGACGGTGCTCAACCTCGCCGCGTAATTGTTTAATTAGCTTCTACTGTAATTATCAAACACGGGAAAGTGGCAAGGAGTCACTACTCCAAGAAAATACGAGTTTATATCTGCTGATGACGTTCGGATTATTTAAGACAGGCTAATTTTTAACTTTTCAATTAATTAATCTTTAAGTAAGGCGTTGGTTGAGATTAAAAAACGAGGGAAAAGTCAGGAATGTTGGGTTGAAATGGGAAGTTGGTGGCCGAGTGAATCGAAGTCACGCTAACTCAAGTGGTAGAACAACCCCGTATTTAGCCGAAGGTCGTGGGTTCGAATCCCGCTCATGACACTGACTTTTCTATCTCATCCAATACGTTACGTAAAGATTATTGAATTGAAAAGAATTTATTTAGTCAGTCGGACCAGGAAACTTAATCGATATAATTTTGAATTTATATTCGTGCGTGTGTTGGTGTAAAAAAAGGCAGTGCGTGCTACAAACGTGTATTGGGTCGAAGGTTTCGTCAAAAATCTAGTTAAAACTAGAGCAATTACTAAATAAATAGCGTAATTTTTAAGAAAACTAGAAATACACGAGAAAATAGATACACTGCATTATGTACGTAGTTTTTAAATTTCATTGATTTTAACGATTTTTTTTTCGAACGAAGTTTTTATAACTGATCGCCTGTAAGAAGAGTTGAAAATATTGAAATAATGGTTATTTCCTTTCGCAAAGCATTCACTCTTAACTCAGTGGTTTATTTTTTTTTTATTACCACAAAGCGGTAATATACACGTTGGCTTTATAGGTAATAAATTCATTAATAGTTTTCGAACTCGTCCTACAAGCGGCATTGGTCGTTTAACTTTTTTAATCCACTTGGATGTACGCGCATCGATGTACCTTCTGAATCAACATAGAACGCGTTAAAAATGTTTGGGATTTGGCAAAGACAAATAAAGGTTACAATTCTGTTCTGGCCGTTCTCCAAAAGTTCTTAGAAGAACACCGTCTTCATCAATTTCCATGGCTAATTAAGATAACTCTTTCGGTGTTTGATTGTTACGGTAGTAGGTGGCTCAGCAAGGATTCCGAGGTTAGAGATTGTTACAAGGTTCATTGGCGATTTTAGCCTCGTCACCTCATGAAGTCCATTGGAAAAGGGCTTTCCCTTGTTAAAAGGATCGGTCTGAAACGCGCCGAAGGAAGAGCTAATTAACCGGCCAGTCCAATCAGTTTTCTCCGTCAATTTCAAACTCTCTAGATACACATTCTGTAAAGATGGGCGAGGGGGTAAACCCGAAATTATCAGACAGGCTCATTTTACGTTGTTGTACGTTGTTACCAAATACTCCAAAATGAAGGGGCACGGTTTAATCTGAATTAGGGACATTGGATCATTTTAATTCGTTAATTTAACTTTACACTTTAATAACTCCTTGCGTTGTCAGGTACGGATCGTCAAATTTTTATGTGATTAACTTTATAATTTAATTATCATGAATTCTCCTAACTTCAGAATTTCAAATGGAATCTGACATAAAACGCGAATCGTCGAAAACATGTCAACCAAAGCACATATTTTGCATATAATTGTTATAAATTATTTATATTATGCTTTCGTGGTTTTATAGTATACTATTTAACCGGGCTTTGCCCACTGGGATAATACACGTGTTATTTAATACATTATTTGCAGTATACATTCTGCTATTGCTAGCTACGAGCAAATATGTATAGAATAAATGACCAATTGAAAGTTTGATATGAATGAGGGTATTTAGTCATCAGATTAGAAATTTACATACCCAATGTCATTTCCATTTTGGTTTTGATTGTATGAAATTGTAATTACTGTTGTGTTCGGCATTAAATTCAGTGCGATGTTTTGGGGTACCCAATTTTGGGTATTGCAATTTGGTATGTACACATGCAACAAATCCGCTATCCTGGAGCTACAAATAATTTTCCAAGAGAAAACCACGGATTGCCAAAATTCTATCGACTAGCAATAATAGACCTTGTGATTTAGTTATCATTACTGCTAAAGCGAGTTTCGTTAGATATATCAACTTGAACTGAAACGCCACTTTTGCTAGTATCCTCTCCTTTGCATTTTAATAAAAATATTAAAATTAATTACGGTTTTCAATTGAGTTGAAAAAAAGTTATTGGCACGAGAATGATTCGAACCCACGACCTTCGGCTAGATACGCCGGTGCTCTACCACATGAGCTATCATGACGTCGATCGACTCGGACATCAACTCCCCATCTCAACCTCACCTTACGAATTTTCTCTCCTTTTCCCATATTTCAAATGTTGTGTAATCGGATTTGGATTCTCGACGACAATTGAAATGGCGACGGACAGCTTTAGCGAAGTGTAATTCATTTTTAAATCATTAATTCACTATTTTCATGGTCCGCTAGACCAACTAATATTAGACAATTAATTACGGTTTTCAGTTGAGGTGAAAATGAAATGATGAGGTCACGATAACTCAGGTGGTAGAGCAGCAGCGTATCTAGCCGAAGGTCGTGGGTTCGAATCCCTCTCGTGCCATTAACTTTTTTTCAACTCAACTGAAAACAGTAATTAATTGTCTTATATTAATTGGTCGAGCGGACCACGAAAATAGTGAATTAATATTAAAATTATTTGTTTTTGGAGATCGTGAGATGCGGTTCTGTTGTGACATAGATTTCAGGTATTTTCTTTCAGATATTATCATGCCATGTTTCGAGCTTTATTGAGATCATCTTCAGTACGGAAAGTGGTTTTCTGTGTGGATGTGTGCATTTGTCATTCTTGTGTGTCGGGTTTAGAAATTAACGAACCAATGAAATCTCTGTCTCTCTGTCTCTCTCTCTCCCGCTCTCCCTCTCGCTCTCCCTCTCTCTCTTCCTCTCTCTCACACACACTCACACACACACCCACACAAAAAAAAACCAATTCGAAAACATGAAAAGATATATAACATAACGAGTACTAAAAACCATAAATAAAGTGATTAAAAACAGATCAATTATCATTTAATTTAGAATATAATTATCTATTTTAGTTCCGAATTAAACCTAAGTCCTCTCGCGAATTCCAAGCCTAATTTTTTAAACTGATCTATATTATCTAATTACAGTCTAACTTTACAGTCCAAACCCTTACATTTCTACTTAGAAAGGCGCTTCAATGGACTAAACCTTGATGACGGTTCGGTTTTGAAGGTTTTTCATCCTTGTGCGCCGTGTTGGTGATTTATTATATATTTTTCTTTATTCCGCTTTCTCATTCTCTCCTCTCTCACTCACTCTCTTTCTCCCTCTATATCTCACTGAATCTGTCAACACGACAAGAATGACGCATCTACCCCGGAAAAAAAAATTCGAGCCCTGAAGATGATCTAAATAAAGAGATAGTCAGAATGTAACATTAAACCCTACACTAAAATATCAAAATTAATATTTATAACAATATTTTTAAAAACGGAAGTTATCTCAAAGGATAAGCTAATCCCCTACAGCAGGATCGGACAGTGTGAGTTGAGATTTCAGAGGACGAGGAAGGACTGTCTCTCATCCTTTTTTTTAAATCGAACAACCTGCGGTATTTTTCAATTTTTAAGGGCAAGGAGTTGGCAGCGTATGTTTTTTTTTTTTATTTGTCACATATTTTATTTTATCAACAAGTATTTGAATATATTATTTTTCGAGACCTTAGTTTTTTTTGTGGCACAAAAATTCCTTTTCATTTTTTTGGAATTATAAATATTTGTTTCTTATTTTTCATTGTTACACAATTTAGGAGATTTATATGCATCGAGTGAAAGGGATTCACCAAAGATCGTTATATATTCAACATGAAAAATTTATAAAACTAGCAAATACAGAAAAACATATAAAGCTAAGAAAATGTACAACTTCATCTCACAAAGTAATCAGTTCCTCAAAAACCGACCACAAGTTTACTATAACATTATCTACTGATTTGCATGTATGTTGAGTATATACAGGTGTATAACCAGAGCTTTGCCCAGAGCATAATATAATGATTTATTTTAAACATTATTTTGGGAGGGCATATCACAATTGCTTGATGGAATATACAAGGTAAATGAACATAACTTGAGCATTAAACTTGTGCAAACTTTATTCACACCTGCAACAACCACAACTGGATGCAAATTACATTCAACTCTGAATTATACTGAAATGCAATACCATCAAGTTTTACCGGTTTAATCGAATCATTTGCATGCGTAATCGACTATCGTCACGCTGTTCGTTCTGATCTCGATAAGACAAAGATAGCCGTAATTTTTTAATTCTTACTCGATTTGCTTCATTTCGTGCTTCGCTGTGTGATGATTTAGTGGCAATTGAGTGTAGCGTATGAACTATATTTTGTTCATTTCGTTTTACTGTTTCGTCTTCTTTTTCTTTTCGGTTTTATTTTTTCACAATAGTTTGGTTGTTTGTGTGTACATTCTAATCACCAACAAAATACCAACAGCAGTGTCCAAAAGGCAGAATTTAAGATTAAGCATAATTCATAATACAGGAAAATAATCTCAATTAATAACGAAACATTGACAATCTGAACATTACGGAACTTCAGAATTATTGAAAACTCGGAATGATGGTTTGCAACTATGGCCAATCCAGTCATTTTTCCGATTTATTAGAGAGTAGAGCGTACGCGCAGTTTTTTCGCCTAATGACTGTTATCGTCTAGAAATCGGAATTTGAAAGACCCGAGAAACGTGTGTCCGAACTTAGATCTGGACGTTTGACAGCTGACAAAAGGTATATGAAAAGGGACGCCACAAATTCCGGATATCTTTCTTGTATATTGTACTTTTCTAGTTTTTTTCATTTTATCCCATTATGGATAATTTTATTATATTAAATTATATGGCACATTAGAATGAATACCTCCATTATCAACTTTTCAAAGAATTTTGGCATTTTGGCCAAATAAACATTTACATTCACAAATACATAATTATGTACGTGGTTGCGTAGAAAAACTAATGACCTTTGAATTACATCAACTAATACAGTATAACAAACGATTTTTAAAAAAATTCCCCCTAATGAAATAGAAAGTAACGTTGCCCTAAATCCCCATGGAAATAAGCGTAGCCAGGTCAGAAATGATCATGGTACCATATAAATGGATGTCCGATTTGTACAAGAAATACGGAGAAAAGTTTATGTGTGTAGCGCTTGGGGAGAAGAGAAGATCGGTACGAGGGAAACGAGAACAGGCAAGTTGAGTCCGGCAGGTCCTAGGAGACGGGTTGGGATTAGGTGCCAGCGTTTCGCCGGATTTTCTTACTCTTGTGCAATCGAGGTCATCCTCGAGTTATCAAGGGATTTGTGTCTGCCAGAAGGGGGAGGATTTTCTCACAGTCCGGGGTGAATCCAGTTCGTGACGACGAAAACAGCGTGTTTCTGAAGTCACTTGAGTGAAGAATCAGGATTGATGAGGGGAACGAGGATATTGCTATAACGAGCGTTGGGGAAAGGAAGATAATTCTTCTTGAAAAAAAATTAAAATAAAATAAATTAAAACAAAACAGTCGAAAAAAATTAGAATACCCTCTTAAAAATCTACGAAGCAAAAGCCATGTCCAACTTGTTTACCCAATTTTATTTTATTCTTTTTTGTTTTTAAACTGGAAAAAGGGATCTTCGGTGAGGTAAAAATAAAATAATATTCTTAATGTTTTTTGCATTCGATGATTTTATGTCATCATCAGGGCCTATTCATTTTTTAAAAAAATACGGCAGTTAGAACACATTATATCATTTAGCAAAATAGAATTTAAAAAATTTAATTTTTTTTAATAACGTATACCGATCAAACTGCGATATTTTCCTTAAAGTAAATAGGCCCTGATGATGACGATGTAGTGTTCAAAAGTTCGGGAAATACTTAAAGAATTATCGTTTTGTTGTAACCTCACTGATTTTTTTTTCAAGTTGTTGAACAGCAGGTCGATACATCTCATTGCAGGTCATCTTTAATTTTTATGTTTAGTAGGCTGTGAAGTGGATATTCTAATTTTACTCGAATGTAACATTAATCAGTATAATTGCCTGTCAACAGAAAAACTAAAAGATATGCACTGAAAATTCAAAATATAATATATTTTGAATAAGACAGAATAAATTTGATTTTTCTAGTAAGTAGAACTATGATTTGGAAAAACCATGACGGCAATTTTTGTCTGGTTTCTCTAGTTAGTTCAACATACGCCGTTCTACCACTTGAGCTATCGGGGCCTCGATCTACTCGGACATCAACTTCCTATCTCAACCCTACCTTTTGTGTTTTCTCTTGCTATCTAGCCGAAGATCGTGGGTTCAAATCCCGCTCATGCTATTGACTTTTTCCTCAACTGAAAAGTTGAAATAATTGTAATATATTAATTGGTGAAGCGGACCACAAAATTCTGGAATTTAATTTTTTTTTTTTGCCTGGAGCTTCCGACATCTATCTCATTTCAGCCACCAACTCAATCTTTATTATTATATTATTTGAAAGAGAAAAATTGGAAAATATATTATGTATTATGTGTTCTTATACCGCTTTTATAATTGCACAATCATATCAAGTTTCATCAGATATCTACGTACAAGCTTGTCAATTCAAACAGCTAAATAATTAATTATGTAAAATCGATTATCGAAAGAGTTTTTACAAAATTATTTTTTAGTTGTCTCGGTAAAAAGTATATTATTATTATGTGAAAAATGGCAAAACAAAGAAAAAATTCAAAAGGTAGGGTTGAGAAGGGAAGTTAGTGTCCGAGTGGATCTAAGTCAAGATAGCTCAAACTGGTCGAGCAGCGGCGTATCTAGCCGAAGATCGTGGGTTCGAATCCCGCTCGGGACATACACTTTTTTAATCTCAACTAATATCCCTAATTAATTGAAAGGCATTAATTGGTCAAGCAGACCACGAAAACTAGTGAATTATTGATAAGAAAGAGAATTTGCTCACTTGGTTATAAACATGAGGCTTACTGTCCATTATGAACTGTATTAATACCGCATTAAGTACTTATATAAAGTAACGTTATGAGTTATATTTTTTAATTACAAAAAATGAGAAAATATATATCATATATTTATAACATTTTCTATTTAAAGGTTTTTAACAAGTGCACATTCAACATGAATTCGTATTCATTTGAAAATCCATCAAATATTTAATTACTGGCTTCCAAACAACAAAATAATAAGAGAGAGAGAGAGAGAGAGAGAGAGAGAGAGAGAGAGAGAGAGTGAAAGTGAGCGGTAAACAGGAATAAAGTAAAAAAAAATTAATAGCTCCAATACGGCGCTTTCCAATGTTAAACCCGCATTCGTCGTGAGGGTCGTTAGTCCAATTAAGCGCCTTGCTAAGAAGAAATTTTTTAATTCCGCATATTTTTCTGTCGATAAGAGCCAAATAAAATTTAACATCAGCTTCGGACGAATATGTTATCTTAGCTTCGCTGAAAAAATTTGATTCATGGATATTTCTGAAAATGTTAATTCATCAAATTCATCTTCCCACGCAGATAAGTGTGAAAGAGCGTATGAACGATTGTTTTTTCTTCTTTTAATTGGAATCACCGTTAACGAGCTAGAATTCATAAACTTCCTCCAGAAGCGGGGGCAATTCCCGGTAACGTATTTTGAAATGATAGCACATTGTTTTTTCTCTGTACATTTTTCGTATTAAATCGAATAATATATTTTTGTTATTCGTAAAAAAGCACAGAACTATAAAAGAAATAAATGTTGGATAAACGAACTAAAAAAGTCTAAACAATGAAGAAACTTTGCCATGTTTTTCAACCAATAGTGAATGACTAATTTGATAATTTTTAACAATTCAACGGAGAACATAAAAAGAACGATCCTCTTTAGAGAGGGATTCTTTAAACATTTATCCGGGTCGTCGACAAGTTTGTCGATCTAATCGAAATATTGTATTTCACCAAACTAATTTATTTATGGGGGCTAAAAATAATATCTGGCGAAAATAAAGTAGTTACAAACGTATAGTACAGATTAATTTTTCGTTACATGTTTTCCAACATGATCAGCCTATGATGTCTCTCTCTCTCTCTCTCTCCCTCTCTCTCTCTCTCTCTCTCTCTCTCTCTCTCTCTCTCTTTCTCTCTCTCTGTTTCTTTCTAATTTTCTCTTTCTCTTACTCCTTCTTCTACCTCTCTCTCTATCACTCTCTCTCTTTCTCTCTGTTTCTTTCTAATGTTCTCTTTCTCTTATTCCCACTTTTCTCTCTCACACTCTTTTTCTCTTTCTCTCTCTCTCTCTCTCTCTCTCTCTCTCTCTCTCTCTCTC
>CM077108.1:10262589-10307089 GCA_039619505.1 Cimex hemipterus
GACAGCTCTCTCTCTCTCTCTCACTCACTATCTAGCTTATATATATATATATATATATATTCCTCTATTTCTCTTCCCCTTCTCTCCTCACTCACTCTCTCTCTACCCCCCTCTCTCTCTCTCATTTTCTGCTTCGCTCACACATACTCACTTTTTTCTGTCCCTCTCATTATCTTACTAATGTCCTATCTCTTCTACTGCATGTTTAAATTTCTTCATTCATTTTTGTATTTCTAGTTCTTTTTTTCTCTCTCTTTCTCTATCTCATCAACTTTTAATCTTCTCTACTGTTTCTCATGTTTTCTGGTTCCTTATATATCTTCCTCTATCTCTATTCCTCTCTCTCTCTCTCTCTCTCTCTCTCTCTCTCTCTCTCTCTTTTCTTTTTTTCTCTCACTCTTTTTCTCTTTGGTTATTCAAAATATTAAACAACTGAGGCTGTTAAAATTTGACCATAACAGCAACGCTTTATTTAACCACACTTTAAGGGTTGATCTGAAATCGAATACGATTCGGTAAATAACAGTCGGGACTAACTTCAAGAGAATGTCAGCTACTTTGGGATTTGGTCGAGGAGAGTTATTTTAGTGGGCAAATAAATTCCAATTCCTCTTCAAGCGGTTGCAAAAGGGGTCCAAAAAATTGGCCACTATTACCGCACCCTTTGGTGACAAAATGAGGCCTATTTCCTACTATATTGCCATGTTGTCAAGCCCGAATACCTCTCGGAAACCTTTGGGGGAGTAGGGGACCTAAGAAGTTTTTCAATACGATCCTGATAAAGTTTTCCCCGGGGAGTTTAAGAACTATCAAACCGAAGCGATCGCGCGCGACACGCACACAAATATCCTCAACATGAGCGTATACTGTTTTTTTACGATCTTTGATCTTACGATTCTACGTTTGTATTTCTTTTTATTTTTTAAAAATTTCTTCATAATTAATTAAACGTAATAGAGGAATATACATAAAAACAACTGCGACTTTTAATAATTATTAAAACATAATTGATTAATGATGTAATTAATATTTTATTTCTAATTAATAAATATAGTTTTTTTCATATTTTCTTTCACAACGTTGCATATTCGATTTGAATGTGGTTTTAACTCAAACAGAATTGTAAAGGATAACAGGGAACGTACAATTAAAATTAATGGTCATCGGGTTTGTATTATTAACTGACAGAAATGTTTTCCTTTGTTTAATCATCATGAGTGCGATTAATCCGATTTGTTTAACGAATCATACATACGAAAAAAGGACCGTTGATTTAAGTCGTATAACTTGTATTTTTATGTTTTTAGTCGAATAGAGCGTTAATTATAAACAACTGGCAAAACCTAATCTCTACAAATAACACAATCATGTCTAATTGTTTTTCCCACGAGCAATCATGTTCCAATGGCAGAATGTAAATAACGAGTGTTTTAGAGTAGGTGATAAACGGGGAAAATTCGTTCTTCTCGGCGAAATATACGACAAAATACGGCAGTATTCGAATCACGTCTCCCATGGTCTTTTGCACTAGCTCGTCTCGAAAAAAAGTATATAGTCCAACTACGTGAATCTTCCAAAAACCGCTAGATGTAATATACAATAGAGAGTTTTTCATCACAGCCTTCTCCGAAGAGAAGAATTGTCCGAAGTCGTCTCTATGAATTTATAATCGTGGCTTCATTCCGATAAAACTTGGCCATTTTGGAATGCCCTCAGTCACTTATATTATTCATCTAAGGTGAGCTAAAAGGAAAAAACTTTCTTCTTTTTCGCCAAATATCCCGTTCAAAAGTATTACCAACTCATTTATGTCTATTAAACAAACTTCGGGCTGAGGAAACAACTGATGGCCCAAGATTAGAAGTGAATAATTAATTCCCGGATCAAATGGACGCTATTATAAAGAAATTTCTTAACAAAAGTAAATTTCTAATTTAAGAGTGTACAGTACTTGAAATATATTAATTTTGCTGGAAGAAAATGTATAATGGAGTCATAAAGAAACAAAACAAGGGATACTTTAATTATCTAACAACGAAAATTATTACGAGAGCCTCGTTAAAATATATAAAAAGTTTAATTAAGAAGACTAAAAAAAGGTGAAAAACGAAGAAATAAAGAGGGAACCTTAAAGACAACAAAAAATAACAAATTATAAATACTTCCTTGAGAAAAATAAATTACTAACTCAGTGCACTATTGATGTCTCACGTGGAACCGGAACCGCGTCACTATGTGGGTCTGTCTCTACTCACTTTTTTTATTTATTTATTTTTTTATTTTTTTTTTTTTTTAATTCGGACGCGTTTCGGCATATATTTTCAATTAGACATTCGATGAAAAGAAACTAGGCATATTTACGATGTTTGTTAGATTTTAACATGAACGGAGAAATGTCCAGGAAGATCGTGAACCGACTCTTTCTGGTTACATCCACGAACCGCCTTCAGTAAAATGCCAAATGCATCGCACCTGTCGATTTAAGAAACAAATCGACATATTAGGAGTATTAACGAAATTTGTAATATTTTAACTAGTGTTAACATGAAAAGAGAAATGTCCAGTAAGATCCTTAACGCCGCTTTCTTTTCTTAGCATGTTAATCGTTAATAATAACGCAATGCTGCGCGTGGCTATTGTTAGAACCAAAAATAAAGCTATAATAGGCTTTGAAGGTTTGTACCTGTTCCTTTTGGTTTCCGTTTTTGTTAAATTGTTAAGATGCTAGTTAATAAAAAATGAAAATTAATCAACTCTTTCATTCAAAATGCTATATATACACTCGAAAAGTACTAACAAATGACATACTTCAATTCGTGCTGAAAAACCTAGCTGGTATCCTAACGTCTAACATCCTTCGAGTTCATACGAGAGGTAACGCATCTATTATGTATGAGAATATAAGGACAGATGAGGAATTAAGAAAAGAAAGGTAATGACCTATTTTAATTAATTCGTAATTAAGAATCAAAATACATGTAAACAAAAAACAGCTGTTTAATTCATGGCTGCCATGTTGGTTATCTACGCCCTAGCGGATAGCAATGTGACTACATTTTCAATTCGTGCGAGAGGTAATGCATCTATTATGTATGAGAATATAAGGACAGATGAGGAATTAAGAAAAGAAAGGTACTGATCTATTATAATTAATGCGTAATTAAGAATAAAAATACAAGTTCAAACAAAAAACAGCTGTTAATGTCATGGCTGCCATGTTGGTTACCTACGCCCTAGCGGATAGCAGTGTACTACACTACTCCTAACAGAGTTAGGAGGTTAACACAAAAATCGTTAATACCCCTATTATCTAAATATTTGAGTTGCGCATAAAGAAACCAGGACAATACTATCCCCTTTACTTACCTTAGGAGTGATAATCGATGGTGTATACAACACGATAGTCTCGATGACTGGTCGAGTCATAACTGGCTGACATGAATAAGGCTTAAGTTTAAAAGGATTTTTAGTTCTGTAAGGAGAAACAAAACTCGAGAACAAATTTCCAATAATGGAAATAATGGAAAGTAAACTGATTGGATGTAGCAAGTTAGGCTCATTAGATTTTTTTAAAAATCATGCATGGATATAAGCTGTTTTAACCTATTGTCTCTGGATAGTGGTGAGGACCATTACTTTGAAGGAATCATAGAGAAAGTTGTCCCGTATTATTTATTTATGCCAGAATTTTTTTGAGCTCGGAGTTTCGGAATCGTTTGACTTAATTTCTTAGTGAGTGCGAGAGGAAAAGTGCTATCCAGGTCGGTAGTTGTTGACTTTGTGTGTTGTTTGTACTGTTTGTCCTACTAAGAAGTAAGAGCTTTGGAGAAGTGAGAGTCGACAAGTTTGAACTTGTCCACGTCAGAATTAGCCCTTGCGCTGTGGCTTTGTGGAGGACCACAATTTTAAAAGAATACGCCTACAATCGCTTTTTCAAAAAAGATTTATGACAATGAAGATAAATTATTAAACGAATATGTCAAAAATTTATCGATAATTAATGTATTTCTGTTTTGTATGTTTTAATTTTTACGCTTTTGTGCTTTTAGAACAACTGAATTATTTAATACTTATTTCAAAACATTTATTTTAATTCAATACTCGTTTGTTTTTAATTTTATACAAACCCAGTCCGTGGCCGTTCATTTGCCCTTTTCCCGGGTTGAGATTTCTGCCGAGCTTCACTCTAGAAAGATTGAAAAGCTTACCGACTAGGTCATGAATTATTCGTTAGGAGGGAACTGACCCAAGGCATATAAAGTATTCATTCCGCCCTATTCAGAATTACCTTATTACTCTGAACGCAAAACGTAAAATCATTACGAACAGTATCAATATTTGTCGTTGGGTGAAGGAAACTGCTTCGCTTCTGTTGATGAATATTTCACTGGTTGCCTCTCACACACGGAAAGGTTTTTTTTTTAAGTTCATGTTAAAACCTTATTAATGTATGCAATGCTGGAGGCAAGGTGGCATATCTCATGTGTCATTTACGCCAATAACAATAACACAAATTCATCTGAATACAAATAAAAGTTTAAAAAAATTAAAAAATACCATAAAGTTCTAAATGTCTTTATACAAAGTTAATTTTTGATGGGGAAAGATTTTGTAGTAAACCATATAGTATAAATACCGAAATACCAACATGCCACCCACGTAACGCCAAATATCATTCAAAACAAAACTCAACATCATTGGAAAAATTACAAAAAATTGCCTCCTAGAATCGTGCTAACAGATTCAAAGAATAAAATATAATATAACACCAATTAAGAAAGTTTCATCATAAAAACTCAAAAACATATTAAACCGTTATAAAAATGTATGTAAATTGTTTTGAAATATTAGATAATGTGGAATCTTTTTTGTTTTTTAATTGTCTTTAGACGATTTGTTATAAAAGGAATTTTAAGTGAAACTTATGTTTTATTGCCAACTACTTCTTTCTAACAAAATGATCGCACACTGTAAGAATTCAGAAGATTCAAAACAAGTCAAATAATTCAAAAAGGTGGATTTGAGATGGGTGTAAGTCTCTAAGTATATCGCAGTCACGATAGCTCAACTAATAAAACGGCGTATGAAGCCGAAGGTCGTAGGTTCGTTTCCCGCTCGTGACCCTGACTTTTTTTATCTCAACTAAAAATTTAATTAATTGAAAAATAATAGTAGGTCAAAATAAAATTTCCAGTACAGACCATTATTCATTATAAGATATAGTCATTTACCGACTTGAAACCATCTATGAGTTATTTCAAAAAGTACCATACTTCGAAAACCCGTTTAAAATAATCATTGGGAAGATTGGAAAAATTTCGGAGGTTTTTTTTTTATTGCATACGGATCGCTAAGGATGGTAAATTGTCTGGTAATGCACCACATGTCCTTCAATCCCACCACAATTTTCAATTCAAATTGTAAGTCTTAGCAGCTCGTGGGTTAAGTAAAAAACCGCTCAATGACGTAATAATAGAAAATGTTTTAGTTATAAAGTCTCTAGAGTTTGAAGGGGCAATTAAAGTTTACAAAACAGCAGATATTCTTGCCAAAAAAGGAGCCTCGGATCAACAAATATGCCCATATACATTTTATGCCATAAGCTATAGCCATATTAAAAGTCAACTTAAACTTGACGAACAACTGAAAAACACGCTAATGGGAAAGAGAAGAAATGCCATAAAGGGAAACAAGGTTAACTGCTACTTAAATGCACAAACTATATTTGGTCCGGGCTCACTGATGATTAAAGTGTAAATTTCTCCCAATACGACATAAAAGTAATATTGTCAAAATGATTCGCAGGTACCAGACATGCACAAACTCAAAGATAGTTCAGTACATTCCAAAAAAATTTGCTGGTGGTTACAAGGCCAGACTAATGTACTACTTGAACAGATAGAAATATTATCAGATGACCAATGTCGACTATTACTAAAACGGGCAAAGACGACAAAACATATTCTACGCATATTCTCTGCGAAAATCAGAAAAACGTTTTAGTACCTGGGAAAATCGCTCGTAAGTACACATCATTATGTCGTTCCCCTAAGAACATTAATTTACTTCGAACAATAAATTGAATATGTTGCAGAAATGATCTTACTAGAGTACAATATGTGACATGTTATGTGCTAAAGGGAAATATCCCTTCATATGTTAAAAAAACTTCTGTAGGACATAAATCATGGTGGCATTGGTGGCCGCAAGGTTTAGTCTTTAACACGGCTCTAATCACTGTAAGGTAAAAGTCCCGGGTTGTGAATCGAACGGCACACTCACAAATGGGCTTCTTTTCAAAAACACCGCCAACCTGAGGGTTTATATGACTTCTGCTGTTGTGAACCCTCTTGAAAAAAGATAATTTAAAAGACCTAAAAATAGAAATGGACTGACACATGCATGAGACAGCATATCGTGCAAGTCCATCAACGCCTAGAAAAATAAATAAGAATTTTTGGGAAGTAATGAATTATCTTTGAATTACTGCACGTCTGGTGTTTGGGAATTATTTTGTTAACGCCATTTTTGGACTCCAGCCAGGGGGTCCTGCGATGTTAACGCTCGGTCCTCTCCGCCTTACCAGATGGCTGTTGTCTTTCGAATCGTTTTTATCTTCCGTTGGTAAACCGTTGTCGCTCAAATTTTTGTTTTGTCTTCTTTTGTTTTCTTCTCGCGATCGTCGTGGCGAGATCACCGATCGACAGTGAATCTTCGAGGAAACGAGATAAAAGTGATCCTGATCCAGATTTTCCTACATGATCTATCCGCCCGTCCTTCCCCTCCCCCTTTAATTCATCGTGGAACTAGGAGGAGTCATCTGCATGGCGAGTTCTTTTTCCTTTCTTTTTTTTCTTCCCAATTTCACTCCGTTATTTCTAGTTCGTAAAATTACAGTCCACTTGCTCGTTTACACATTTCGACAATATTTCTTTTAGGTCGTATTGGGAGAAATTTACACTTTAATCAACATTGATACCAGATCAAAATATAGATTGATCGTTTAGGTTAGGATGTGGTAAAATCAATAAAAATAGTTTCTTCCATACTTCATGTAATGTTGTTAACCTGGGATTTTCAGAAATCACCGAGCTACAAGTAATGGTGTTTTTTTTTAAATCAATGAAATCGAAGTTTTTCGAATAAATAATGTATATTCTCAAAATTGCGTTTATGTTATTAACATTTTAAAACAATAAACAAAGTTTCACCGCAAAAATACATACTACCGGATGCTGGATCCTCCGATCGTCAGAAAATCAGGTACAGTTGAACTAATGTACACATTACGCCAAGATTATTTTATTGCCACGTTTTTAACGCAGCGTTTTCACTTTAATTAATTAATTAATACTACATTAAAACATCCCTGCTTGTGTTAATTGCAATTGCATTTAGAAGTAAAGGGACGGTTATTTGAAATTTAATTAAGAAAATAAACAAGTTCGAGGAAAAATGTTCTGAAAACTAATTACAAATCTAGATAGTGTTGTCCGAAGGTCTGAATGTTTTGTTAACGACTCTTTCTGTTATTTTAGTTGGGAAAGGTTTTTATACACGGGCATTTCACTGGAACCGGATAAGGGTTAAATATTTAAACAAATGGATTAAAACGTTTATATCCATAAATGTACGGTTATATGTTTAACATGCATATTGTCACCCTCAGTATATATTATCAGTAAATAAAAGTCACTTATTCCGTTCTGTTTGGGGTTAATAAATAAGAGCTATGAGCACAAATTAAAATTTTTAAATGTTAATCTCATGAGTTTGTAAAACAGTTTTTTCAATAGTGAAAATGTAATATTTGTATTTCATGGCATTTTTGTTTAATTAACATAAATTTTTTTGTAACCAGGCTTGAAATGTTTAATGAACAATGTGTGCTGTTCAATGACTATTAGTCAATGATTATTAGGAGATCGTGAGGTGCAGTCTTGTGTGACGTAGACTTTAGAAAGATATTTCCTAAATCGTGCCAATGTTTCGATCTTTATTGACAACATGTTCAGGGAGGATTTACAAACATAGTTTACATTTTACTAATACATCTAGGATGTGGAAAAAACAAATCCTACATGTATTTGTAAAATTCAAACAATGTTTTTATTTATAAACAGAAATCTAACGTTTCGAGCTTTTTGGAGATCGTCATCAAAATTCACAAGAATTGTTTACTTTTAACAAGTACAAAAAAATTTTTAGTTCGTAAATCCCAGGCCCTGAAGGTGATCGCAATAAAAGATTGAAACTTTGGTACAATAAAGAAAATGATTTTCTGAAACCTAAATCACACCAGACAACATCTCATGATATCTCAATAATTTAAAAAGATATTTTTTTGCATTGTATAAATTCACATTTTTCCACATTTTACATATGTTTGTAAAATTCAAGCAATGTTTATCAATCTCAAGCACTGAAGATGATCTCAATGAAAATCGAAACGTTGGCACGATAAAGAAAATGTTTTTCTAAAACTTACATCACACCAGACTGCATCTCACGATATCTCAATAATTAAACAAAATTGTTTTTGCAGTGTATCAATTCATTTTTTCCATATCCTACACGTATTTGTGAAATTCAAGCAATGTTTATATATCTCAGGTCCTGAAGATGATCTCATTAAAGATAGAAACGTTGGCACGGGAAAGAAGATCCTTTTCTTAAACCTACATCACACCAGACCACATCTCATGATCTCCAGATAATTAAAGAACCAACTTTTGTTTCATGTTTTCCACATTTAAGAAACCAGTCGTCAACAAAAACTTCAAACCAAATCCATTAGATTTTGTAGTCCGATTGACCAAATAGTCAATTAATTAATCTTTACGTATGTTATTGGTCAATTGGTCAAGACACAAAATCATTGCGACGAGCGGGATTCGAACCAATGGCCTTCTGGTAAATAATAAAGTGGTAAAACAGCGGCGTATCTGGCCGAAGATTGTGGGTTCGAATCCCGCTAGTGACATTGAGTTTTTTAGCTCAACCCAAACGTTACATAAAGATTATTCAAACTAATGTCCTTATTCGTCTTAATTAGGCCCACGATTTTATATCTGTAGATTTGTGAAGTACTAAAGTTGGGAAGAATGGATATAAATCAACATGTAAGAAAAAGCTTTCCACTCCTACAAATTTTTCAATATTTTAGTAAACTTTAAATGTTTCTCTTTAAAAGAAAAAAGATATATACGTATTTTGATGAATATCGGTAGATGATTTCAATAATTTAACGCACTATGTTTTGCTTAAAATCATACAGTAGCTTGATAATTTTGATGAAATTGGCTGAAATGCTTACAAAATAGGTTTTAAAAACCTTTTCTTGAAGTTGAGGGGAAAGAAAACAAATTCTCCGGAAAAGCCGACCAACCTTGGGAAACAGGTTCGGTCGTGCTGGTCCTTGTGGACGGGCGAATACGAGAAAAGGGGTTCTCTCTCAGAGGGCCTAACAATCAGAATAGTATTAATTAAAGAGTAGATGGGCCGGCCCTTCGACCCTGCTTGTGCATGTATTAGTTGACAGAATAATAGACGAACCCTTTGGGAAACCGCCAGCTATTTAATTGATCTCCGACACCCTTCCAATTGATTCGACCGCATCGATGTGGCCCTGGGGGTGTAAAAGGCCAAGGTATGAGTTTCTTCGAATTGTATTGTTGACGTGAAATGGGACGAACGGCTTATGAAGACTATTTACTTGCCTTGTTTATGTTCAAATTGAAATCTTCTGTCGTAATTAAACATTTCTTCAGCTAATATACCTATTGAATTTTATTGATTTATCAAGCTTAAAAGATATTTCTATAAGTGCATGTGCTTTAACGAAACATTTCTTACAACTTTGTATTTTAAAAGTGGTATTTTTATTTATAATAAATATTTATAAACATAGGATTATCAGATATTTTTAAATTAAATTACTTCCTTAGATAAAATGGAAAATAACATAATTTACCATATGAATATACTTTTTTTAATGGACTAATTTTTTTTATTGAACTTTATTTGGAATATTTTAAAGACTATTTTGAATTTGAAAAATTGGCATAAAAGAAATTTAATGTTGAAAAGTTTCCATATTTGATATCTAAATTGAAATCATTTACGTAAGGTGTATTTGGGAAATTATATTTTAGGTTCTCCTGGCAGAATATAAATTTTTGTTTTTCTCGTGGGGTGATTAGTGGCCGTTACCGAATTATTATTCCAAAATCGTGATATGCTGTACACTCAGAAGAGAGTAGAAATACTTTTATTGAATATTTCAAAAAATGTGTAGAGATTAGTGACCGTTAATCGATGTAGGTTTCACAAGAACATTTTCTTTTTCGTGCCAACGTTTCGATCTTTTATTGACATCATCTTCAGGGCCGGGGATTTACAAACTACAAAATTGTTTGTAACTGTTAAATGTAAACAATGCTTGTAAATCCCAGGACATGAAATAGATCTCAATAAAAGATCTAAACGTTGGCTTAATAAAGAAAATGTTTTTCTGAAACCTACATCACACCAGACCGCATCACAATAATTTAAAAAAAATTTTTTTTGCATTGTATAAATTCACATTTTTCCACATTCTACATATATTTGTAAAATTCAAACAGTGTTTATCAATCTCAAGCCCTGAAGATGATGTCAATAAAGATAGAAATGTTAGCACGATAAAGAAAATATTTTTCTCAAACAAACATCACACCTGACCGCGTCTCACGATTTTCGAATAATAAAGTTTGTTGCTAAAAAGGGTACTAAGAATATATAATCTTCTATTACCCTAACGTTGGCAATAATGGTTTATATCATAGACTATATCTTATAGTTTTGAAGGACATTAAACATTTAATTAATTAAATTGTCAAGAAATTTTTCAAAAGAAACGTATTGTTCTGATATAATTAATGCGTAATTAAGTATAAAAATACTTGTAAACGAAAACCACCTGTACAATTCATGGCTGCCATGTTGGTCACCTACGCCCTAACGGATAGCAATGTGACTACAATCTTAGGTTTACATCTCTACATTGGCCCTGGCCTGTTAGATCAGGAAAAACTAGCCGATTCTTACAATCCAGCGTCATCATTCTTCTTGATCTAAAACGACCTAACGGAGTTAAGAGGTTTAATATAAATATCATTTATAGCCCTAATATAACTAGTGTAGGGGCCGAATAAAAGCAGTTAATGCTAAGGGTTTTTATTTTTCTCGTCTTTCACGTGTATTTTTCGATCAGCAGCCATTTGGTCGTCTCGATCTTCTTTTAGATGATTTCTACTCCAGGTTGTCAATTACAGAATAGTCCTAAACATGAAATACATATACATATTGGCCTGGTTAAATTCACATAGCCAGAGTACTCCATATTCCTATGTGAAGGGGCGAACTCTATCCATTCTAGCTAAAAATTTCTTTTTATTATTCAGACGTCATACCCTCACCTCCAGAGTATTTAACATTTCTTGGTAAATAAATATAAATTTAAAAAAGTTAAAATATGCTCGACCGTTATGTTATTCTTAGTTGACTCCAATGAATTAAAAGTTCAGTCAATAATTATGTCCATAAAGTTTCAATTTGATTTATTTGGTGTTTTAGTAATTGAATTTTCACCCAATTAGTAAAGTGAGTTTGGTTATTTAAAGTTCAAGCATCGAGTGGAAATAATTCGAAAGTACAAACATGATTTGGTTTCATTTGAAGTGAACTCTGCGTTGTTTAAATTTTATTATCCGTATTAATTTAATTCGTTTACAATTATTGAAAATTCTTGTTGGAATGACCCCCCCCCTCTCCGACCCTTTATACAAACCCGTTATATAGCAGCTCATAACCCAAACCCTTCCTCTGTTTCATTGCAGGCTTTTGACAAAGGGTTTACATTTTTGTATACTTTGCATCGATTTGTACACAAACGGAGGAATTTATTTTGAGCAAGTTGAATTTTTGCTATATTTTTTTTTTTAAATATTTGTAAAGCAATGAATTTCCAACCGGTGTACTTCTTGCAATAATGCAGGTTATAAAATAATAACTGATAATTGAAAATAATTTTCATTGAAAAAAAGAATTTATTTTCATTATTGAAACAGAATAATTTGAATGTTTTCCATTTGACATGTAAAAGTATTATGAATTGTATCCGGCCACCAGTCTAACCTTTTTCTTTCGGCTTTAGTTATCTTCCAAAGGCACTTTATAATGATCGTGTTTATAAAGCTTCTGTCATTTTCTGAGTAATATGACCAAATTACCTTTATTTCGTAAATTTTAAATTTACGTTTACTGAAATATTTGTCTATCCATGTTCAAATTGAAAAAATCAGTATTGCCCTTCGTTTTACATTAACGATGCATCACCGACATCCATTCATTAAGACGTTTAGTAACCCCCTCAGCAATTAAGACGGTAACACACCCGATGCAACGTTATCCGACGCTAACTAATGCTACTCGACGCAAATCCAAAGTCGAAATTTCCATAAGATTGTATTACCCCCTTGCAATCTGCCCGATGGTACGCAACGCTACTCTACTCTACGGGATCCCCACTGTCCAGATTTTCGTCGGGTCGCATCGAATACAGTCGAAGACACCGGACTTTCATACTTTTACTCAAACTACATGATTTATTGTCATTATATTAATTACAGCATACTTATCTTAATATAAATCAAATTAACTGAGATCAAAAATTAATTAGGTTTTATTTTAAAAATTTTTTTTAATGATTTGTATACAAATTTGACCAAAACATCGGAATTACGTTTTTTTGGAATATTGAATTTAAATAACAATTTATTAATCGGTTTTGTTCATAAAATTTAACTAACAAGTTATTTCATGTTTTTTTTAATAGATAAAATAACATTATTTTCGTCGAGTAGCGTCAAAAGAGGACAGTATGTAATTTTGTCGTGATATTAATTAAAACATTCTTATTTTAATGTAAATTATATTGAACAGGATCAAAAATTCATTATTTTTAATTAAAAGAAAAATATTTTAATGGTTTGGTACAAAATTGGCCAAAACACCGGAATAACATTTTTTGATATAATGAATTTAAAAAACAATTTATTATACTGGTTTGCTCATAAAATTTAACCAACAATTTATTTCATGGTTTTTACATAAAATAACATTATTTTTTGTAGCGTAAAAAAAAGGACACTCATATTTTTTGAAGTTCGTTTCAAACTATGTATATGTAATTTTGTCGTTATAAACATTCTTCTTTTAATGTAGATTAAATTAAACGGGAACAAAAGTTCATGAATTTTATAAAATAATTATAAAATAATAAAATAATATAATGATGGTGGTTAGGCGGAAAATTTATCAAAACACCTGAATAACTTTATTTAAAACAATTGTATTTAAATAAAATTTATTGCATGGTTTGGCTCAAAATAACGCATTGAGAAGATAAGAGGCTTTGCAATTGTCATACTGATTTGTGAAACACCCGTGTGCATGGCGTGCGCTTAACGTGCAAACCCTACCAATACGTGGCAAGTCGTCGGGTAGCGTCGCACTGCGTTTCATCAAGTGTTTTCTCTGCTTAAGCCTTCAGCGAGTCTGTGTGCTTTGTGAGAAATCAAGTCCATGAATGATAGCGGGCGTGTGTACGATTTCTCTTTGTTTCTTAGTGCTTTTGAGGATTAATATGTGGTATTTTTTTTTCAAGGGTTTGTAAGGTTAAATCAACATTCAGGACGCCAGCGGTTTGAAAAAAGATTGTAAGGGTACATGTAGGTTCAAATGCAGGGCCGCTGGATTCGAAGCCCGTGCCTTACAGTGAGTGCCATGCCAACGCCTAAACAGTTGCAGCCACTGACGCCCCATCATATTTGTATTGTTATTTGTTCTGTCTGATGTGATATTTCTTTTGCAGTGGACTTTAAAATTCCACGTCATAAGGTCAAATTTGTTTATTCGAAATTTAAAATATCTGGAACGTTCATTATAACACTACTACCAGACTGAATGAAACATAAAATTTCTGGTTATAAAGTCGTGTTGCCCCAACCGGTCGAATATACACACAAAAAACAAGAAAAAATCCCCTTTACATTAGTTAAAAAAGGGAAATTTTATACAAAAAATACTTAATATGAAGATGGTTTACATTTTAAGGGGTCAATACTGTATAAAGAATGGACGCGAAATTGGAAGAAGCCAGGAGGTCGGAAGCTCACATGTATTGCTTAGCACCAGTAACTCACAAGTTTATACAGGCAATAACGCCCTTTTACTGCGGCACATAACAATATAGCCGGATACTTTGGAGTCTGACTGGAAAAGGAACGTGGCGAGTGGAGTAATGGCATGTTCAAAAGGGGTGGAACTCCCGGCTACACCTCCAGATGTTGAATGAAACACAAAAGCCTCCTACGAAACGGAGACACATAAATATTTCATTTCCTCTATCCTTTTCCATTTCTCAATAACCCTGACGTCTTCCTACTAACACCTTCCTCCTTATTTACCTCTGTCAAATACGCCTCGAAAGTATTTTCTTTCAGAATTTAGGCCAAGGTATGCAGCAATATTTAACAGCACGATACTTAATTTATGATTTATGATTGTCAGAACATAGATTGATTTTAAATTAAATTATTTTTAACTTAGAGTCCGAGTGGATCGAAGTCTGAATTATCGTGATCTATCATCTCTCTATCAATATTCTTTCAATTAATTTTTATATACTTTTCGGTTGAAATGTAAACGCTAGTGTAACGAGCAAATTTGGAACCTACCACCTTTCTCATAAAAACGCCACGTTAGCTCAAGTGGTAGAGCAGCGGCGTATTTAGCCAAAGGTCGTGGTTCGAATCCCGTTCGTGACACTAACGTTTTCATTTCAACCAACACCTTACATAAAGATTAATTTATTGATAGAAGTTATTTGATATTTAATGGATTATTGTTAACATTCACCTGCAAGTTGCTCCGTTTTTGCAAACGTCAGTCATAGGAAGACATAGAGGCCCTTTTTCACACGAAGTACCGCTGAAACCGGGAAAACAAGAGCACCAGTATTCTCTGAAAAAAAAAGATAATCATTTTCAGATTATTTGTACATATGTACGTAATTTACTAAAGAATGGTAAAAAATCTACATATTAAAGTAAAACCGTTATCGTTATGTAAGTAAAATAAAAATTAGTTATCTAAAACTATAACCCTGCTATTTTTTTAAAATTGTTTAAAACATTTAAAACAAACAACAGAAAAATAATGGCAGGAATGGAACACTGATATATGAGTTGAAGTAATGCAATAAAAAAATATATTATAAAATTGATAATCTCTCCGCACGAAATGAAAACAAAACATGATAATAACAATAGTGAATATGCAAAAATCATACCTAAAGAAACACTGGAATAAATTGAATTTTGTTAGAAACTGTTTTCATAAACGTCTTTGAAGAACAATATATTACATAGCGATTCTGATAAGATTTGAGCCCAAGAAAAAAATAATTTGGTTCTAAAATTTTTGTTTAAACTTTTTTTTGTGTCAACGTAATATATAAAAATAAGTATGGTTCCAGTGGTAATTTTTCGCCTACCGGTAAGCGCTAAGCCGACCGGGTAAATATTTAAAAAATTTAATGTCCTATTTTTTAGCTATTTTTCTAACCCATTCCACACTGAAAACATGATACAAGTAAAAAATTCATGGATGCCATGTAAATTAAATGTTTTTTTTCTAAATTTGATTGACTAAATTACCTTTTTTCAATTGACTAATTTTTATGAAAAGTATTAATTGAGATTAAAAAAGTCAGTGCCACGAGCGGGATTCGAACCCACGATCTCCGGCTAAATACGCCACTGCTCTACCACTCGTGGGTTCGTGATACTGACATTTTTATCTCAACCATTACCTTTCATAAAGATTACTCGTTCCTAACGTTAGTTTCTTGATTTTTCAGCCTTGTTGGAAGATTTGAAATCAGTCGTTTATCCATGAAACTTCCAAGATAAGACTTCAGGAGACGGATAGTTGTGGCCAATGTGTTTCCGCTCACTGGAAGACATATACCTTTACACAGGGTATAATTTATCTGTGCGCTTCCCATTCGGTTTATGTCCCTTCTCACTGTTTGAACTATCCTCCAAATTCATTCAGTTATTTTAAATGTCGGGTGTTTACGGACGAATCCAAATTTATAAGCGCATGTAAGTTAAAATGCTAAGGAATATCTGCTGTGTATATGGAAAATAATAATGACCCAAGTATACTTCCATGAGGAACGCCAGCCCTAATGATTAGATAAGATGGCAATTCAGCCTCTTGAATTTTGATTCGCCAAAATCGGTCAGACAGGTTCGGAGTATGGGTAGTACGAATGAGGGAGGTTGTTCATCCATTAGAGAATGAAAAAAAAATGCAATATAAAATAATCGGTCCTTCCAATATTTTTGATTTAACTACACTAATTATTATTATTATTTTTTAAGGAAACTAAAATAATTATATATGTTTTCATTATGCTTATCTGTACTGGTTTAAATATTAGGTAATTATTTAAAAAAACAAAGACAAACCGAAATATCTCAAAAATTTATCTTTGATATCAGGGTTTACGTCAAGCACAGAGTCAGGATTATTTAAAGTTCCCAACAATATTTTGACAGTTTTGTTGACATCTTTGAGTAAAGCGTGAATATCAAAAAAGTATAAATGTTAATTTTGAGGTTTTCAAGTAATAAAAAACTTTGCGCCCGAAATGCAAAGGCAGAAATAAACATAGTAATTGGTTGGAAAACTTCTTGAATGACCTAAATTTGTATTGATAATTATTCAGATATCGTGAGATCTGGTAGGATGTAGGTTTCAGAAAAAAAAATTTCTTTATCGTGCCAACGTTTCGATCTTCATTGGGATCATCTTCAGGGCCCAAAGTGTTTGTCTTCTGGGTACTTGTGCGGCATTCCATTCTTGAGTTTGTTGAGAGTGCCCGTGTGTATTGATAATTTTACTCAGTTAAACGATACTTCTTAAAATGTACAATAAAAGTAAATAAGTAACAGAAAAGTAAGAAATCATTAAAAAAAACGTCGGGCTAATAAAAACCGAAAGTAGCTACATAGTCCGCTTAATAAAAAATCAACTTAACTTTGCAAGCTTTGGACCGTTTTTGCCTTGGGCAAGTTTAAGGGACAAAACAAGGCTTTGAGGCTTACAGAGAGCTGAGATTCAGAAAGGGATTGGATGTTTTGCTTAGTGAGGGATTTCTCGACAAATGCGAATTATCAAGCGTCATCTAATCATCGCTTTTTAAGTGAGGGGAGGTCATTAAACCATTCCCTCTACAACAAACTTGCTAAGTCATCGGATACCGCTTTGATTTGGGGGCATCCAAATTAGATTACAAGAATAAATTTAAATTGAGTATGTTGAAGAAACAACTTTAACGCTAGGCTCCTAACCTCAATAGTTCTTCATCAATCTGTGGCAATATTTATAACCTGGTCCATTGTATTTCGCTTTCTCGCCACTCGACAAATCGTTTTTCCTAATTAAAAAAAAATTAAAAAAAATATAAAAAAAAACAGCATTTTTGATAGCAAATCGATCCACAATCCCAAACATTTCAGTTAAACAAAATTTGTTATACTTGTAAAAATAACCTATATAAAATGTATTTACTCGCACACCAATCAGCCATCTCAGCCCACCTTTCGAATTTTCCCTCCTTTTTGCAATTTTTTTTTAAATTTCGTGTAATCTATTCGAATCTCGGCGAAAAATGAATGCCACTGACAGATTTAGTGATGTTTTGACTTCATTTTTTTAAATTAATTCCATTAGATATCGTGGTCCGATTGACCAAATAAGCCGCTTTTAAAATGTTGGAGAGCAGCGGCGTAACTGGGTTCGAATCCCTGTCGTGATACTGACTTTTTATCTAACGAAATACATTAAATAAAAATTTATTAATTGAAAGAGGTTGTTTGGTCCATCGGACCACGAAATCTGATGAATAATATTAAGCAATGTTAATGTTAAGATTTTAAGTTATCACTGTTTTAATGTTTAAAAATCGGTAAGGCAGCAATGAAATTATTTAAGAATGAGAGGATTTAAAGTCTCCAGACTCAGGTTTCGTTCTCTTCCTTAACAAGCCAACCGCGCTTTCTCAGTGTTGACTGTCATGGCCGACCAACCACAACTTTTTTATTCGTCCCGGCGAGCTTTGAAAGTGGGGTGTTCGCCTGTATTTGACAACGATGAGGATCTTTGAGAGTTCCAAGCCAGTTGAAGAGGGGAGTTCCGTTGTAAACCTCTCAAATGAGCCAGCCAACGAAGAGGAAATCTTCTTGTTCAGTTGTCGTACTTAATCAGCAAAGAACAATGAATTGCGGTGGCGTCTGTTCATCCGTTGAAGTACTAGTGGAACAATTAATTTGCTCAAAAACCGCAAGGCATCTCGAATAAAGCCAGCTAATTAAGCCGAATGAGTATATTTTCTATTTCTTGAAACATGCATTTATATAAATTTTCATTGCAAAACAACCGATTTACGTTTTTAATTTGAAAGAGTTTTTAAAGAAATTGAAAACTTTCAAGTAACATAGCCTGGCCGGTTGTTTTATGTTGGTACTGTTAAATGATCCATGACTGGATTAACTCGAATTGTTTTGATTGATACCGATCACTTTACAGATTCCGTCTATTATTGACAGTTTATTAACTTTCCCTCGTGTTTTTAATGTCGACTGTAATTGTTAGAAACGCTTATAAGAAAATCGATCAGGGTGGATCCAAGTCGAGTTCAATCACCCGTAATCCAATTTTAAGTATAAACTGACGAAAATCAGTTTAAATCGACCTATCCGAGCTGAAGCGAAAGTAATTCTAGTTTCGTCCCAAGGACGTTGTAGGCTAGGGCGGTGGAAGGATTCCACGATTAAAAATTAATAGAAGGGACAGTAGGCCGACGCAGGCACCATGCTCCACGAAGCGTAACTAACGTCGAACGATCTCGGTCATTGCCTTGTTCCCTTACTATCACCATAAGTCAACAAAATTTTAATATTTATGATTAGATAATAAAAAATTAGCCCTACTGAAGCATTTTTGTTAGCGTTGATAATTTTTAAATATAAATAATAATGAAGATTGAAAATTAGTTGTATCGATCCTAGAATAATCGCTCGACTAACCAGGTAAAAAAAATGTTAAAATTATTTGGAGATCGTATGGTGTAAACTGGATGTGACGTAGGTTTTGAAAAACATTTTCTTTATCATGCCGACGCTCCGGTCTTTATTAGATCATCTACAGGGCCTGGGATTTACAAACATTATTCAAATTTTTCACATAAATGTTGGATGAAAAAAAAAATGAATTTTTACAATGCTAGACTCAATGTGTTTCTTCTGTGTAATTTGTGTGAGTGGAAACACTTTGATTGAATATAAAATATATTTTTCATTGCATAAATTGACTTTTCCTATATGTATTTTCTAAATGTAAACTATGCTTGTAAATCCCAGGCTCTGAAGATGATCCCAATAAAAGATCGAAACCTTGGAACGATAAAGAAAATGTTTTTCTGATACCTACATCACCCCAGACCGCATCTCACGATATCTAAAAAATTAATTATTAACTGTAACTAATGTCTACACGTGGAACAATATTTTTATTTACATTCGTTGAATTCGTGAGGAGAGTTCAAAAATGAGGTACGTAAAAAAACGTTTGGACATATATGACCAGAATAAAAATCGAATCTTCCGCAAGAAATGAAAAATGGTGTTTTTTTTACGTGACTCATTCTTGACCTCTCCTCACGACTTCAACAAATTATGAAACAACACATCACTAAGAAACACATATTTAAATTCGCACCATATAAATTCCTTGAGGGATTCCTATGCCTGTTCAACTGCCTGCGCCCATACTCTTTCGGTAAAAATATTATCTTTCGCTATTCAAAGAAGATGGCGGTTATCTAACTACAGAAAAATGTCTTGCATCAATAGCGTAACTAAATTTTTTTCTGGTGTGTTCATTATTAGATAAATTTGTGAATGATAATGATTTATTAAGTAAGAAAATCAAATGGGACTTCGGATGTGTTTCTCAACTTGTAACAATTTAGTTGTAAAAATAACTATCTTAATTTGAGCAAAGCAACATAAAAATTCCAATGTTTATCAGATACAAATATTGGAATTTTGCCTCGAATACACATCACGTTTTGTACGTAATTATTAGTATTAGCGATGGTACGGTTCCAATTCACGTTGTTTCAGACCCGTCCGGGTTTTATGTGATCCGCAGCAGATGTTGATTGGTACGTTCGTCTACTCGTCCCCCGACTGGGCTATCGCATATTCACGAACGTGTGCATGTAAGAAGACAAAGCTGTTTATCAACTGCCTAAAGTCAAGAAATAGCGGACAGTTGAAATCAAAACAAATGAATTGGTGAAGAATGGAATCTATAATCACACGAATATTTTTGGAAGCATAATGATCGAGTTTTATTTCACACTTCCATGAAAATAATTTGTAACAGATCCAAAAAGTAGAACCATCAAAATAGTATATCGAAGTTGCTGTTGTCTGAGTATAAGTTTTAATTACTATAATAAATAGCCATGTCTGGCTCTATAAAAAAAAGAAAAATTTATATCATCACAGTTTGGTTTTCGACTTACAATAATTATCTAAAGACATATACGTTGTAAATAAAAATAACATTGCGAAAAACGAAGCTTACCGTCAACTTAACTTGTTTTTTAGTGTAATTAAGGAAAGCTTGAAAGCTGTTTCCTTTTTATTGGCTGAACGCCCAATTTGAAATTATTACAGATTGTAACATTTTTATGTAAACTTTATCAGAGAAAAGACTTTTAATTTAATTTTTGAATATAAATACAGTAATTTTGCCCTAATTATTTGTTTAATAATATTTCATTAAATTTCGTCAAAGTTTCTTTCGAAGTTGTGAACTTTTCAAAACAACCTTCGGCCATAGTACTCGCTATCGAAAAACCTTGTGGGATCTAGCGCACTTTGCACATTAAATTTTTCCTTTAGTATCTTCCTCAAAAATAAGTAGTCGAGAGGAATATTTCTTTATCAGATATACGCAGCCCGTTATTTTTTCAGATCTATTATGAAACAAACTGATTAGTTTTTTATTAGATTTCGTGGTCTCCTTGAACAATTAAAATTATTTTCGATCAATTAAAGTTTTGGTTTGGATATAATGGTCAGTGGCACAAACAAGATTCGAACCCACAATATTCATCGTTGTAGCGCTCACTTTTTCATCTCAACGAAAACCTTAAATAATTGAACTTGAAAACACGAGTCCTTGCTTTGTGGCAGTTTGTGTATAAAAAAGTTTTTCTTCGTTGATTTTCAATTTTTCGAGCTTTGTCAACTTGTTTGCTGTAAGGTAGAGGATGATATATTTGCATTTAGTATGGTAGTCACAATTAGAACTGTGTTTCTAACTTTCACTTTCTCCCAATTATGATTTTATCTTCAAATTTTATTAACATTTCGTTTTGTCTTTTTAAACTTTAACCGCAATAATGGTTTTATTGGTGTGAACGATTAGATGGCAGTTTAAGGGGCTAAATTGCCAAGAATCTATTGAAGGCTGCAGAAGTGAACAAGAATCGTCGAATGGTGTTAATGACAAATAAAATTCAAAATATCGTGGTCGCCTGACCCATTACTAAATTACAATTAATTAAAGTTGTTAGTTGAGATGAAAAAGTCAGCGGCACGAGCGGGATTCGAACCCACGATCTTCGGCTAGATCCGCCCCTTCTCTATCACTTGAGGTACCGTGACCTCGATCCACTCGGTCATCAGCTTCCTATTTCAACCGCTCCTTTTAAATTTTCCCTTCTTTTTTTCCATTTTTCAAATGACTGTTTTTTCATTTCAACTAAAAATCTTCATGTGTAGAGATTAGTGACCATTAATGGAAGTTAAGTAATCGCTCGAGGAAGAAGAAGACTTTTAAAAAAAAGAAAGAGAGAAGAAACTTTATTATCAAAAATTGTGCAATGTAAAATTGCAAACCGACAGAGTAACGGGCGGAAAGCTGTCGTAAGAGTAAGGCATAGCTATTTGGAGATTAGGGGTTTTATACTGGTTTTAAGAGGTGCTTCTTAAGATGATGAATGGCCGTCTGGACCCGCCAGACATTGTTGAAATTTGGTCCGAGTGGCGTTTGGTTATTCCATAACTTGGATAATTATTCAGTTATCATGATATGCAGTCTGGTGTGATGTAGGTATCAGAAAAACGTGCAAGTGGCACTCTCAACACGGCACGCAAGAATGGCACAATTACACAGAAGACAAACACTTTGAGCCGTGAAGATGATCTCAATAAAAGATCGAAACGTGGGTACGATAAAGAAAATGTTTTTCTGATACCTACATCACACCAGACTGCATATCATGATAACTGAATAATTATCCAAGTTATGGAATAACCAAACGCCACTCGGACCAAATGTCAACAATGTCTGGCGGGTATCTGAATAATTAAAAATCTTAATTAATTGTAATGTATTAATTCGTCAAGCGGATCACAAAATTATTGTATTTAATGATATGGAATAAAGTATACTTCTCTATAAAGCTCTCCGTGGTGATTTTATTTGTCGTCGAGAATCCAATCTGATTCGGCATTTGAAAAATTTGAAAAATGGCAAAAAGGAGGGAAAATTCGAAAGGTGGGGTTGAGATGGGAAGTTAGTATCCGAGTGGATCGACGTTACGACAGCCCAAGTGGTAGAGCAGCGGCGTATATAGCCGAAGATCGTGGGTTCGAATGCCGCTCGTGCCATTGACAATTTGGTTCTTAATTAGAAACCTTAATTAATTGTTTAATAAAGAACCTATAGTCTCCTTGCACCCTCGGACACTAGACTCGAAAGATGTGAATAGAAAAGGTTATTTGGGTGATAAAAATCTACTTGGACACCATCAGTTTCGAGGAATCGGACATTATCCCATGGTTGATTATTTTCCTGAAAAAAAGCATGGGCAGCAGAAGCTGAGTGGTTACCATTTCTGACTGTCGGTTCGTGGCTGGAATTTCTGACCCACCATTTTTTACCATAAAATAGCTATTAAAAATTTTTTTAAAAACCAAAACGAAGCAGGAACTATAAATATGAAACTACATTATTTAAACGATTTATGAGTGATGATAGTATTTAAAATATTGTACTTCACACTAACGAATAAAAGAGAACAATGAGGGCAAAACTCGGAATTCAAAAAGATATACTGGACTCACTGATGACAAAAGGAAATTGTGATCATTTCCCTTCGTTATGAATCGACCTCACTGATTTTTTATCCTGAAAATTCGATTGCCCAGTTTTTTTAAACTTGCCATTTTTATGTTTATTACAGTGTTTACGTTGGTTCACGACTATTAGTAGCTCGTAAGACCAGGAACTTTTTTATAAAATTTTAATCTATCACCAAAAAGGATCAATTGCCTATAAAGTCAAAAAATGTTACAATTCCATTGGTTATGTATCTGATTTTAGCCCTACTGATCGGTTAATAGGGCAGATTGCACGAAAGCGTAAAATTTGACTAGGTAATTCGGCTGTATTCACATATATGAACGTACGACTGAAATACGTTAAGATTTTGCGGGTCGCCCCAGGTCAATTGACTGACGAACCGTAAATCCTGGCATTCGGTTTAAGCACCAGTTGCTACTCCTGAAAAGCGTGAAATCATTCGAACCGTCGGCCAACCACATGGTCGCCGATGTGCATTTACACTCACGTGGAAATTTATTACCCCGCGGTATTTTCAAGAAAAGTATCTTTGGAGATGTCATGACTATAATAAAATATACACCATAACGCCAATAACACAATGTTGTAGCTAGCATAAAAATATAAAAATTTAAAAAAACCAACTCAATTGAGATATACAAATTCGTTTATTAACACAAAGTATAAAAATATTTTCTAACAAAAAAATGATGCAAACATGCCTTTTGAACTTGAATATTATTCTCTCTCTATTCTAACCAAACTTTTCATAACCATAATCGACCGGTAATCCTAACGTTAAGTTTACATAACCTGTCCCTAACGTTCACCAAGTAACCTAACCTAACAAGTTTTAAGCTAACCTAAAATCATCTACACACGAAGATCCTCAAATGTAACTGGTTTTGTTTTTAGTAAGTGAAGTTAATAACCAGTTCGAAATGAGTCACTTTCCAGGTATACAGGTGATTGACACTTTACTAAGCGCAGGTATTTTCGAAATTACTCATTTTCAGGTGAGTATCAATGTAGATGATCAAAGTTCTTATTCGAAAGGCAAGTTGAAAAACATCAATTTTATATAAATTTTAGTTTCTGGATATTCCAAGATACTAGAAAGACATGACATTTATCCGGCAAATTGTATGCATTTTTTCTCTTCCTTAGTATGATACAATAGGAATGTCACCAAATTTACCCTTGTATCATTATCACTATTAACGATTACCTCAGATGGAAGGACAAAAAGATAATGAAGGAACAATGGAATTCACTCATTGGACGTAGACAACTTCTAACCAATTTTGGCAAGAAAAAAATCACAGAATCTGTCTGTTAAGGCGCGTATTTTCTTTTGTTTTGTCGTAAATTGCGAAGTTTAGTTTCCTTCCCTTTTTCTCTCTCTCTATCTTAAAACATATATTTAGTGTTTGATTATGTTTTTGCATGCATTATGTTAATTGGTATTCTAAACATGTATCGGGGATAAATCATTAATAGTTCAAATAATTGTTGATTACGCCGCTCATGACGGATTAAGCGGACAAAACAAGGAAGGATTTAGCTGTTATCGCGGACCCTCGGACCAGAAGGACACATCGAGGAGTAGCCTTTACTGAACCGTGAAAGACAGAACAGCTATCTCCGGTCCATCGGCCTATCGATTATTATATCGATTTCGCTCGATTCGTCGATCCCTATACCATCATGGACCAATACCGTAACGTCACCAGGCTGTATTTCTGTTAATCGTCTGCATCTCATATATTTTCATCGTCGTCATATTCGTCTCGTTTTCTTCATCATCTCCGCTTCTTCGTCATCTGTGGCTTCATCATTTGCGACTTCACATCTTCGATTTTCATACTTGCTTCGCCATTTTTTCTTCATCCTTAAGTTTACTTTATTTTATTGCATGCAAGTTTATTAGTTAATTCAATTCATAGTTAACGTGCACGTCTTTACATGAGTAACATTATTAAGTCAATATTAATTCATTTCCTTTCATTAAAAATTTAATAATTTTCATTTTGTTTCAATTCCGTCAATCAAATAACACGATCTGGTCAAATGACCGTAATTTAAGAAGTTGTTTAATTTAATTTATATCTCGATCAATTGAAAAGTGTTAGTTTTAAATTTATCTGATCTTTTTTATATTTCAATCAAGTAAGAATATTTTTATTTTCTGTATTTTTTATAACAATATATTCTTATATGTATAAAACCTTATTATTTATCGTTTTTACCCGCATACATGTATGCATGCCATATATTCAAATTGTGGGTATTTTTATTTCATTTCAAAGTTAAAGACGGGGGAAAAGAGAGTCAAATCTTCAGGATAACTATCTTCAATTTAATAACCATATATGATTGATTTATTCTTCTTCTCTGAAATTAATTGAGATCTGGAAAATTAAAATTAATTCCCACATTGAACCAGTGGGACATTGGGTAAGGAAATCGGTATTTCAAATTAAAGAAAGCCCTCCCCCCCCCCAACGCTGTCAAAAGAAGCAGGAACAGACTGCGAATCCTAACGGGACACTACAGATTAAATGGACGCCTAAAGAAAATCGGAACAATTCAAGATGGTGCATGTAGATTCTGCAAGGAGGCAGTAGAGACACCAACACATTTACTAACAAACTGCGGATCTACATTAGCCCGCAGGAGGAAATGTTTTGGGATGCATAATGTGACCGTAGAAGTGCTTCAACCAGTGAAACCATGCTTATTAATCAAATTGATGAAATATTAATCACATCATCAATGTGCTTTAGGCAGAGAACGGGGATGCAATAGCTCTCAAAGTGCGCAGTATACCAAAAACCTGAAAAAATTCCATCTACTAAGTCCAGTTGTTAACCAGTCCGAAATGAGTAATTTTCAATGTAACTGACGGGCTACCCCCAAACGAGATACTGCAAAACGCATGCATTTTTTCTCTTCTGTAGTGCTGATACAATAATAATTATACAAAATTTACCCTTTTACCATCACCAATGAATTTTCAGAAGAAACCTATTTTAACATGTTCCGTGTGATGATCAGAGCCAATAATGTGAACTGATTGGTGATTACAGTCTGTAAAACCAGATCGGTTTATTTTAGTAGGTTTAATCAACCCAAGCTGACCAAACCCGTCCTTAACCCTAAACAATTTCAACCTTAGTCGTCAATATCCCTTATATATCCTAAATCCAAGCCGAACTAATATAACCATTCATAACCTAACTTAATCCCACCCAGGTTTACTTAACGCCTTAATCTGAAACGCCGAATTAATGACGTGAAAAAAAAAGTTCATTATTGAAAAAATAGCTTTTAACCACCTGGTAAATAACGACAAGTAGCTTCTTTACACTACAGCCTTACAAATATTAAGAGCTGAGAAAAAATATCAATTTCGGTTAAACAATTTATTCGTCTTGAAAGGATAGAGGTCATACTGAGTTACGCAAATATTTGAAAATAAACGCGGAATCCGAAATGGTGATTGGGCATAATATTTAAGGGTTGGATCGCGTGTAGGCGAAGACGGGGCTTTTCAAGTACTAGGCCGAAGATAAGGAGAATGGTGATAGGACGATATGAGGAGGCGAAGTGAGCAGGTTTTTTAGGCGGTAAGTGTCTGCTTGTAAATGAAATATTGATTATTGAAATACTGAATTGGAAAGTTTTATCAAGCGCTAGTGTACCGTTAAACAATAAATTTTATACTGGAGAAAACAATTTAATTTATTTTGTTATGCAGAGTCCGTTGGTTATCCTACATCAGTTCGTAGAGTTCTACACTTTATTAACTTTTCACTTTAGATGATACTCATTTGATTTTACGAACAGACAAGTTATAAATAAAACGCAAAAAAGTGTACATAGCTGTTCTTATTTTTTTTAAATTGTCGTGTCGGTTTTTCTGGTAAATTTGTGGCATTAGTAGTTGTTATTAATATTTGGTTTATTTATATATTATTTAAAGAAATGCTTAGATTTTAGCGGTTCTGTTTCCTCAATCAGAGCATTGTACGCTTATTGGATGAACTTTTTTTTCATTTCTGAAGCAATATTATCTTACTATCTTATTATTTTGTTAATATTTCGTGTCATGTGGATTATCGAAATATTCTGTTGAGCTCCGATGTCCGGACGAATATTATCGTACTATCAGATGAGAGATAACGATGCCTGTTCTAGTGTGCGGAGACAACCCCATTAGAGTTTGTGGTCCGATTGACCAAATAACTTTTCTGAATTAATTAAGTCTTTACGCCAGATATTAGTTGAGATAAAAAGTGAGCATCACGGGTTTCGAACTCATGACCTTAGGCTAAATAAATCGTTGCTCTACCACTTTACATTGAAAATTCGAAAAGTGGGTGGGATGGGGAGTTGCTGTCCGAGTGGATCGAAGTCACGAGAGCTCAAGTGGTAGAGCAGTGGCATATTTAGTCGAAGATCGTGGATTCGGATCCCGCTTCGGATGTTATATATTATACTATTCATACTATATATGTTAAATATGCTATATATGCTATGTATATACTACTTAAAGTTGCGGTCGATGGAGTACTTTAAAGGTTTTCCGCCGTACACCCAAATCACGCACGCAACATGAGGGGCGATGGAGTTGCTGCATCGCCATCAGCCCCTCTCCATTCACACCAATAAATACATTCACACCTGCAGTGATTGCACTCAATTCTGTTTAGTAGATGGTGTACTCGATATTCCTCCTTCAACCTGCTCCCAATTCATTATTATTATTATTATTATTAATTCTATAAGGTTTGGTGGTCAGATCGACCAAATAAATTATTTTCTAAGATAATTAATTAATCTTTAAGTAAACAATTGGTTGGCATAAAAGAGGCAAAAAAGTAGGAAAAATTCAAAAGGTGAGGATGAGATAGGAGGTTGGTGTCCAAATTGTTCCAAGTCGCGATAGCTTAAGTGGTAGAGCAGTGGCATATTTAGTTGAAGGTCCCACTCGTGACATTGCTTTTTTTATCACAACCGATACCTTACGTAAAGATTACTTATTTCCTAACATTACATTCAAGTGGTGGATTCTCTGTTCGAACTTGACAAACGAGTTGTACTATATGATATGATTAGTATGTTCTCCTCCAGGATTTACCAAGGTACAAAGAAAGCAAAATACCTCTTAGAGCATCTGTCCCATTGAAACCAACTTTATAATTGTAACACTATCTTCGAAAACTAAACGGAATTTATGAATCACTTTCAAATTTCTCTTTGTTTAGTTGCGGTTCTTTTTTTATGTTTCTTCTTTATAGATGGTTTATATACCGTCCGCGAAATGAGCTATTGTGGGTGGACGTGAACGAGGAACATAAGCGAACCTTACACACTATTCTAAAATAATCCTGAAATTTTTGATTTATATTTTAAAACGCGAACCTCATTCGTTTTCGGAAGGTGTAGATTAAGCGATAACATGTATCGTATAAATAAGAATCAATTTACAGACCAACCCGTCAAGATATTGTTACAATTGTATATCATATTTCTCCATTTTTATGGGATTTTTTCGCCTAAAGTTGAAAACATAATTTGCTACACAATCCTACATCGTCAAAGAATTATGAGAGAAAGTATCGTCGAGTCTTCTCACAATTGTTTTCACCGCTTTGGCTTGAGAAACTGGATAAAAAACGTGAAACTTGAGGTAATTGAATGTTCAACGCCAGAGTAAAACAATTTCTGTTATAATTTTCTCGTTTCTGTTATACAATAAATTTATATCTTTATGTTGTTAGTGTTCAAATTATATCAAATTTCTCTAAATATACTTTTTAAAATTAAAATTTAATTGAACCACAATTCTTACAAGTTTCTGAAGAATGCAGGAAAAAATAGATTAACTTAGATCTTCACATAAAAAAAATGAACGAATGATTATTTCCACTATTTACTTTCATTCCAGCTGGGTTATATTCTAATATAAAATTGAATTAATATTAGTATAATAATAATAATAATAATTTAAAATATATATATTTTTTGTTCTATAAATTACTGTTTTAAATAAAAAAGGTTCCCTTTGTCTGAATTTATTGTGTAACACGCCGGACTGCCGGACATAAGGGTACGTGATTTGCCCACGCGAGTGCATGTAGTAAATAATCCGTTTATAAACCAGACCGTGAAGGATTATAAATTTTAGAGTGACGCCATTATGGAAACTCCCTGTAAAACCCCATCGCCGCGCAGATAAACGAGAACGGCCGTTTATGCTTAGGGCGGCATAACTTTTTCAATCCGAAACAAAGGGCCTGCCCGTCCCAGGATCTCGAGTTGGGCTGGCACTCGTTTAGATTGGACCAAAAACCGACCAAGGCCGTAAAACCTTTTAGATATAACAAAAAAGTATGTAAATAAAATCAATAGTTAACACAATAAAATTGAAAATTAAGTGTACACCATGAAGTATTGAGCAGAATGTATTTCTGAGAATCGATCTAGATCTGCAAGTACCAAAATTTGCGATCATTATGAGCCGGTAAGCTTGGAAAATTGAAGATGATAAATAGTAATCCTATTCTAATGAATGTTCATCAATTACTGCTGTACGAGTGATACTGTTTGATAGACTAAATTTAACCTTTATATTCGTTTATATGTCCGTGAGGTCTATGTTAACTGTATATGTTTGTTGTGTCATAATATGAAGATAAACGTGTATGCCAATTGTTAAATGGTTCAAATCATTAGATTTCTTGGTCCTACTGACACAATTACATCTTTTAATTAATTAACCGTTTTGTAAAGTCTTGGCTGAGATTTTGAAATAATGTGACGGCTTTGAACCCGCAACCTTCGTCTAAATACGCCTTTACGACTTGAGCTTTCGTGTGACTTCGATCCACTCGGGCACTAACTTCCCATCTCACCCTAACCTTTCAAATTTTCCCTTCTTTTTCCCATTTTTCAAATGTTGATTAATCGATTTGATTCTTTATTTGATTTCTGAGCTAGAGGATTTTAAGTAAAATTAGATATATTACCTTATAACCTGCTGGGTGAATGGAAATTTTCATGTTATTTTCTGGCAAATCTCCGAGTCCACAAGGGTAATTTGTCGTAATGTGTGTTTATTGTGGAGTTTTTGTCAAACTCACTATTTCGTGATTCACATGACCAATTAATATCTTACAATTGATGGTTTTTAGTTGAGATAAAAAGTCAATGGTACGGGCGGGATTCGAACCAAAGATCTTCGGCTTGATACGCCGCTGCTCTACCACTTGAGGTATCGTGACCGCAACCCTCTCGGACACTAATCCGAGTTCAATTCACTTTTTTTAAACTAAAACCTGAATGAATTGTAATATATTAATTGGTCCGTACGCTCACCATAGCTCAACTGTATAGAGCAGCGGCGTATCTAGCCGAAGGCCGTGGGTTCGAATCCAGCTCGGGATACTGATGTTGCTATATCTACATAAACCTTTATTAATTTCTCATTTTTTTCCAAGGTAAACATTAAATTATTAGGCAAAAGAACAAAAATTGTAACACTTTATTTCAATAAAGGGCGGGATTCGAACCAAAGATCTTCCGCTAAATCTGTGGGTCTACGGCGAAAAACGTGTATATATATATATATATATATATATATATATATATATATATATACGTGTATATAAATATACATATATTTTACTAGATATTTAATGTTATATATACATTATATATGTTATTATATTTATTAGATTTATAAAATTTCGCTTGTCTCCGTTTGTATAATAAAATAAAAATTTCCGATCACCCTTTATTCAGTGGAACGTTTTATATTTTAGACGTTATCGTGAAGTATATCTCCTTGAGATTATTTTATAATACCCAGTATAAGGAATTTAAAAGTTAAGGGTCGATGATTCAATCTGCCAGCTTTTACGACGGAGAAGGCCGAAGTTTTAGACTGTTTGCTCCGACCGGTCATTGTATCCGTCAGTTTCTATTAGATTATATAATACAAAAACAATAATTATTACTTATTTAGAAGGTTATTAGGTTTCTGAATACCATTGCCTTTATCCGACCAACGTTTCGATCTTTATTGAGCCTTGAAGATGATCTCAATAAAGATAGAATCGTTGGCATGATAAAGAAAATGTTTTTCTGAAACCTACAACACATCAGACCGCATCTCACGATTTCTAAATAAAGATCGATTAACGGTCACTAATTACCACACATAATAAATACTCTTTTTCAAATGTTCTGTATTTTTTAATATCCAGCAATTTATACAACTTTTTCCTTTATGTAACTGTACGTCCTGGAGTCACAATTACCTAGATATTCACAGATTATAAGCATATCATAATTAAACAAAAAAAGTTATAATTGAGTTGAGGATTTATTGATAATTGCCACTCTCATCAAGACTTTGGTAGCAATGAAATATGCAAATTAATGTACGTTATTTGTATCAATATCAACAAAACCAATGGCCATTAATATGCTTGTAAAATAAACTGACAGGCATACTTTTTTTTTGAACGTTCATTCTGCCCTTAACATGTCTCGTTGCTTTTATTAATAAATATTTGTTTATGGTAGGTTTTAAATTGGGAATATAAATTAGACGTAAATACTTTTAATCCTTAATCCTAAAAACAAGGTTAAAGGAATTTTTCAATGTTTAATTTTTATGGAATTTGAAACGTTTATTGAGTTTCATTTGAATTCTGAGGGAATAAAGTGTTTAGTTTCAGCTTTCTTTCTTAATTTCAATTTTTAAATATAAAAATGCTACTTAGTTGTGAGGATATTTGGAGTGGTGTGCCACGGACTTCCCTACGAAAGTCACCAAGATGCCGTTCAAGGTTTTCGAGAAACTGGATCTTACCGAGGAAGGCCCGGTTCTAGACGCCCTAGGATATCAGAACCAACGTTTTTTGAATTTGAAAATTTTATGAAACCGGCATCTTTCTGTTGTTCAGACGATTCCTAAGCTCGAGGAAATTCGAGGTGTCTAAATTTCGGAACGCACTGCTCGCAAAAGATTAAATTAGCATGAACTGATTGCTTTTCACCACATAAGATGACCAGAATTGACCAGAGCAGACGGAATTGCACGGCTCGAATTTGCTCGAAAACACAGCCATTGGACCTTGGACGATTTGTCCGCTGTGCTTTTTACAGATGAGCATAGGTTTGGGCTACGATCTCGAGATAGGCGAAAAAGAGTGTACAGAAGTCAAAACGAAATGTACTAAGCATTATTTCTTTTCCACGTTGCTCTGTGATGATGTGGGAAGGGTATTTCAATGGGGAGTCGCACAGAGTTGGTTGTCGTTCGTGGAGATCCTTTGAGGGCTTCACGTTATGTGGATAAAATTTTGGAACAACTCTCATTTACGACAATGCCCGTCCACATGTAGTGCGCGTCGGAGTCATCGGCTGACCAACGTGTTTTCTAGACTTGAACTCCACCGATCATTTGAGGGAAAACCTCAAAAGACGAAGCACGTCCATCACTTCCTGATGCCGCACGATCTTGAAAGGTCTCTTTATGAAAAATGGGCTAACTTCCAGCAAAGAGACATTTTTCAGACTGGTAGAAATTATGCCGAGGACTCTTCGAGATGTAATTAGGACAACAGGAGGATATATGTGATATAGAAATGTTAATTAAAAATCTGCAACAAAATTCAAACAAATGTTATCTGTCCGTCTTTCTTTTTAGTTTTGTTTATTTTCCATTTTCCTTATCAAATTACACTTTTTTCAACTTTTTTAGCCAATGACTGAATTATACATGTTAAAAATATAAAGTTTTCATTAATTAAAAAATATATATGTATATATATACAAATTAAATTATTTTAAAGTGGGAGGAATAATTTTTCTTGCCATTGTATGTAGTGTACAAAACTGTCGTTATTAAGAATTTAGTAGTCTGTTTATTGCAAACTTTTCGTGCGGTTTTCTTAAGAAACTTAAATAAGGGGAAACTGCAGATGGCGTTATAACATGCAAGGATAAAAAAATGTAACGAGTATCTACACTGCATGCAGATACATCTGTACATGGATATGTCTTATGATGGTTATTTAAACACACTCGCCAATTATCAGGGAACGCTTATTTAATTTGAGGATCGTTTTTATTTGGAAGCTCATTTCAACCGCGTCGCGTTACACGCGTCAAAAGCGTCAATCACGTCGCGTAACATGCGTTAAATGCGTCAATCGCGTCGCGTCAAAAAAATTACACGCGTCGCATCTCAGCTCATTACAACTACTTCGCGTCCACACGTCAAAAGCGTCAATCGCGCCGCGTTATAAGCTTCAATCGCGTCGCAACATAAGCGTCAATCGCGTCGCGACTTTAAAAGCACCTGCCAACCAGTTCGTTCTCGCGTATCCTTGGTAAACAGTGCACCGACGCACGGGCGTGGTAACAATTTCCGTGTTAAACTTTCGGACTGACCCCCAGCCGTAAGACACATCCATGTCAAAAAGAGAGGAAAATGAACATTTACGAACTTGTGTAAACGTTTGCGCCCGTTCCGCTGAATATGCATGTAACGTCCGCCGTTCCCATGTTGATACGGTTTTATTCCAAACCGTGGTAGGAGGGCCGAAACGAAATTAAATATAAAAATAAGAGGAACGAAGTTGGAGGCAATCGGTGCAGTGGGTGAATACTTAATGACCGTACGATTGTACGCTTAAAGCCTGGAAATAATTAATATTAGTATTAAAGTTTAACTTTTGAACAGTTCTCTCCTACCCAACGGCAGGCCGCGAATCAAATTTAATTTATGAACTTTCGTGTTCTACTCGCCAAAGATATTTACACTTTAATATTTGCTTTAAACAGATTTGAAAAATGTTACAGTAACTAAGACCGGCTTGCGGTCTCACAACTGTGTTTTTTTAACTCAATTAAATTAGAACATGAGGTACTAAACGTACAAGGAGAATTTAAAATTGGAATTCTGGGGAAAAGCTAATTTAAAAGTCAAACTTTAGAACACTAATGCCAGAATTCGTAATGGCATCAAATTAATTGCCGCTGGAAATAAGCACAACCCAATTATGGAAAGCATGAAGTATTTTGATTGTTGCTTTCTTTATTAACTTATTTCATGACTAACGTATTTATTGGGTTGTCGTAAGTTTGACCCATCGCACTTTTCACAACGGATGGGTAGTGAAAATCTCCACAAATGTTATCACCGTGTATTTATGGTCAAAAACGATTGAAACAGTTTTTCTTCAATAAAAAAATTTCAAATTCAAAAATTCATGGATTGAGTGTACTTAGAACATTTTAATTTTGATTTGACTCAGCGTTACATGTATATGTAGAGATTAGTGACGTTAACAGATAATTATTCAGATATTGTGAGATGAGGTCTGGGGTGATGTAGGTTTCAGAAAAACATTTTCTTTATCCTCCTAAGGGCACGTTCAACACGATACGCAAGAATGGCACAATTATACAGAAGACAAACACTTTGAGCCGTGAAGATGATCTCAATAAAAGATCGAAACGTTGGCACCATAAAGAAAATAATGTTTTCTGCTACCTACATCCCACTAGACCGCATCTCACGATATCTGAATAAAGATATAAAGATGAATTAACAATTATATATATAAGAATTAGAATTTTTAATTTATGATTAAAATCCATTATACTTTATTATTATTTAACTTATTATTATTACTTTATACTTTATTTTTATATTCAGAAATTTGAACATAAATAGGAAAATACGTTTTTCTATAAATAAAAGAATGGGTACATAAGGTAAAATGCAGCCTCATTTGATTTAAAAAAGATAACATAAATTGAAAACAGAATCAGTAGCAAGATAAAATAGTAGTAATACTTACAAAAAATACGATACGAAATTATCTTTCACCACCAAGTAATACTAGAAGATTGTTACAATACCATTTAAATACCATGATTTCTTACGAGGGTTCGCAACAAGAGAAGTTAGATCAACCCTCAGGGTGCCGGTGTTTAAAAAAAATTATAAGTGTGTCAGGTTCGAATGCAGGGCCGCTGGATTCGACCACGGGACCGTCACCGTACTGGGATGAGCGCCGTCTCAACGCCTAGAGTGTTGCGGCTACCGACGCACACAAAAATATGGTTTATTCAGAAACTACTAAGGTGACCTCGATCCACTAGTACGTTAACTTCCCATCTCTACTCCAATTTTTGAATATTCCCTCATTTTTTCCTTTTTTCAAATTTGTGTAATCTATTTGATTCTCGGCGACAAATGACCTTGAGTCCGAGTGGATCGACGTCACGATGACTCACGTGGTGGAGCAGCGGCGAACCTAACGGAAGATCTTCGGGTCAAATCCCGCTCGTGGCACTGATTTTTTTATCTCAACTAAAAACCTAAAAAACTGTGTACATGATGGGTTGTTTTTAGTAACAGTTATGGTGGAAGATTGTAGTAATTTGACTTATTTTGTTCATCATCAAGTTCATCTGACAGATTATTGTATACGACAACAAAAGTTGCAGTTAAATTAATGAAATTAAAATATTCCAATAAAAAATCGATTTGCGCCATCATAGCCGTCATAGGCAGTTCTAAAAGTCTCATTATGCAAAACCCGGAACGCATGACAAGAATTCTCAACCTCCAGGTAGTCTTGATCTTTGCATTTAAGTCCTCGACAATTGAATCAAATTGCGCGAGTTTCTCTCACGTGTGAATCGCCCACTTGAATTGAAACTCGAAAATTCCAGGTTCGTCTAACGCCTAGGCGACGTTTTATCGACAACTAAAAAGAATTTTTCCAGAAACGTGAAATAATCAACGAGCCATTTCAAATTGCTATGTACAAAAGCTGCGTATGACGGAAACAACCGTACAGATATATTTAAAATAAACAAATTCAATGATAAAGATTACTAAAAGAGTAACTTTGAAAAATTTAATTTCTCATAGCAATTTATTAACGCGCCAGAAAATGTGTTTAGAATGTGTATATACGAAAAGAAATGGAAAGTTTACTTAAAACTTTCAATAAAAATGTATTAAAAATCGTATGTCTTGTAAAGGTGAAATGAAAATTAGCAAAGGCCAATTGATAAAAATTTAAAAAATTGCTATTGTTAAAACTGTGTAAAACGATCAGAAACCGATATTATTATAAGTATATTTGAGAAAAATGAATATAAATGTTAAATTCTAAAACGTTGGTTTGTCGGTAAAATTCCATGTAACAGTGGAAAAAATCAGCATTTTTCCTTACACACTTTAAGAATAATTAAAATAAAATGTTTTTCCGAGTCTGTTTAAATACTGTGCAGAGAAAAATAATGAATACAGAACTTCAGTACCTTTATAATGTCCGGGAGTGTGCAATAGTTAGTACATGTAACCAGGACCGAAGACACGTTTTCCAAACCGAAAAAAAAAACGAGGAGATCCAGGCGAAAAGCTTCTTAGAAGAAGGCCAAGGGTGAAATGAGTCAATGCTGTCCTCCCAAAGTTAAGCCTGGAAGGTCTAGAATGGCATCCAGCAATAGAGCAAAGGGACAGACTATTGTCAGGAAATCCAAGGGTCGTCATATTCAGTAGAGTTAAGAACAGAACAGAACCGTTATCGCCATCTGATATAATATAATTCTCCCTAGAACTTTGTAATGGCTTCGCCTTAGAACTAGTTGCATGAATTGCAAACGGTGGGATATAAAACAACAAGATCCATTAAAAAATAGTATCTAACTAAAAATCTTCAAGTGTATGCTTTGAAAAACAGAATTATAAATAGAGATTTTTCACTGGAAAACAACTTTTCCTTTGTAAATATGTAGTTTCTGACATTTTTTGCAATTATTTCAGTTTACCATGTAAACAGAATAATATCCACGATTTAAGAGTGGTCATGTAGATCAAATCTTGAATGATGTACGTATAAATAAAACGGAAATCTGGCACTCAATCTTAATTCTCACACTTTCCCTCCTTCCATCACTCTCTCTCTCTCTCTCTCTCTTTCTTTCTCATGCTCTCTTACTCTCACTCTTTCTCTCTCTCTTTCTCTCTCTATCTATTTCTCTCTCGCTCTTTTTTTATCTGTCATACATTCTTTCTACGTTACCCCTAATATGCGGATATATTTTCGTTGCTTTTTTTTTTTTTTTTTTTTTTTTTTTTTTTTTTTTTTTTTTTTTTTTGCACAAGGGACATTACATTGAGATAATTTTAACTTAATTACACCGTAGTTTTACACTTATACTCTATAGCGCATTTTCAACACGACATGCAAGAATGACACATTTACACAAACAACGAATACTTCGAGTCCTGAAGATGATCTCAATAAAGGGCGAAACGTTGGCCCAAAAACGGGAATGTTTCTTCTAACACCTATGGCACACCAGACCACATCTAATGATTTACAAATAATCGTGTAAATAATATTAAAAATTCCATTTTCCAAAAAAATATTCTGATTTATTTATTTTCTTACACTAAAATGTAAATGTTTATTTTTTATTTATTTATAATTCGATAATTTTTATGGCACACTTTAATGTCTTGATCTTAAAATTAACGAGACATTGAAAAACCCCAAAGAATACTATGTCAAAATGTTGATGTTTTTTATTATTTTATTTCAGCCAATAACTTCTATAAAAATTAATTAATTGAACGAAGTCATTTCTTCATTCGGACCACGAAATCGAATGGATTTTTATTATTATTACTGTATGTTGATAAGATTATCGAACCTTTTAATTTCACTTGCAAAAAATTTTTAATTTAACTTTAATTAAGCAATTATTACTATTACAAACATTACACTGACTGTTTTAATTATTAAAATATTTATATCGTAATTAATTTATAAATATTTTCATCTGTTATAACTTATACTTTGAATTAAAATTTGGTATCTTTTAGTTTAACTTATGTTTGGGAATCGAATTTGGGAAATAAAGTATTTTTCAATCCGGAATAGCATGCAGTTAAAATCGGTTATACGACGGAACGAAACGTTTGAAATGTAAGACTCTTATCTTGCACAAACCCATAAATACATTTGTAAAACAGCCATGGCATAACTTAAATAAACGTCCACTTTGAAATAGAAAACCTTTTGAAAATAACAAGGAAAGGGACGATCTCGAAGATAGCGTTTTCTTCAAAGCCTGACCACTTAACAATTTACGTCAGACTTTCGTTCAAAACATTTCATATCTTGCCGTTTTATTGTCGCTTTCAATCCTGTATCTATCGTTATCATATTTTTAAAATTTTCGTACATCCAAAAAGTCAGATTGGTGTGTTGATATCAAAATGTCGGATCAATATGATTAAATTCATTAAGGTGAAAGTATTAATAATATTTTTTAAACCAGAGTAGAAAGCTGTGTACTAATTTTTTTCTTCTCTATATGTAATTGCAAATGCGAACAATTTATTTGAACAGGTTATATTATCGACATAAATCGGAAAGTTTTGATAAAACTTTGTGGTAAAACAACCATTAAAGGGGATTTAGTAAAGCTCGGCATCACTGTGGATATGGCTGCGTGACAATCCTGTGAAATCCTCAAACTTGGAGATTGGGTCTATAGATGATCTGTAATGATTAAACTCCTGAGTGGCTCCAGTTACAGGCCAAAATCAAATTTCACAATTATGATAGTGAATGAGGTTTCAAAGTCCGCATAATCGCTATTTGGTTTTATTGAGCAGATTCTGTCGTCGGACCTGAAATAGGAAAGGTTTGGGGGTATTTTGCTCCCCGGAGTACAATCCGTTGAAAATATGACGGTTAACCTCTCTCCGTATTTTTATTGCGTTTCGCTTGTCCAGAGGGGTTGTCCGTATTTGTGGAGGGGGCGGAGTAAACTCGGATTAGTTTGGGGTGTAACGGGGGTAGGAAAACTGGAGGCCGATTATTCACTATGAATAATGGCCAGATCGCTACTGTCCGAGTTATAAAGCTGTCATTTCCTCCAGGCGACGACAGATTGTCCATGCGTCACTACTCCCTTTGTCAAAATCTGGTCAGAATCTCCAGACTTGCAGGGTAATAAAAAAGCTTCAATACTCTTGAACAACCAACCATCCAAAAATCGATGTTCCTTTTGCCAAAATAAATCACAAAGTCACCTTAATAATCTTAGTTCAAGATGGAATAATAACGGTTTTCTTACTATTAAGATCAGAATGACCGGATAATGCAACTATTCTTGTAATCATAAAAATGAAGTTGATTTATTTTTTACAATTTGTACATGAATGACGCCAATCATGCACGATTCGATAACAAGAAAACTAAATCGACGCATTGGTCGTTATCAATTATTTTGGTTTCCCTAACTTCGCTGGGTTGGCCTGTCAGATGGTTTTCCTAATTTCGGCAAACACTGGAGGAATTACAATAAAAAAAGATAGACGGAACGACCAAATACCCTAGAAGAGCCATTTACCAACCCACACAAAACGAGGACACAAATAATAAACTTAGAAGAATTACGCAGGCTAAATGAATATGGCTAAATACCGAAACGTACGTGACAGAACAACCAGAAATAATTCAGACGAAAATTGTTATGCATAATTTACAGATTCAACAACCCATAAAAACAATGAGAAACTCCATTAACACCAATAATTCAAAACTAAAATGTAATCAATTATATTTAGATGTCTTATTGGCCAAATTACTTTTTTCAACAAATTAACATTTTTATAAAGTTTCGGTTGAAATGAAAAAGTGTATCACGAGAGGGATTCGATCCCACGGCTCGATAACCTACCAACTTTAAAAATGGCAAAAAGGATGGAAAAATCGAAAGTGGGGTTGAGATGGGAAGTTAGTGACCGAGTGGATCGAGGTTAGGGTAGCCCAAGTCGTAGAGCCGCGGTGTATCTAGCTCGTAGGTTCGAATCCCATTGACTTTTTTTATCTCAACTCAAAACTTTAATTAATTGTTTACAAATAATTTTCGCGTCGCATATTGAAAATATATGATAGATCGGGCCGTGTCTTAGGATCTGAGGAGTAAGATGCAGTCGTCTGTATGAAGGGCGTACATTGCCAAGTGCGCTGTAGAAAGAAAGATAATGGAAGGCATTACTCCCAGGCATAAAAGTTAACTCAAATAGAAGCCGTATAAAGGGAGATTGATGGATTCAGCAGTGGGTTCACTAAAAGTGGAAATGAGCCAGAAACCTCGGCGGTGTATTAGAAAAAGAGGAGAATGGCGGGAGAGACGTAGAGAAAATTCGAATGAAATACATAAAAATGTACGGCTATGCTTTGATACATAATCCTAAGGATTTATGGCAGAGCGTAATATAAATGGGCATGAATCGTTTATCACCATGGCATCACGGACAATAAGCATACGGGAACAATATATTGTTATACATTGCAAAAACAGGGATAAACTGAAAAAGGTGGAGGTAATTTATAAATTAAAATAACAACGATTACTATATTAAAGTCAAATTTTATTTTTTTATTAATAAAATGCAGGCCCTTAATTATAATTTAAACTTATAAGATACAATTTAATTGATTTACGATGGCAAAACGAATCTATACTAAAAAAAAACTATCCTGATATAAATCGCATTTTCACAACCAAAACTTTAAACTGAAAAAAAAACTAACTCAATAATGAACATAAAAGAACCGTAGACCACTCATTCTAGACTAGAACAATGAAGATAAATATTCCAAATCATGTGTTTTGTTCAAACTGTAGCACATATTATTTATAAAACAATTAATTAAGGTTTTTAGCCGCTGCTATACCACTTGAACTATCGTGACGTAGATCCACTCGGACACCAGCCCGAATCCAGCTCGTGCCATTGACTTGTGCCTGCCATCAACTGGTTAGAGCATAGCCGTATCAAGCCTAAGGTCGAGGGTTCGAATCCGGTCAGGAAACTTGTTACGGTTCCTCGCCGGGCCGTTGGCAATTCACCCGGTCACCGGGTACCTGGGGCTCAGTGGAAATTTTTTTCCTCTTCCCGTAGCCGCTTCGTCCCCGAAAGAGAAGTGATCGAGCGCCACACTGTTTTTATGTTATGTTGTTCCTCTCGGGGGAACAGTGAAACCCTCGGGGAAATAATAATAAAAAAAACAAGGAAGTAAAATAATAATGTCCTCTGTAATGCAAGTAATATAAACAAAAAAGCAAAAAAAAAATTAACCAAGCCTCTTCAAAATTACAAAGAAAAAAAAACCTGTCCAGGAACCAATCTTCAAGTCTCACTTAAGAGTTCAAACCTCGTGCGCGTCTTTTTTTTCTCGTCGTAACAGAGCGGTTCTCCTCTCGCACACGCGAACCCTCCAGTCTACAATGTCGAAAGAAAAGAAAATCCAAGAATTAATCGCGTAGAACTCCGTCACATTCCTTTTACCACATCGCTTTACTCGCCAGACCGACCAGTCTCTGCCCGAGGCCCCCTTGTCCGCTCCCGACGGGCCCCACTCCTCACCAGCGTACCCGCAAAGCCCTGGCGAGGCCTTCTTCGGCTTTCAAGTGCCACCCGCGCGTCTTCTGCATTTTAAAGGCCTCACTCGACTTCACCAAGAGCATCCTCGCCTCTGCCCGAGTCTGGTCACCCCGGTGACGAAAAAAATTTTTTTTGTAACAAACTGATTTATTTTATCTCATCAAAAGCCTTATTTAATTATTTATTAATCCAAGGTAAACAGTAAAATAGTAGGCAAAAGGACAAAAAATGTAACACATTACATTAATTGAACAAAGGTTTATTTAATGATATTTATATGGGCTCTTTAAATCTTCAATAAGACACTTTATAAAGCGAAGAATCGGCAGTTATATATCTTGGGAGGCTAACAAGTAGAACATCGCCAAACAAATTGTAATCAGAGCTAACAGGTAGCTGAACGACCTCAAAGGTCATACAAGCGACGGACGTACAAATCGGTTAAAGAATTTATTTACCATTGCAAATGACAGTCAAATTTGGCAGGATTTGTAGTGACAGAAAGTCAATTCGATTATTCTGCGTGGTTTCACTTGGCACAAAAAAATCGCTAATATTGAGCATTGTTAATTATCCCCAATGAAAATAATTCAACTCCGCCCCTCGGAACTGATTCCGATAGCCACTGAGTTTCCGGAAGATTAGTTTAAAACCGTTTAGTGAACTCGACCGTGTTAACCGGGAAGGGTGGAAATCCCTTTAATTCACAAATAGTGATTTTCCCTTTTCCGTAGGGGTACACAAATGGAAAGCAAAACAATTTGAATAAGAAGGGGAAATGGCAGGGGTTGTTTCATCTTACCGGCCAATTTCAGAGAATTAATGCTGATTCGGGATTGTCTGTCTTTATTAAATTTCATTCCAACAGCTGTCCGAAGACAAATGGAAATGTATAATGTCTTTATAGCTAATCAGAATCGACTATTTTGTAAACAGAGTCGTGAGTAATTTCATATCTTATTAACAAGTGACAATGGAAAACATATTTAAGTAAATTTTTAATTTTTAATTTAAAAACCATCAACAATTCATCACAAACCAGTATTTTTAATAGTGTGTATAAACAAAAGTTAAAGACAAACAATAATTTATCCACAGCTTAAAAAATTCTAAACGAATATCTTCTAAGATAAAACTTCGTATTCGTATATTTTTTACCCCATAGAAAACCGTGGATATGTAATCTTACGGCCTAACTCAAAACATACCCAAACATTATCTCGATAATATACCAAAATAACGAGGATAGAAGAAACTCTACTTTATAAATGAGGTTAAATTATATTCTAGTTCAAATTTACTTATTTTAAGCTAACACGTTTTTCACAGTGACGACAATCGTAACCCTACGTAATCTAATACTAACGCTATCCCTAACCCTATTTATAATCAATTGCATTACCGGACTTAACCTATCCCTGAACATCTCTAATACTAACACTAATATTACCTGACCTAAACCTAGCATTTTCTAACAGAACCTGACCCTAACATTAACCTTAACTTAATCTGACTTAATCCTAGCTTCAATCTAGCCAGATTTAATCGTAACCTTAAAGCTACATACCCTAACTCGTCTCTATTTGTCTCGTCTGGGCCTATATCAAAAACATGATTCATTTTACCTATCTAACCATCCATACTTTCAAATATGAAGATCTAGAAATAGAACATGGAAAAAAGTTTATTTTTTAATAAATATTATAAGGCTTTTGGTACCTACTTATCCTAAGCCCTGCTTATCCTAACATAGTCCGACCCTAACACAGCCCTCGCCCAAACCTAAACATATTTGTAATCATAAACAGATATGTATTCATGACGCGTCCCTAATCCTATTTTTTGTCCAATATGCTGTACCTACTATGTTTCAATACCCGACTCTATATCATAAACGTCATTCATGTTTTTTCTACAACACAGATTTTTCATCGTATTTTTAACTGCTGGTCTTTAAATAGAAAAAATAAAAATTTTGGGATTTCACAGATGATTTGGAGGATTCCAACGAACTAGCATTAATCACTTGAATAAGCGCAACATGGTACACTTTGAAACCAATTAGGTTTGTTTTGTATTCGCATTATTAAAAAAAAAGTGTGGTCATTACTAAAACAATTACTGGTTGTCTTGCACCGACATAAATTATATATTAAACTGTATTAAGGCTATGCAGATCGGTATAGCAAATTAGGCTTGGGATGAATATTCACTGGAGGGCGGACAACATTGAAACTTTTTAAGTTAACTCAACTGAAGAGAAGAGCGTGCTGCACTCCGAAATCGATTTATATACCACAAGAAAAACATATTTATATAAAATTAGGGTTTTGGTTATATCACTCAATAGAATGTTATAGATGGTAAGAATTGTTTTAACTTGGTTGTTACACCATTAGGAATAATGATTCCTAATGACAGGAGAAAAATAAGGAAATATATATTATATATTCACAACAATTTATACTTAACCGTTTTTAAAAAGGGCACTTGTATAGATGAAATTTCATCGGACATTTACGTACTAGCTTCCAAAACCAAACATTATATATTTGTGTATATACATATATATATATATATATATATATATATATTCATCAGTTTTTCTTTCTCTTTCGATTTTATGTATTTAATTATTTTGATGTACACACACACACACAGTGAGGG
>CM077108.1:10312089-10334758 GCA_039619505.1 Cimex hemipterus
AGAGAGAGTAAGAGAGAGAGAGAGAGAGAGAGAGAGAGAGAGAGAGAGAGAGAGAGAGAGAGTAAGAGAGGAATAGAGAAAAAATCTCCAATACGGCGTTTAACGATGCTAAACCTTCAAGACCCAACCATCATCAAGGTTTAGTCCATTGAAGCGCCTTTCTAAGTAGAAATTTAATTTTGGGATTTCGACTGTAAGGTTAGACCGTAATTATATAATATAGATCAGTTTAGGAAATTACGCTTGAAATTCTCGAGAGGACTAACGTTTAATTTAGAACTAAAATAGATAATTACATTCTCAATGAAATTATAATTGATCTGATTTTAATATGTTTATTTATGGTATTTTAATACTCATTATGTAATTTATCATGTCATTTTTTCGAATTGGTTCATTTTGTGTACGTTTAGAAGAATTTCATGCTTGTCTGTATTACTAAGGGTTCGTATGGATGGTATTCTGTGATGTGAGTCACGTAGTTTGATTTTCCGTCATTGTCCCTAAATGATCTCATACGTTTGTTTGTATCTGTCTGTTATTTTTTCTCTTGTCTGTTAGCTTTGTTTCTCTCCGTCAAGTAAAGATTACAGAATAATCTGCATCTTGGTACGATCTGGACGAAGAAAACAATTCGATTTTCATCTGCCTACCATTTGACCTATTTTATGTCACTTTCAGGCCAAATATAATTAAGCTTTTAATATACGGAGTCAAATTAGTACAAAAACCGAACTCAGTCCCAACATCGACCTATAATGATGACTATTGATATTAGCAGATGGAAAGCTTGACAATTATTTTAAATTGGTCGAAATGTTGACACATAATTGGATATTTGCGTTTTCATCCAGATCATGCCGAGATCCAGATTAATCGTGAGTAAAAAAGTGATCTGTATTAAAAAGTTAAAAAATCAATATATTACTTTTTTCTTCTGCTATCTATTGCGTCATCCTTATAATTTTGTCCATAATGTGGAAAGTGTGCTATTTACCAAAAACAAAAACTAAGTACATTCTTTCGTGCGGCTTTGCATTTATCTGTCGGCATTGAAATTATCTTACCGAAGTTTTTATACATTATACTGCCTAATGCTAATTCATAGAGGATATGACCGACGACTCCGGTTCGTCCTGATAGAGTCGACAGAGTTCGTGCTCAGTTATGAACGCGGGCGCAAGTAAGCTTTACGCTTTACGTGCATACCGTTAGGGATGGTTTGGGTATATAGATATTTGTCTATATTTATATTGGTAGATATTTGTCTCTGCATTCCGTTATTATGTCGAATGTGTAATTATTAGTGACGTTAATTGATAATTATTCAGATATCGTGAGATGCTGTCTGGTGTGATGTAGGTTTCAGAAAAACAATTTCTTTATCGTGCCAACGTTTCGATCTTTATTCAGATCTTTTTCATTTTGATCCCCGAAGATGACCTAAATAAAGATCGCAGCATTGGCACGATAAAGAAAATTTTTTCTGAAATCTTCATCACAGCAGACCGCACCTCACGATACTTGAATAATCATGTCGAATATTTATGTGTGTCATTTGTGATAATATTTTTGTTTGGAAGTTTTTTGATCTCTTTCTTAAATACTGTTTTAATGCTAAATGAAAAATATTATTTAATTAGGATTATTTTTGCCTTTTGCATGTGAATGTGATTGATCACTCACTATCTTTGGTATCGATTCATTTGGTCTGTGCGTTTAATTTTTGTTAAAACCATAAAATCGTTTTGTTGAACCAAACACCATTAATTTTCTTATTTTTCTGTGTATTGCTTATTTGTTTGCTATCTTATGTTTCGATGTATATCAGTTTTGAGTTTTGATAGATTTTTTTTCTATTCTCAGTTTAAATCGGTCGTGGATAACCTTTTATGATTGGAAAAGGATTTTTTACCACGTGTCCCAAGGGGAGGATATTTGCTCGGGAAACTTCTAAAATCGATCCTTCGGCAATTGGCGGAAAGCGAGCGGGAGTAAAGCTATATTTTACACTCGAATATTTCAGTCGATGACGGAGAGGAAATCAGTCCTCCCATGGGAGAATAACCAGCACAAAGTGAGGGGAGCTGTTTTAGAGAACGAAGCCCGTACTGCTCCATTCCGCCTCTGGATGATTTTTACTGGCTTTTCTCTGTTTTCTCTGTAACTACTTAACCGAGTTCAGGAAATTTACCGTCTTACAAAAACGCGTGTGTTCTTTCGTACGTTTTATCTCTATTTGAAACTTGTTATCTTTGTATTTTGTACACAATTATTTGAAAAATGCAATAGTCAGTCTCGCCGAATAAAAAAGCATGAAAAAAGGATCAATCTGGTTTTTCCTTTTAATACTAGAATTATCGAGTAATAAATTGAAGAAAAAACCTTGTACACAATCTTTTTGATCAATTGCGATCCAAAACACAGTAATTCTTTCAGTTTTTTTTGTTTTTTTTTGTTTTTATTTTATTTTATTTATTTTTTTTAATCCATCCAACCTAAATTTAGATGTATCTTTGCGTGAATCTCCTTCACAAGAATCAAACTAGTTTCCTTACGAGTGTAAAATAAAAATAAAAAAGTAAAAAACAATTTTTGAGCCACAAACTGAAACAAGTTAATCGGAAAAGACAAAAATTTGGGCCTAATCCCAATAAATTATAACAAAGTCTTCAAAAAAATAAATGTATTCAAATATGAAAAAAAATTGATCAATGGCATACGCGGTTAATACCATGTCATTCAAATATAAAAAAATTAAGTGTAAATTGAGATCAATAAGAAAACGTAAATTAAGAGAGAGAGAGAGAGAGAGAAAGAGAGAGAGAGAGAGAGAGAGAGAGAGAGAGAGAGAGAAAGAGAAAGAGAGCCCTTCCTCGCCTTTCGTAGCTCAGTTCGCACTGTACGATTCTGCGGTAGGGAATTAGCTTATCCTTTGAGATAAGCTTCACGCTTTTAAAAATATTGTTATATTTGGTGGAGCAATAAGAATAGGGTTCCTTTAGTGTGAACCAACGTGGCGTAATTTCTTTTCCTGGATCGACAGGATGGCCGACCTGATTGCATTCAAATATTGTAGATAGTCTACAAAGTCACCCAAAACAGAACTTATTCAACCGATCTCACATATCATTCATAAGAAACTTAATTTTACAAAAACGTTAAACTTGAGCTACATGGCAGCAGAACGGCGCCGAACTACCCTTCGAAGATCAACCAACAGACGAAAAAACTAAGTAAAGAGCTACACAAACGAAATAAAGACATTACATGACTTCCTTACCGAAATCTGGCATATCACTGAGATATCATTAATATATCAAAACGAACGAAGACAAAGCGCGGCTATTTTTTGACTAACTGTCTGACTTCTCTTTCTCCACCCAGACGTATAAATAGAATTCCGCACAACAAAGATTTAACAACAAACATACAAGAAAGACTGCTCATCCTGGCATACTTCTACAGCACATTATTGAAAAAAACTTCTTAGTGGAGAAGAAATGTCCCGTATAACTAGTATGATCCCAAAGTCCTCCAAACCTACTCAACAATCAGATTCATACAGCCCTGTTTGTTTCTCTCATGACCAAAATCCTTGAAAAGCATCTCCTAAAAACTCCTAAAAAGATTTATATCAACAGCTGAAACTACTATACCATTCCTTGCCGCCTTGTTAGGTTTCCTCTCGTTTCACTTCTCTATACTTGTATGTATCATCTTCTTTTAAGAAAAAAACTATAATGCTCTATGAGACTCAAGTTTTCCTTGTGGTTTGGTACAAAGGTTAAGGGTTTTTTCCTTTCTAACTAAAAACTCTTTATTCTTTTTTTTCACATATCCCCAGTATGTCAGTTATCCCCCAGGGCAATGTAAGGCGTTTGTTATTCACAATATACACAACTTTTTCAGAGAGAGAACCTATCATCCGAACTCCAATCTTGATCCCTCACTTGCTCTTCATAGCACACAACCCTTTTTAAACTTTATTCAGTCTTGATTTCGCAAAAGACATATTTATAGACGACAGGAAACTAACCGAATTACAAACTACTCCTTAGGATAATGGGTTGTAGATCAAACGTTTATACTCACATTTGGAAAGGCCTCCTCAGACCAGCGTGGATCGGAATTGAATTTTCTGGTTCAACGAGAACATGCAAGTTACTATAAAATCCAATCTATCCAATCAAAAACACGGAGAAATATATTAAAATTCCACAATTCGTTTGAAACGGTTGCGGTGGAGGGATGTCTTGAGAGATTAATGGACTCAATGTGAGTGGGTAACTTCTAGTTGCCTTCTCTTAACATTAATAATATGAAAAATGGGAAAAACGAGGGTAAATTTAAAAAGTTGAGTTTGAGATGGGAGCAAGTGCCCGAGCGGATCGAAGTCACGATAGCTCAAGTGGGAGAGAAGCCGCGCATCAAGCCGAAGGTCTTGGGTTCTAATCCTCTCGTGGCACTAACGTTTGTATCTCAATTAAAAACCTTAATTACTTTTCATAAAATTCAATTTTGAAAACGAACCTCCTCATTGTGTCTTTGAAAATCTAGAACTGACCGTTGTAAGATGACTCTGAAAGGAGGCAGTATATGACCCTGAACCCATGAGCTTCCACATTAAAAAAAAATTAAATAGATTACTGAACATTTCAAAAGTGGCATAAAAAAGGTGGGAAAATACAAAATGGTTAGTTTAAGATGGGAAGTCAGTGCCCGAGCGGATCTAAATCACGGTAACTCAAGTGGTCGAGGACCTGTGCTTCATGCCGAACGGCATGGGTTCGAATCCCCTCGTGACACTGACTTTTTTTATCTTAACTAAAAACCTTAATTAATTGAATGATATTAATTGGTCAAGCTGACCATGGAAATTAGTGAATATTAATAATATGCTATTTTATACCTGCAATCTCATTTGCTTGTTGCGATTAAAAACTACAATTTTAAAAGTCATAATAATTAGAAAAAATTGGTAATTTTCACAAATATTTTGACAAATGATTGAACTCACTATCGGCACAAGTTAACATTGGTTACGTCAAATCTGGCGTAAGTAAATAGGGTTGTTTATTATAACGGCAACTTATGTTCTGCGTTTGCCCGTCACTCGGACCAGAAGTGACCCACCTCTACGTGACCTGTTATGACCTGCGTGATTACGTACTAAGTAACATTTGTCCCTGTGCCTGGGCATGCAATTATTGGTTAACATCAAAGGCATTAACAAGTGGTAATAAAAGGCCAAAACTGGAGACTAGCATTATCAAAATTGAATAGCCCAATTGAATCACGTACCGTTTCATTAAATCAACAATTATAATTCTACTTACAATAGAAAACAATGTAACAATTCATACTGTGTTTTATATGAAAAATGATTTTCTGAAGCTTTTCTTGGAAATGTGAAATAATATGGAAAACTATTAACTCATAATAATCATAGAAGACGGAACTTGTTTGTACTAAATTTCATACGTCAGCGCTCTTTCTTATTACATAAACTTTGCTTTCTAATATTCAAACTTTCTGATTTTAAAAAAGTTCGGCCATGCTAAGCCCCGTAAGTATCATACACAATCGTGCCCGCCTTTAATATTCTATAAAGGTTTCTGAGTCTAATCCTGTTTTAACGAAAGTTTCGGATTGACGTGTACGGATGAATAATGTTACATGTAATTTATGTTAGCTTAATTTAGACTCACATCAGAATGGTCAAATCTAAAGCCAGAATACACAATGGTGCTTCTGTTGAATTTACATGACTGAGTTCCATACCGGGGGCAAGTTCGAAAAATGGGTCAAAAATTAGTTATTCATGGTGAATACGGGGACAGCCTGACATAATTGCTTATTTAATATTAATTAGAAACTGATAGTATACATCAAAGAAATTGAGGGTTTATATAGATAAAACTGTATTGGTGTATATTTTTTGGTAAGATGCTTTTAAATACGTTCTTAAATTTGGAAAAAAATATGCATATTTCAAAAGTGGATATCAACAATGTACACTAAAAATTTGTAGAATTTGTCATAAAACCTTGTGCGAATAACACAACATCTTAAACTATAAGTATTGGTAATATGCAATTATATGTCTTTTTTTAACGAGGGTTCGCTACAGGAGAGGTCATGCAAACTCTCAGGGTGCCGGTGTTTTTAAAAAAAAAAGGCCTATTTGTAAGTACATTGGGTTCGAATCCAGCAGTGCTGTTAAAAATTTTGGAACGTGAAATAATCTAGTTTTGTATAACTCTCTTTTCCACTTTTGGAAAAGCGTGGAGATGTTTTTTCATTGTGCTTAACCTATAAGAAAAAATTAAAATCAACAACTTTCGAGGAGTATAAACTAGTATAATTTAGGCCTAAATAACATAGTCTAAAATCCGTAATTTTTATGAAAATCATTTAGAGAGACAAATAACGAAAATAATTATTAGTTGCTCCGCTTAGGTAAAATCTACATATTCAAATTTCTGATATTGTTAAAATTATGCATTATAGTAAGACATCCTAAACTTTTTCTCGTGTTTCTGATTTTAAGAGGTAAATGCTTTTAATTGGCGGATTTTAAAAGTTAAGGACATATGTAAACGTGGTATTAGAACGGTAGAAGATAATGGTGGCAAAGAACTTATTTCAGAATTTAACTTTTACTAGCACCAATAATTTGTCTAGAACTGCAGCGCCATTAACGGAAAATCTGCATATATGTACCACCAAAACGACAGGTATGTTATATAAATAAAATAATCTTTTAACTTACTCATTTAATTGTTAAACTGTCTTACTTATAACATCCTGTAACACAGATTGGATGTCAAACGACCCAACACATCTGAACCCTGCCCATTAAGATAATTACGAAGTTTACCTTCCCAAATATTTCTTTACAAACCTATACCATGGTAAGGACTCAACTTCTAAAGAATTTCGACACATTTAAGCAGAAAGGCAAATAATGTTAATTAAGTAATTGAAATAAAATTATAATGATTATATACTTAATTACTTCAAATTACATAATGAGTTACGGGTTAATATAAAATAAAATGATTTCAACATTATTTTCCGTTATAATTTTTTGTTGTGAAAATGAAAACATATAATGAGGCGCGGAAATAGAATCCGTTTAAAATGATTAAATGACTGAAAGTAAAGAATAAGCAGATAACAATGAAAAATGGAAAATGTTGTCTATTCATGCAATAGTCCTTATTGGTAGAAAAAAATAACTAAAACCTGTAAATATCACGGTTATTGTTTTGGAAAGATATTTAAGATAGCGAACCGTGCTTCTTGATTTTATGAAGGTAAAGTTAAAATTAAGTATTGATAAAAAGAGTGAACTTACTGGAAATCATTGCTAGCGTAACAGTTTCCAGCCAAGGAACAGCCAAGGACGGAACAGGAGTCGTTTCTGACAAGAGGGACATCTTCTTCGTCGGCCGTCATTTCGTAGGTGATATTGAACCCGTAGACGTCTAGCAGGTCATCGAGGACCCTGAGGTGGTTGCCCACGAGCTGGTCGAGCTTGAATTCAATGACAAAATACTGATTTCTCGTGTAAATCCAGCTCGTGGTGATGACGTTCTGCTCGTTCACTTCGAAAATGCGTTTCGACTCCAGAGGAAAAGGCGACAGCGGCTCGTAAAAGCTGTATTCCGTGAATGTGACACCCGTGGAGACGAAGAGCTGCGTCAAGTACACCACGATCGACGACGGCGGCTGGGCCGATGAATCTATGACCCAAGTGCAAGATATAGGTACCTGGAAAGGTCCCGGAAATCCAGGCGTCTGGATAACGCCATTCCTCTCGGTTAGAGTGCCACCGCACGATTCCTCGGAAAATGCAGGACCGACGAGCAAAATCGCGCACAACACGGACACCAACATTGTACACTAGCAAAGCTGATTCACGCCCATTGTCGCACTCCCTTGTCCTCTGCCTGTAACAGACAAACCAGCCAATTAACTTTTACATTTCTACTGGGAAACAGCCTCCATTTCTACTTATCACATCTACAAATCACACTGCATTATTAATACATCAGTCAGATCTGAAGGAGAAAATATTATCTTCAGTATCATCAAACAATAAAAACGTAAACCTGTCGTTAAAGTAGTTATAACATTATACAAATAAACGACGACTGTCCATCGTAGCATAGTAACATTGATTTCATCGTTATCACCAATGTTTTTAATTGTGTTCATGAACGGGATTCTAACCCACATCTTCTGCTGTATACGCCGCTGTTCTTCCACTTCAACTCGATCCACTCGGGCACCAACTTCCTCAATCAAGGTCAATCCCACCTTTTGAATTTCCCCTTCTTTTTTGCCGCATTTTTCTCCAAGAATCCAATCCGATTACAAGACATTTGAAAAATGGCAAAAAGGAGGGTAATCTCAAAATGTGGGGTTGAAATAGGAAGTTGGTATGCGAGTGGATCGAGGTCACGAAAGCTCAAGTGGTAGAGCAGCGGCGTATCTAGCCGAAGATCGTGGGTGCGAATCCCGCTCGCCCCATTGACATTTTTATCTCAAGTAAAAACCTTAACTAATTGTAATATATTACTTGGTCAAGTTGACCACGAAATTACTGAATTTAATTATCACCAACGTTTGTATCACTTGCTTGGCTGATATAAAATTCAATATGTCACATAAAAAAATTCTGAATTACTCATTATTGGCACATATTGTACGTCATAATATACATCTCAAAACATGCCTGGTTTTATATGGCCGTAATAAAAAATCAAATCTGTAACGTAAACAGGATTCAATTATTGCCTGAGTGAGGAAGCAGGAGAGACCGCCCCGTTTCGTCACTTCGTAACCCACTCGACGGTGCGTTAGCCGAGGGCGTCGAATGTTTGGTTCACGTTGGTTCACGGGTAAACCGAATTCCGATTAACGAATTTGATTTTTATTTAATTCCCATCTGAAACCGCTACTTTTAATAACAACCATTAGTCTTCTTCAGCCCATTCCGGTTGGAAAATCATCAAATCTCGATTAATCAAAAATTTGAGTGTAGACAAACAAAACCCGCTTTTTAAAATCAATATTTTTTTTTACTTCATTTATTTATATCTACAACTGTACATACATGACATGCAACCAGCAGATTGGATTTCAGACTGTGTGTTTGGCATTATGGGCGCTATAGAGAAAGCTACCCACCGGCAGCCGCTCTGGATTAATGAAATGATATTAATCATTTATGAGGTCTCTTATCCATATTCTTTTCAGACGTTTACGTGGTAATTGTGGGGAATGGAGTAATCGTATTTGTGTGTTGGTGTGATTTTGTAATTTAATATGAAAACGTCTGTAATATGTTTTGATGGATGAAAAAACTGTTGGGATTTGAAGATCTCTGTGAAGTGTATTATTGTTTACATAAAATGGGGCAGAAACAATTAGTCTTAAAATTTTGGATTGAAATCTTTGTAATCTTTGAATATTGGAACACTTGGGCGATCCATATACTTGGCACCCATACATCAAAATTGGTTTGAGTAGGTATATGTATGTCGAAAGTTTTGATTTTAATGGTAATTTTGATTGTCTGTTGAGTAGGTAATAAAGAATTTTAAATCGTTTGTTCAGTGTCTGTTTTTTTTAATCGTGTGTGTGGATTCCAAGTTAGTCTTCTATCAAATGTAAGTCCTAAATAGTTAACTTTGTCGGATTGTGGAATAGGTTCATTGTATAAGTAGACATAGGGCAAGTCTCTCGACGGAGTGTAAAGGTGATATGTTGTGACTTTGAGGGATTAAACTGTATTTTCCAAAGATTGCTCCATTTCTCAATTGTTGATATGTGGTTTTGTAACATGAGTGACGCTTGTGTAGAAAAGAAATGGCTTATTAATATGGCGGTGTCATTTGCGTATGTGGCGGTAAGTGTATTCTCATTTGTGGGCATATCAGAAGTAAAAATTGTGTACAACAGCGGAGCGAGTATTGACCCTTGTGGCACACCCGCAAGCACTTCTTCCATCCCAGAAGTCTCCGTACCCTGGTTTACTGCGAAAAATCTCTCTTTAAGTTATGATTGTATAATCAGATAATATACCTGGGGTAAAAATAATTTTAATTTATATAATAATCCCTCATGCCATACTTTGTCGAAGGCCTGAGAAACATCTAGAAACACTCCAGTCGCGTACAGTTTCTGCTCGAGACACGAAGTAATGAAATCTGTCACTCTGTGAAGTTGATGAGTGGTGGAATGATGGGTTCGAAAGCCAAATTGATGGTGTGGTAAGATGTTCGAAGTAGCAATAGAGATAATTCTTTTGTAAATTAATTTTTCGAATAAGGAACGAGTAACAAACTAATAGGACGATAAGATGATGTGGAGCTTAAATTTTTATGGGGCTTTGGGATCATTTTAATGTAAGAAAGTTTCCATTGTATGGGGAACAATAACACAGGTTCTTCACCCTGAAGGCCAACTAAGGGGAAACCTGAAAAATTTTGTATTTTGTTTGTTCCGGTCAGTTCATTGAGATCGTACAAAGTATAAGTTGTACATTTTCTATATTCAACACTTTATGTAATGAATGATTCCACGTAAGTCACATTTTTGGAACGTCAACTGTCTTTAAATTAGTCAAATATCGTCAGTTGCGGTCTGGTGGGATCTAGGTTTCAGAAAAACGTTTTCTTTATCGTGCCAACGTTTCGACCTTCATTGAGCTCATCTTCAGGGCCTGGGATTTAAAAACGTTGTTTACATTTAACACTTTCCCACATCCTAAATGTATTTGTTAAATGTAAACAATGTTTGTAAATCCCCAGCCAAGGTTACCTACCATTTCAGTGCAATATTGAAAGGATTGTGTAGAGATTAGTGAACTATAATAGATAATTATTAAGATGTCGTGAGATGCAGTCTGGTGTGACTGTTGTGGGCACTCTGAACACGATACGCAAGACTGGCATAAGTACACACAAGGCAAACTCTTTGAGTCCTGGAAATGATCTCGATAAAGATCGAAACGTTGGCACGATAAAGAAAATGTTTTTCTGAAACCTACAGTGACAGACCGCATCTCACGATATGTAACTAATTGTCGATTAACGGTCACTAATCTCTACACGTTTCTTCAAATTATAAGTTTCTTTCCGGCTTGGTAAGCAGTGTTGCGTCTATTTTTACATAAGACTTTATACGCCTAGTAGTATAGATTGAAAATACAAAACATTTACAATTCGTTAATGATTTACAAATATAATACCAGCCCTTAGCTCGTGGTCAGCATATATGATCTTACACGGAGAGACGCCATCGGATGGATTATCTTAAGACCATGTTTTCAGCAGATATCTTCAACAACGATTGATCTGTTCTTAATAGTTTTTTTCTAATCGCTGTTGTTTTTTTATATATTCCCATTTGGATCGCGTATATTAAAGGTAGTATTGGGTTGTCCGGAAAATAATGCAGGATTTTGGTATTAAACAAAACAAAAGAAACTAGTTACTTTAAAGCAATGTTCTTTAATCAAAATAATTTCCCATACTCTCAATACATTTCTCCCAACGTGTTGGTAACTTATTAATTCCGTCTGAGTAGAATTCAGAATTTTTAGAATTGATAAAGTCAATAAATGCATTTTCCAGTTCCGTTTGATTTTTGAATATTATGTGTTGTAAGTAGTGGTCCAGGTGTCTAAAAAAATGGTAGTCAGTAGGCGAGAGGTCCGGAGAGTAGGGTGGGTGAGGCAAAGTTTCATAGCCAAGCTCCAATAATTTTTGTGACGTTACACGTGACACATGTGGTCGAGCGTTGTCATGCAACAAAATGGGCCCTTTCCGATTGACCAAAGAGGTGGTCAGCGACGGTCGTTTTACTGACTTTGAGTTGCTCTGCAAGTTCTCGAACAGTTGTTTTGGGGTTTTCTTCCACCACTGATCGCAGAACATCATCATTAAGAGAGGAAGGCCTTCCACGACCTTCTTCATCTTCAAGGCTGAAATCTCCCTCCCGAAATTTTTTAAACCACCTTTGCACAGTGCACTCATTAACACAACTCTCGCCCCAGACTTGGTTAATGTTTCTAGCCGTTTGGGCTCCGCTTCGGCCGAGTTTAAACTCGTAAAAGAAAATCGTACGAAATTCTCGCTTTGACATTATAAGGATGACTGAATTATTTCCAAGTAGCGGAATGCTACAGAGGTAAACAAACAATATCATTTGGAAGAGGATTAATAAGTGTTGACATTCATACAAATGAATAATCCCGTAAACGTAAACAGAATATTTTATATAGATTTTTTTAAATGAAAACTTAAAATCCTGCATTATTTTCCGGACAACCCAATATTTAGTATTTTGCAAGATTGATTTTTTTTTGTAGGTCAATTTCCTTCTGTATGTGAGCGCTGTTTATGCTCTAACTTTTAGGTATCCATATTTTGGTGTTTTTTGATTTCTAGTTTATTTTTGGTTTTTATGTTCTAGCTTGTCTGATATTTTTGTATTATTTATATTTATACTCTAAATAAAAGAGAAAATGCATTACTGAAAACTATTGAATAATTACACCCTTCGAATTTTAGTAAATTAATAATGTACACTATTTACTTACATGTGAGTATAATTCAAAATTTAGCGCTGTTTATTTCTTCATAATTTTCTAAGAAAGCACGATGCAGTTGTTGTTTTTTTTTTTTCAATGCACTTTAAAGAGAAAATAGTCAATGGCAATAAAGAGCCGCTCTTCAAAACCCTCCATGTCACAATTATACTATTAAAGCTGAGTAACCCTATCCGTATAATACTTAGCAATCTCAATCTAGGATGCATTTGAAACATTTGGGCCGAATGAAAAACCTTAAAGGTTTCCTTCTCAACAGTCCGGGACACCTTTCAGGCGAATTGAAAAGGCGTGAATACAAAAGAGACTTTTTTCGCATCCCTTTGTTCGCCTGGTCGAAGCGAACATTCCAGAGACATAAAAGGGCCTCATTTGTAAACGAACACAGTCGGTCATATCGTTGAAATTGTCCAATTCAAGGTGTTAAAAGTGTTTACTCAAAACACCTATGTAGCATTTCATTATAACGTACTTAATTATTCATATATCGTGAGATGAAGTCTGATGTGATGTAGATTTCAGAAAAACATTTTCTTTGTCGCGCCCACTTTTCGATCTTTATTATCATCTTCAGAGCCTGGGATTTAGAAAAGTTGTTTACATTTACAAAATACATTTAGGATGTATAAAAGTGACTTTATACAATACAAACTATATTTTATTTTCAATCAAAATATTTCTACTCAGTCAAAGTGTTTGTCTTCTGTGTACTTGTGCCATTATTTCGCGTCGGGTTGGGAGTACAGCAAAATGTCGCTGGCACTCCCAACACGACACGTAAGAAGAGAAAAATCACGATATCTTACTAATTATCGATTAACGGACACTAATCTTACGTACTTAAAAAAACATACCAAACAATTCAGGAAGTGAAAGCGTCATATTTACAAAAGGCAAACCTCATATTCCACAAGACAAGAAATGCTAAATTTAAAAATTTCGTACAACTGTAATTTGAATCGTTAAAAAATTGAATTGTTCCTAATTTGTATGTGGTGACAAGTGAGACAGGTGTAATTAGGAGTAGAAACCTTACTCTTAGGCAGATAAATTTAAGGTTTTAAGTGGTTTAACAGGCCTCTCTTGTCTGTAATCAACACGATACTACCGGGCACATCTCGTCTAATTTCCCTGTAATTAAACGTGGATTGAATTCGTGAAAAAAGGGAATCATGATAAGGATCAAGATAAATTTGATTGAGAATGAATTCACATTTCTTTCAACGATGAAAAAATTTCAAATCACATCAGTAATATTCGGGTGTTTTATTCATGTGTCATCATTAGCATAAGTTATGTAAAAACGGTATAAAACCAACTTGGAACAAGGCCTGCCAGTCGGTTCCGATAATGGTTGGTTAAAAAAATTGTTTTCCTCAACATCTTCAGAAATATCGTTTTAAATGGTACTCAAATTTTGTCGCCTGCTTTTTGTTGATGGTAGCTCTAATTGATCACAATACGAGCAGAAAAATTTGATTTCCAAATCACTCAATCATGTTGTTATTTAAAGTTTGTTCGCGTCTCAATTAAGGTCTCCCTGTTAGATTGATTGGAGCGTATACAATAATGCGTGTACGTCCTAAATTGTCAGCGTTTGAAAAGCAAAAGTTTCAATTGTTTAAGCTTCAGAGGAGGTATTCCTAACTAGGACTTATTTTATTTACATTGAGTTTTGCTCCTAAGCCACCTTCTATCTGTTTCTATTTTCCCTCAGCTCTTGACGTTTTCTACTTATAAAGATTACTTTTCCCCAACTTTTAAGTAGTTAGAAAGATCTGTTCGTGATCTCACGCATTTTGTGATATGCTATATCTCCATCACTTTGAATGGCAACTACATTTAGAGGTCCATCACAAAACTTGGAATAAAGGCTCTAATCTGCTATCTTTAAATTCCACATGACTTTTCAGGGTCGAAGGTCTCTAGCGGAAAGTCGGGCCATTCGTACTTTCATTATCGTCTGTCCAAAATCACCCGGTGCGTGAATTAAGGACCGTCACCCATCTCAAACGTTTTGGCGTTCAAAATATCCACTACCACTTGCCCAACGGCACTACTTCTGGCATCTAGTCCATAAGTGATTTCTACTCGAGCTTGTTTTTGCTTGTTGAATTGCGGATTGTCCAGTAACAGTAAAACGCCGGTCAGATTTTTCTCTTCCAACAATTCGACTAAGCAGCCCCCAATTTTATCCCCTTCGTGTGCGAGGTCTCAGATCAAATTGTAAATCTCTGGCCTTAGGAATGTCAACACTGTATAACTTGAAATCTGATGGAAATATTTTTGACAGAGGCACACCTATGTTATACTTAATGCAGAGAGGCCTTAGCTTAGGGATGTTGTGGTTAGTTTAACCATCTGTGCTCCAGAATATTGCGTTCAGCAGGATGCTTATATTATTGGACAGTTATAGACTTTTCATCTCAACTAAAAACCGTAATTAATTGTGTTATATTAATTGGTCGAACGGACCACGAAACCAGTGAATTAATGATTTAAAATGAAGTATACTTCACTAAAGCTCTCCGTCGCCATTTCAATTGTCGTCTAGAATCCAAACAGATTACACGATATTTGAAATATGGCAAAAGGAGGCAAAACTCGTAAGGTGAGGTTGAGATGGGGAGTTGATGTCCGAGAGGATCGAGGTCACGATAGCTCAGGTGGTAGAGCAGCGGCGTATCTAGCCGAAGGTCGTGGGTTCGAATCCCTCTCGTGCCATTAGCTTTTTTTCATCTCAACTAAAAACCGTAATTAATTGAGTTATAGACTACCATTTTTTTTCCAGGAGGCAACGGCGGGAATCGAGTCTACTAGCCGAGAGTCTCTTACGCTAACCATTCGGCTACCGCTCCTCCCCCGACCACTAAATTCCACTACTTTCTCCAGAGGGCACATAGTTTAGGATTTATTTTTTGTTTAATGGCTGTAATAATCTTGTCTTATGGCTTAAGTTTGAGATGTGGATTGGTCTCAAATTTCAGAAGAAAGAGTAGGAATCGAACCTATAACTTCGAGTAGTCGTACCTACGATCCAAGAGGCCACCAATATTTATCAGATTTTTTCCATATGGATTAATATATTTAACACGATTTTTATCGGTAGAAATTTATTACTTGGTTGTGTTTCTCTTTAAATTGAAATAAATCACGCACCAAAACCTTTTTTCCGCGTGAAAGTGGCTTTTCCACCCTCTAAAAATAAGTACGGCAAAAAGGGGTTCGTCCGAACGTAAAAGGGTGCTGGCAAAGGTTAAAGGCATATGGGGCCGCTTGGCTTAGGTAAATGTATAAGCCAGGGGGAGGTTAGGCTGTGTGCGTCTGTTGAAGGGGAAGTGAAGTCCCACCGGTGGGACTTGAAATATCAAGAGCCTTCCTTAGCTTTATGTAAGACTGCCAATATTCCCGAGTCCACTAGTACATTATTCATTGATACTTTTGATGCCAATCTCTGGGCCACGCAGCAGAAATTTATTGTCCTTTGACGTTCGCACTACAAAGAACATGACTATATATTAAATATTTACCTAATATTCTATGTTTGATATTGCTTTTTGCACGTTGTTGATGCATGTTGTATAAATAAGGAAAATATTAACATTGATACTTAATCTATACTTAATGAAGGTCTAGTTTTCAGCACCTATTAATTTTGTCTGATTTATTCAAACAGATAAAATTAATTAAAATTAAAATTATTTATACTATTGCTCCAATAAAAAGGCGCTAAAAGATTATTTGTAAATATTAACGGGTAAAGTGATAAAAGATTTTATACGGCAGGCCTTTCGTGATTTTTCTCCTGATTATTGGGGAAATATTGTTGAACTCGCAGTGACCGTAAGAAACCACCGATTCCATGTAATAAATCCTTTTTTTTTTCTCACCATGCCAGAGTTTTAAAATTGGACCCCTCGTCCAAAAAACACGTTTAATCCTGTCATATAAGATAAACGAAACCATTAATTTTGTTCGAGAGCCAATAAAACTGGCCGAGCGAAGCAATTATCCAGCGGCATTAGCCCCAGCAGACAAAAGAGGTTGACCCCCTACACGTTTAATTAACTTCCTCTGCAATTAGGAACTTAGTTTCTATTAATTATTTGACGCCAAAATAATTTCCAGATGTCAGTCACAGTTGAAACAGCAATTGATTTTGATTGCGAATGAATTACAAAAATATATTACTCGGAATGGCAAACCGAATGTGTAATTTTAATTTTTATGTTGTTTCTTGCATACCATTCACAAAAAAAATCGCAGATTATTTAGGGTACATATTTTTAAACAACAAAAACTTAAGGGCAGCACGGTGGATAATTTTCTCACAAATTAAAGGGGTAGTTGTGTAATTAAACTATCTTGATCCAGTCTATGATTAAACCTTGCTGAAAAAAATATTAGAGAGACAAATTTACTAATTATTATAAATGACAAGAGATAAGACTATCAGGGTTTTAGGTAGTCTCAATTTATAATTATTTAAATTTTCTCGTGAAGATAAATTAGACAAGAATTATCACACGAGAAATCTTGTTCCTTAATTATATAAAATTCTATAGTGAAATCTTTCTCAATTTTTTCCATGCATAAATCAGTAATATGCTTAAATAATATTTTTTGTTAATTTTTAATTATTTTATCATCTTCTACTTAATTATAGAAATAATCAATTAATTATGCAGAATTTGTTCGAAATGAAAAATTTTTGACACAGGCGGGATTCGAACAAAAGATTTTCTGGTAAATACGCCGTTGCTCTACCACTTGAGCTCCGCGGCTTCTATCGTCCATGACACAAATTTTTCATTTCGACTGCCCGATTTTATTGCAATTTTAGCAAATAGCAGCTTCATACAGAAACACATTTTATTCACGATTGTAGTACATTAGTCCTGGGTTCGAATCCCGCATCCAAAATAAATTTTTACTCTCTGACCTACTCTTCTTCTTGTATTTGTTCCATAAATAAACAGAAATCAATAAATATTGTGAAATATTTATTCAATTATTCAGAGAGTATAAAAAATAGCGTTGATGGTTGCCATTTTGGTTTTTAAAAAATTGTCTTACACTTTGTCGTAGATTTACAGGGGTACGAGAAACATTTAAAATGCCCTTCTGAGAATTATTCTACTTGACCGTTCATTTCTCGGGACTAGAGATTTATAACCTTGGATTCCTCGGATCGTATTGTGTTTTTACAAATAAAATACAAAATGTAGAAGGAAAATTATGTTTAAGGCCCAAGCTGACTTAGGTTTTTGTGCTTAACCACCCTGTATATTAAATAATTAGCTTGGTTTCCCCGGAAGTGGTTCTCCGTGTACAAATTTAATAAGAAGGTTTTTCAACTGGATTTAGTCTCTTTATTAAGAATTTAAAAATCCTCCACTGCATTATATATATTAACCCGTATAAATTATAACCACACTTTTTTTCTTTTTGCCACCTTTCATATTTGTATTTTTCAACTCTTGGACATAGAGTTGAATTGCATGGATCTCAGCTTTGACAACAGTTGGGATTATTCCAAGGGGTTTTGCTAGGATGTAGGTTGGTCGTTCCCTAGACGCATTCCCGTTTCCAACTTTGATCTATCTGTACCACATGTTATATTCCGCAAACCTGAAGCCACTTTTCTTATAATGTTGATGTGGATGTGGATGGATGGATACCAGGGACTGAGCACTGCAGCTGTACAGCTTATTGTACTATACCCTGGCTCCATTTTCGGGGTAGGGCTCACAACACAAAGTGAACTTGAGCCCCCGTTGTACCAGTGTTCTTCCATCGAAGAAACTCATTTTTGAAGGAGGTTGGGACCAGGTTCAGGGTCGCTGAGACCCGGTCCCGCCTCTTCCATTGATGAGTGCCGTGTCAATTTCTTTTAATTGCGGCCACCGGTCCCCTTAGGCGTCAGAAAAATTCCAGAGGCGAAGGTGGGGATCGAACCCACAACCGCAGGGTCTACTAGCCGAGAGTCTGACGCCTTAACCACTCGGCTACCGCGGCCCCTTCTTATAATGTTCTCCGTTATCTATTATCACTTCAGACGGTATGCCAAAGGCCAACTCATTCCAGCCAGAATTTTCTGTTCGTTCCACCTTAGATCTGACTTTATTTCCGCATATGTCAGGAGTCTGTTGTAACTCTTAAAATTCACCTTTCGTACATAAACATGAAATGATGGAATGTCTAGTATGGTTACGGTTGGGACAGGTATGCATAGGTATCCCTGTTATAGTAAGACACGCTAGACGTACAATTTGTAGCTTGTTTTATGATTACTTATTCAGTACTGCTTTGGCCACTATACTAGATCTCAAAACATGGAAACTCGCGATAAGTGTTGAAAATTTCAAGAGGTGTTCTATTACCTATACACAACAAAAACTTCTTATAAACCCATGACCTTATTTGAACGACAAAGGAGTAATTTTTGGTGTTGGGATTTGTATTAATTTTTGGCATAGGTTCACTAAATTGCAGAATCAGAATTACTGCCTCTAGAAAAAGCTAATGGCTGGTGCCACCTGACAAAAAGTTAAAGTTGCTGTAAGAAAACTTATTTACATTGCAAAATATATAAAACGTTATGCACAAAAAATTCAGAAAATAGAAATGTTGAATTGGTAATGGTTAATAACTACGAACTCCTGGAGCTTTGCAAATTCTCTCAAAAGTTCTCCAGGCCATTGGTTTCCAGCTGTCAATCCACCTTTTTAGATTGCCCTTCTGGAGGGCCCAAAGGTTTGCATGTTCTGTGGTGCTTAGTGACCGGTAATCGATAATTATTTAGAATTCGTCAGATGCGGTCTGGTGTGATGTAGATTTCAGAAGAACATTTTCTTTCTCGTGCCGTCTTTTCGATCTTTATTGAGATCATCTTCAGGGACTGCGATTTACAAACATTGTTTGCATTTAACCATTACAGCAAACAGGAAAATCTGAATAGCATTATCAGCACAAGAATGGCACAGAAGAAAAACACTTTGAGTGAGGAGAAATACTTGGATCGAGTCTAGAACTTCTAGCATTGTATATATATATTGTATATAAATTCACTTTTCCACATCCAAAATGTAATTGTTAAATCTAAACAGTATTTGTAAATTCAGGCCCTGAAGATGATCACAAAAAAATCGAAACGTTGGCACGATGAAGAAAATGTTTTTCTGAAACCTACATCACATCAGACCGCATCTCACGATTTCTAAATAATTTCGGATACTGTTGAAAAAACCGGTGTCGATGATAGGAGGGGACGCTCAATTTTTCCAGCAATTCATCTGGCTCTTGGGTTTCCAGTCCGTGTTTTACAGTTGGATTCAATCAGTTTACTTGTTATCAGGTATCAGGTTGGTGACTTAAATTGTGACTTTGTTTCTTAATCTTGCTGATATGAATTGCATTACAGCTACTGCTGCGTGGAGAGAATACCAAGCTCGTTTACCACGAGACGTTCCAGCAGACCGCATTTACAAACAACTTCATCAGAAGGAGAGGGAAACTGGTTCTTTCACTTCGAGAACTAGGAAAATATAATTTCCCGAATAGTGGTGATTTCGTTCCAATCTCGTAGGTAAGGGTACAATTCTTCCTGGCGGAGGGTATCCCAACCTTTCCACTGTGAAACAATGCATAATTTCCTCATTCGCATCAATTCACTTATTTTCTGATTGTCTTTCTTCGTTCTTCGATGAAAGGATGAGTTTTCCTCTGCCTATGATGAAGTCGTTGTATCGTCCAACATTATAATCAACTAAAGAAATGACAGTAAGAATCATCCTTGAGAGCGCTCTTGGACAGGTTAAAACTAAAACGTATTACAATTAATTTACGTTTTTATTTGAAATAAAAAAGTCAATGGCACGAGAGCGATTCGAACCAACGATCTTCGCCTTGATTCACTCTACCACTTGAGATATCGTGACCTCGATCCACTCGGACACCAACTTCCCATTTCAACCCCACCCCAATTAGTCAAGCGGACCGCGAAATCAGTGAATCTAAAAAATATTAATAAGTTTAATTTAAAACAAAACTTTTGAACTATATATTTATAAATTGGATATGCAAATTTTTAATGAAAAAATCAAAAACCATTCTGCATAAATCATAAGGTGTTTTTGGTTGCAGGTTTAGACGAATTTAATTTTCTCTCATCTTAGAAGAAATCTATTCTTTTTTATTTTAGATTGAAAAAATTAATCAGACAATCAAATTCTGATACAGAAAAATTATTTAAAAGACTTTGTGCTTTTTACTCCATTTCTGTATTGAAAGTTTTATGTAAACATCGATTGAGGTTATATATTCGTTTATATCATTGTTAGCTTTTATTATACAGTTTCTTTTGTTAAAAGTTTTCAACGGAGCTTTTGTCCGATTGTCGTGCGGGCGTTGAAAGCGTTTGAAAAGTTACCAGGCCGCCTATGCGGGTAGTACACTATCGACATATTACTGAATGGAAATACGCAGTGATAAGAGGTGACTGTGATGCCCTGTGTAATTTTACGGTTATGCCACCCCTTTGTAGTTTATCGTATCCGCCCTAATCTCCTGTGGCTATAAATAACCGGCTGTTCCCTGCCCATAACACGGCATAAATACGGGATGGCGTCAAATCATCGGAAACAAATTACCAACAGATTTGGTTACATTTCAATACGCGTAACAAATTTCCGTACTGAGCGGCTTATCCGGCTTAATAAACCCGAAGGGTGACTTTAAAAAAATCATCCAAAAAAATTACCCCGTAAATTAATTATTGCTGCCCATTCTACCGGATAAACAAACTTTTTTCTCACCCAGAGGGAAAATGTAACGTTTTGGCTTATTATAGGGGTAACTGTGCCATGGAAAAATTGCACGCCGTCTGGGGATGTTTTTTTACGGCACCTGCCATAAGGGCAGATTACAGAATCATTTATAAGGTACTTTCAAAGGTGAGTCTTCTCGGTGGGACTTCCCTTGAGTGGTTCCACTAGCATTCGGCTGTTTTTCATAAGAAACTCGATATTCCTTGTAAAGTTGATTCTTTAATTATTAACAACCATTTTCCGGCATTTATTTTTTATTTCCTTTCTTTTTCCTTTTACGTAAGGAGAATATTTTATGTCTACAGCTTTTCGATAAAAAACAGGGACATTAAAAATAAAAAGTACTTGCTTGAAAACAATATTAACCTAAAAATATGCATTTACTATAAAATATAAATTATAAACGATGGGTTTTTTTCTCAAACAGTCAAAAATTGAACAGTTTACAGTTTTTTTACTTATGCATTTATTGACGTTTTGTTTTCATTTCAAACTTTATATAAGATAAAAACTGGAATATGATGGTTTTTTTCTTTTTTTCCTTATGCGTATATAGACCTTTTTTATTTTCATTTTAATTTTTTATACAAATTTCAAATATTATTTGTATTGGGATTGAATTTTAATATTTCTGTTAATTTTGACTTGACGATAACAGTAGTGTTATTTATAAATTCGATGAATTACGGTTTTATGTTGAGATAAAAATAAAATATATTTAAAAGAGGGAAAATTCAAAAGGTGTGGTTGAGATGGGAAGTTGTCCGAGTGGATCGAGATCACGATAGCTCGAGTGGTAGAGGAGCGGCGTGTCTAGCCGAAGATCGTGGGTTCGAATCCCGCTCGTGCCATTGGTTTTTTTTTATCTCAACTAAAAATCTTCATTAATTGAATGATATTAATTGGTCACTTGGACCAAGAAAAATATTGAAATTATTTATAATCTTTTCTTTCATTACTGACGTTTTCAATGTACTATAAAATAACACCTAGAAGACGATGGTGTGTTTTTTTTTTCAAACAATTACAAATTGAACATTTTTAAGTTTTTACTCATGCGTCAAACACTTTTGTTTTCATTTTAATTTCTTCTTAATAAATTCCGAATATTATTTATATTGAGATAGAATTTTAGTATTTCTGTTAGTTTTTACTTGAGGATAACGGTAGAATTATTTATAAACTATGTGTTCATTACTGACTTGTCCATTTA
>CM077108.1:10334768-10387001 GCA_039619505.1 Cimex hemipterus
TTTCTGTTAGTTTTTCTTGATAGTAATAGTAGAATTATTTATAAACTTTATGTTCATTACTGCGTTATCGCATTTTTATAAGCATCGGTTGTGCCTTTGTATCTACATTTGTGGAGTTGTTTGCGTTACAGGTAATAAAATAAAGGTACTGTCCGTTATGCTGGTTTTAAGCTATGTATGTATTTATTATTTTATAAATTAACCAAAGCATGCCTGTCCAAGTATAGGACTCCTAACGAGAACATTATCATATAACCTCTAGGTAATCATAATATGTACGTTTCTTAGTGACATATTGTTTCATAATCTGTTTAAGCCATGCATGGCTCAATGGCGGCCAAAGGATTATGCCATGAAGATGATGCAAATAAAGATGGAAACGTAGGCAAGAAATGAATAAGGTGTTTCTTAAACCATCTAACACAACGCAAAAGCGCAAAATTAAGAACGCCCAAATAATAACGGACAACCGAAGTAACCTTAATCCCGACGTAACGCAACGCACCAGACGGCAACCGACAGTCTCAAAATCCCACAACCCTACTCAGATAAAGGGTAAAGTGACATACAGTTCAGACAGTTCCTCACTGAAGATGACGCAATGTCGAAACACGTTGGAATAACTTAACCAAACTACTAGTGTACGCAGTATGTGACCCTGTGCCGGTTCAGCATAAGTTCACCGATTCGCAGATCAAAACTCATAATAAACTCTAAAACGAGGGACGTTTATGAAATCTACTTAAAGAAAAAAAAAGACGTACTTTCGAAAAAAAGATGTATGACTGTTTGAGTGATTTTTTCGTTAACCAATTATTTTCGTTTTACGTGACCGCGGGGTTCACCACACATGCTAACATCATATACCATACTTGTTCACAACTTATCGAGAAAAATACCGGCTCAACGAAGCAATTATCCTTTCATTTTCTGTTGTTTGTTCTACCATAGAACACCAAAAAAATCAGGTTTTGATTTCATTATCCCAAAACTTCTAAGCACCGTGTATCCGAATGTTCCCTATGCCTTCCTTTATACAGTCCAATGTAAGTCTACTTCATTATTCATTTTATTTACAATTGGAAAAGCCCTTATTGAAAGGATTCGTCAGATTGTAAATCCTCAAAATATAATTTCCGATCATAAATTCGGTTTTCGTAACTGAAACTCAAATGTCCAACAGTTCCATCACGTGGTAGACATTTCTTCCTCATTTGGAAGTCACAGTACCCAGCAAAGTTATAGGGACTTTCTTGGCATAAGCAAGGTTTTTGTTAAAACTTGACGCCCGGGCTTCATGCTTAAGGGCATTCTTCCATCCACCTACCATTTCATCCTGACAAGTTAAGTAACTCACTGACTGGTTTGTCCAAGTCATCGAAGGAAACCCTTTCTGAATATTTTTCTATGCAGGTATTCCTCAAGGTAGCGTTCTGGGCCCTACTTTATACCAAGTGTACACAGTTGATATTTCAAACGTTAAACTAATCCTCTGTGGTAGTTCCGATCCTTTCAATTCCGCCCGAAAACCCCAACAACAACTCACTTGGTGTGCAAAAAGAAAAGAGTAAATGTTAACGAAGACAAATCCACCCACATTACCTCCACTACCTCTCCTCCAATATAGTCAAATAATATTTAAATTTAATAAAGTGTACTGCTTTATAATACTATAGTGTAGCCGATAGGGGCTTACGGACCGGAAGTATGGGGTTCAGCCAAACATTCGAACATCTGCCGTATTCAAACAGCCCCATCCTTGATCTTCGGAAAGATTTTATGTACGAAACTAAATTCACATACCGATTGAAATATTCCTTCCTTCCAAGAAGTAATTCATAGAAATTGTAAATGATTGAGTGTGGTGTTCAATACATCATGAAAAGATAGTTCCTACTCAGAGTAATTTGTTTTGAAACGATCCGGATTTCGAGTCTTTTAGCTAATCATCAGGACGACATAAATTGCCAAAGTGAAACCGCTGAAAACTCCGCCAACGCGACGTTCCAATTAGCAGCTGATTTTTTTAAAGACGCTCAGTTTGAACGTGCGAAACGCGGAAATTATAACACAAATAAATATTATAATAATAAATACTGGGGGCGTCGGTGGCCGCGAGGTTTCGTCTTTGACACGGCGCTCATCACTGTAAGGTCAAGGTCCCGGGTTCGAATGCAGCGGCCCTGCATTCGAACCCGACATACTTACAAATGGGCTTTTTTCAAAAACACCCGCACCCTGAGCGTTTATATGACCTCTGCTGTTGCGAACCCTCGTAAAAAAATAATAATAATAAATAGTTAAATAGAACGTGAAATGACCTTAGCCTTTAAAACGCCCCTAAAAATTAGTAATAATAATAATAATAATAAAAAATATATATATATTTATTTACGAGGGTACGCAACAGCAGAGGTCATATAAACCCTCAGGGTGCCGGTGTTTTTGAAAAAAAGCCCATTTGTAAGGATGTCGGGTATGAATGCAGGGTCGCTGGATTCGAACCCGGGACCTTTATCTTACAGTTATGAACGCCGTGTCAAAGACTGAACCTTGCTATCTTTTTGAAAAGAAAAGAAGAAATTCGTTCCGGTAACTGCAAATTTCTATAAACCCTACCAACCACCGTAAACAAGCACAACGAAATTCTCGGTTCTCGACGAATTCCCATAAACTTTTCTCACCGATTGAGGAGACGATGCCGCAAGTTTTTCTAGATAGTGATGTCGATGATAGTGGAAGAATTATACTTATAATGATTTAAATAGACAATATTTTAGTATCATTGCAGTATTACAAACGCGTATTTTCTCCACATTCACTTGTTATTTTCTATATACCTCTTTTTCTTTTTGATGTTCTTATTTATTAACGTTACTATTTTGAAGGAAGTTGAAATGTACTGAGCAAAATTTTAAAAAAATATCCCTTCGAATCTTTATTAATAAAAAATTACTATCTCAGCGAACTAGGCGGGTATTACTAATTCAGATGTTTCCACCGGATGCTCACGAAACCACAACGATTCAGCCTGTTCGGACTGTACAAAGGGTCAGTGCCGTGAGAGTCTCGTATATAGAATAGTTCCATGCAACTTTACCTTTCATACGATGTTTCACACGTCACAAGATCCTGTCTTTACGCACCCATAAACACTGCAAAGTTGCCAGGTTCCAAAAATATTTTTTATTTAATTTTAAATTACTTTTATGTAGTTACCTTCTGTAAAGTTCAGTAGTTTGGTATCATTAACATTTCAGATTTTTTACTCTTTTTAAACACAAACCTAGGATTAGTCAAATTCTACGTCATGACAATGTTTTCGTTTAACTGTAAATAAGAACATAAACTGAATATTTCATTGCATGTGAAGTGGGTCGTTTAAATTGTCCAAAAGTAATCAATATTATGTAAAATTTTCCAATTTCCCCGCTGATCCCGGACAAAGAGGATCAAAAAGCTAGCAAAATGTATTCTAAACAAGGCCATTATAACGACATGGGAATAACGATGGCGATGTCATGGTAGATAGATGGCCGAGACGTGTCGAGTCCTGAGAAACCTGGGCCGTGGGAAGAGGACAACTCGTTCGAGAGTTTCCGTTTAACACACGTCTCCTCGAAAAAAAGCCAAGTTTATTTATTAAAAAAGAACTTTAATCGACGGGGACTAGGAAGAATAATAAACATTACCAGTAATATTTTATTAGCCCGGAGCCGTCGGAAAGTTTGATTGATTGTTCGGCCCCAAGTTTCGACCCTCGACAAATTAACCCCGCGCTGATATCTTTTAAATTCGACATACCGACCTATTTCGGCAGAACTGGAAAAAGAACAATTAAAAGTTAAGTTTGCCTTTTTTTTTGTATAAAAAAACTTGTGATGTTGAAATTGATAAGGATTAAAAAAAAGTTACACAACCTGGATATGCGCGGATTGAAGAGTAGAATAAAAACATTTCCCTCTCTCCGGAAACACATTCAATTCAATCTAACTTTTAAAATTAAAAACAATCAACTGAATGTTTGAAACAAATACATTGTTAAATTGAAAACAACTTTTTCATTTCAGCCAATCTCAAAAGTATAAAGTTTTTTAAACAAAAAATTACAGAGTTAATGTCATGCACATAGAAAAACTTTTTATATTTCAATTTGTTTCGTTTATGTATTAGTCGGTATTGTTATTATTACATAAAACCAGTATGTGACGTTTTTATAATAAATGGATTGTTTACCCAATCAACGACGTAAATTATAATTTTATGATATAAAATAACAATGTAGCACATTGGACTAGTTAAAAGCTAGTTAAAGGCTCATTTCAAATGTTTAAATTTTTTTCTACTTTTTTAGAAAAACTGATGTTTTCCTCCCAAAACATTAAGTTAAAATGGCTAACGTCATGTGTGCTATGGTATGGTCAAGAAGGATAATAGGAAGCAGGATTTGTACTCCCCAGGCATTGCAGCCTTCTGAACCTTCCTAGTTCCTTGGTTCAGCCAATAGACTCAATCTTTCTGCTTAGAAGTATCAGGTCATTGACTGTTGATGCCTCAATTTGATTCCCTAGGTTTTTCCTTCATTCGTTAGGTTAACTGTACATTGAGGTGTTGCTTCCCATTCGATGATGATACGAGTGGCTGTGTCCTCTTCCTCATTACATAATGTACAAACGTGCACTGTATATACAGTGTACAGAATGGATCCAAATAAAACAAAGAGAAAAATGGATAAATTCTAGCAGTGCTAGACACAGTAAACTCATGATAAAACAACCCTCACCAAAGCTAGCAAAAACACTACTACAATTGGAGAGGGCAAATCTCAGAGGAGTGGTAGGACTACTAACCGGCCACTGAGAAAACATCTACATAACATGGGCATATATAATAGTGATCCCATTTGCAGACTATGTAATGAAGAGGAGGAAACAGCCACTCATATCATCTTCGAATGCGAAGCAACGGCTCAATGGAGGTTCAATCTGACGCGCAAAAGCGACTCAGAGAACCAAATTGAAGCAATATCAGTCATTGACTTGATACTTCTGAAAAAGAGGATCGAGTATATTGAGTAAACCAAGGAACTAGGAAGGTACAATAAGCCAGAAGGCTGCAGTGCCTGGAGCACACAAACCCCACTTCCTAGTACTCTTGCCACCATTCCATTCCACACTGTATATACCCATGTAGATGTTGTCTCAGATGCCAGTTACCGGTTAGTAGTCGTACCACTCCTCTGAGTTTGGCACTCTCCCATTCCAGCAGTGCTTTTACCAGTCTTGGTGGGGGTTGTTTCGTACTATGTTAGCACGGCAAGAGTTTATCTCCTTCTTCTTTGTGGCTGAGCGCCTTTGGAGTACAAAACCCGCTTCTTAGTATCATTATCACCATACCTAATCAATACTACTAAACGGAGATTGAATCGACACTTCAGTCTTACGCACAATTGGTTTGGTCGCGGAACCTTGAAACCAGTATTTTACCTATCTAAATCTTGAATCCAATGGGGATTTTCAAAACGGTTAGCATATGTCATGAAACAGAGTGCAGTGAATTATTAAAATTGGTTTTTGAGGAATGCTTACGGTAGATCTGTTAACTGAACTATCTGAATAAATAATCGTGTTAAAACATAAGAAGGAGCTGGAGATACACTGTCTGGTTAGTAGTCCTACCACTAGCCTAGACAAATAATCAAATATATAAAATATGCATATTTAATGGCTTCTGATGAACTTATTTTCGTCTAAACCTAGAACCTACATCCATGAGACCGCTACAAGCAGAGCTTAGATGGGAAGAGCTTTTGTATCCAGTGATGGTGCCCAGTTTAAACAGTTTGTTTAAATTTAATTGGGAAATACAATTTTTCTACAGAAATTTAGAATACATCTTCGACGACATGTTCGATTTTAAAAAATTCTTGGTTTGATGTTTTCAGGGGACTAAAAATTATGAAAAGTGCGAATAAAAGTAATAGGATCCCATTTGAAAAAAAAAAGGTGTATGGTGTATTCTTCAATTTTTAGAGAGAAAAAAACGAAGTATAATAGCGACAATAAAGTAAATCAGAAACAATAAAGTACGTGTATTTATTTATTTTTAATTTGCCTTCATAAGAAAAAAATGGGTGGAGCACATAACTTCAGCCGTATATTTTATTTTCGGGATGAACCTTCTGCCCTTCAACTTTTTATCCCTAGAAATTCCCCTCTCCCTGAATTAGCGCTTTGGCGACGAATAAAAAGTTAAATGCCCTTATGAAGCCAAGGATAAAGGAACCAGCAGTAACTTACAGGGTCGGGCTTAGAGCCGCCTATCCTGATTATGCAGGTTCTAATTCACTTAGGGCGGTGGTTTTTGCCTTGGAAACATCCTCTGGCCGTAATAAAAGCCGACGCTAATCTCACCGGCATTATGAAACCGGTGATATTTCTGTTTGTGGTGGTCGACTGACGGCCCACTGTACAAAATACCCGACAAGGTGATTCTCGTGACCGGATCGGCCGACCTTTATAAAGCCGGACAATGTTTAATACTCTCACGTTGCCCGATTTAATTTACGCCCTCTAATACATGAACATATGAGAAATGTTAATACCTTCCTTTGTTTATTCCATTCGAACAATGAACTGGAATGTAGAATTAAAAATTAAATTGTGGCTGGCAGACTGGGATTTTTACATATCCCTGACTATATTTGCATGATTTACACTTATTATTATTAATATTATCAGTAAAAAAAAAAAAAAAAGAGGAAATGGTGGAACGCATGAAGACAGGTGAGAAATAACGATAGAAGTTTGGATCGAGAGAGGATATTTCTTGTCGACATTTGCCGAACGCGAACGCACGCGTATATGTGTAAGAAAGTGAAAAGAGAGTGATAAATGGCAAAATACAAATTCAAAAAAGAAATTTGATAACATAGACAAAAATAGAATGATAAGTTGAGAAAATATTCGCAAGAATGAAATGAAAAATTCTTTACTCAATTAAACTTAATATACTATATTAATATGTTAATGATATAATACGAAGTGAAACATAGATTTATAACCTTCAAAATATATATCCTGTATTATATTAACAATTACTTTTAGCTTTAACTAAAGCGTAATTAAGAATAAAAAGTTCTGTTTATACTCACATTTTTTAATGTTATTCAAACGCGTCGGCATCGCGACGTTTTCAATAAGAAACTCGATGAAAAGATACTAGACGTCATGATTTTTGATAGATGTTAGCAAGAACGGAGAAATGCCCTGCAAGATCGTGAAACGACTCTCCCTACTTATGTCCTTGAACCGCCTACAGCAAAATGCCAAATGCTTCTGACCTGTCGACTTAAGACGAATCGGTATATTAGAAGTATTCACGACGTTTATCAGTTGTTAACTCGTGTTAACATGAATACAGAAAGGCCCAGGATCGTTAACGCTTCTTTGATCAGTAGTAAAATCGATAATTTTTCCGCAATGCTGCGCGTGGCGATTGGTAGAATCAAAAGCTATAATGACATTTGAACGCTTGTACTTGTTTGTTTTGGTTTACGTAGTGTCAAATTGTAAAATTGGACTCGAAAAGTACTAACAAATGACAGGCTTCAACTCATGCTGACATGCCTAACTTGTAACCTAACGTCTAACTGCCTACGAGGTCATAGGAGACGTAATGCATCCGTTATGTATGAGAATACAAGGACAGGTCAGAAATTAACAAAAGAAAGGTCATGGTCTGATTTAATTAATTCGTAATTAAGAATCAAAATACGTGTAAACAAAAAACAGCTGTTCAATTCATGGCTGCCATGTTGGTTACCTACGCCCTAGTGGATAGCAATGTGACTACATTTTCGAACTAACATATAACCTTGGCCCTGGTCTGTTAGATCGTGCAATGCTCACTAGCCGATTTTTACAACTGTACGTAATCATTTTTCTCGATTTAACAGGACCTAGCAGAGTTAACAGAGCTAAAACAAAGATCGTGAATATCCCTTTTGTTTCACGTCAAGGTGAACGTCTTACAATAATCATATGGTATTGCTTTGTTACGCAGGCGAATGTTCCTACTCGTTTGTTGACTTTTGAAATCTACGAAGTCAAAGTTGTATGTACAATTATTACCAATTGAATTATACCTACTCCGACCGCAGATACTTCTAAATATCTAATTCTCCTATACGCGTTATGTAATATTCTCGTGGGGAAACAAGATTTACGGTTCATTTGTATTATCAATGAACATAACTTGAACGAAATTCCCTACGGATTTACCGTAATTATCACATAGCATAGGATCGGCCGGTGTAACATCAGGTCATAAATAAGAAAGATTTTTGATAAAGCAATAAAGCTTAAGCCAGATTCGTTTCGAATGACATTAAAGGCTTAATTGTTTAACCAGCTCTTTGTTAAATCGTACCACATTCTTTCTGGATCGTGTGGCAATTATTTGTTGAAAATTGGCCGTCAGTGTAATTGAACGGTAATACATTATTTCATTAAGTGGTTCGCCATTCAAGCGCAAACGGCTTCCGACGATCGGAATTAAACAATTAAGGCATTTTGACTTCAAACAACTGACCATTCGTTTTTCTTTAGGCCGGCAGAAGTTTGTAAACAAACTGATTGTGTTTTTACATCTCCTAGCCACATTGATATTTTTATTTTAGTTACTTTCCATGGTTAAACGACTGACTTGGAATAACATATAAAACTGGAAGAACGTTAAACAAACCGACGTTAAAAATTCGAAATGAAAAATGAACTTTTAATTTACAAGACAATGATAATACCTGTAAGGGCGTACGGTTGTGAAACGTGGGGATCAACCAAGTGTGCCATTTCCAACCAATCAACCCAATCTAAAATTCTCGGTCATATAACAAATGGTGTTTGCGTTTCAAATTACAATGTTTATAGTGACTTACACAACCAATTTATACAAGAACTCATCAAAACCCGCTATCAAAAAATTCATCTATCAATGAACACATCCATTTGTAAGTACTACAGTTACTATCAGTACGGCAATTATAATTTTCAACCGCAGCCCAAAATCTTTCAAAGTGATTGAAAAAAAGTATACCTCAATGAGTGAGTGAAGATTGAAAATATTTCAGTGTGAAAGAGTGTTGCCATGGGGCAACTTCTCCTACAGGAAACATTGAAATGTGTGGTGATTAGTGAGCGTTGACTAATGATTATTCTGAGATCGTGAGATGCAGTATGATGTGATGTAGGTTTTTGAACATCTTCTTTATTTTGCCGACTTTCGATCTTTATTGAGATCTTCTTCAGCGCTCAACTTGTTTGAATTCTGCGGAATTGTGTTGTTCTTGTGTGTCACTGGCACGCGCAACCCAATACACAGAAATAACACAATTACACAATTACGCAAAAAATAAACACGTTGAGCCCTGAAGATGTTCTCAATAAAGATCGAAACGTAGCTCAAAGGGAAAAAAAGGTTTACGTCACACCAGAAGCACCTCACCTTCTCCGAATAATCATATATGAAAAGATTTACTTTATTGGTTGTAATGTCAAACAAATGTAAAAAAAACTCTGTGGTTTATTGAAATACAACGGATAACGATGCTATTGACTTTTCCTCATCGAATGACCCATTTACATTTCGTATAAAATCGGAACGTCAATATTCAATGTAAACATGATTTTGAAATACTGATAACGATATTAATTGTGGCAATAATTTACCGGGATTCGAACACACGATCTTCGGCTTGATACGGCGCTGCTCTACCATTTGAGCTATCGTGACCTCGACCTCTCTCACACCGACTCAACCGCACCTTTTGAAATTTCCCTCCTTTTTGCCATTTTATGGTGTTATGAAACAATTTTCCGATCTTTGTTGAGATCATCTTCAGGGCCTCGGATTTATAAATATTGTTTAAATTGTCAAAATACATGTAAGATGTGAAAAAATGAATTTATAAAATGATAAAAATTTTAGACTCAATACAAATATTTGTACTGATTCGAAATGTTTGTTTTCAGTGTATATGTGTCATTACTGTGTGTCGTGCACTCATAACAAATTCTTTCTATACATAAGCATGTTATGTGATGAAGGTCTATCATATAGTGTACTGTATAATTTCTAAGCCCTGTTAACTTTGGTTGAATTGTTGAATTGGTAGTTGACAAAAAACTCTAATTTACTAAGTCGCACCGTCACAAAAGCTAACTTTCATTACGAATAAAATATAAATTTTTGACCTGGATTCAAAGGAGATAGCTTTTTTGATGCCCTACGCTCCCTTTAAAAATTCATAACAGTTCGTCGTTTTTTTAAATAAAAGTAATGTTAGTCAATACACACGGGTAACTGGATGCAAATCGCATACTTAAGCAAACCCCAATAAAAATAAAGTTTTATACACGTACTTGACATTACCCTCGCAATCTGCAATAAATAACCATTTACTTTTATTGCCAAGTGATCTGACCAATGCAAAGCTAGCGTTACGAGGATTTAACCCTTGATGAAGATTAAGTCGGAGACTTTAGCTTCCTGGCCGAAAGGTCAGTACCACCTCTATACCTTATCTGGACTAAAATCCGTGTTTGTCCCCATGGCCTTATTCAAGCACTTTTACACCAGTTAGAGAAGTGATTAAAAAAAAAAAAAACATTTTGAATAATTCTCCTTGAAACTATATCGGTTCTAGCTTCCCTGATATTCTTCCATCACCTTTCAATAATTAATAGAATATATTGTAAATGATCTATGTGTTAATGATTCCAGCATGACCAGTGTAAAAACCCCTCATTTATAGTTTTTTTTTTGTTTTTTTTTTAAATATTAAGCATTAAAAATTTTAAAACCTAGGTAGCTCGAAGAATGTTTTGAATGTAAACGCAAAAAAAAGAAATTACTTTCGAAATTTATTTACAAAATCCACTTGTAGGCAAAGTAGATTATTTATATTCTTTTATCCGATGCGTTGTTCTGTTGTATGAGAAACATAGTGGGGTATTTATTGCTACCTGGTAAAATATATTTGTTGGTAATGATTATTATTATTAAATGAGTAGAGTTTAGTAGCTGTTAATCGATAATTATTCAGATATCATGAGATGCGGTATAACACAGCACGCATCTCACGATATCTGAGTAATTATTAAATGACTTCTTCCGTTTGTACGTGAATGTTGTTGATTTTATGTTCGTTCTGAAGGTGTCATTTCATCCCTGTTTGTTTATTTTGTTGGCTATTCTTGACTGCTGTTTGATTTCTGCTGATTTTTGTTCATGTTCGAATTTCCAGTTATTATTTGATGGTGTTGTTTGTATTTTTCCACGGTGGTTTCGTTTAATGCGATTTTGCGTTTTTGACAGTGATTACAATCATTAGGCAATGTAAACTTTGGTTCGACGAGAAGAGGAAGCATTTTATAAAACCTTGTTTATATTATTAACAGCTCAAGTGGTAGAGTAGCGGCGTATAGTCGAAGGTCTTGGTACGAATCCTGTTGGTAACACTGACTTTTTTACCTCGACCAAGACCTTACATAGAAAGAATAATTAATTGAAAGAAGTAACTTGGTCAATTGACCACTAAAACATAAATGGATTATTATTAATGATTCACTACTTTCGTGGTACGCAAAACTAATTGATAGATGAAAATTAATTAAGGTTTTAAGTTGAAATGAAACAAAGTTAATCCCTCTCGGGCTATTATCTTTTTATCATCTGAACACAAATCTTTATTAATTAATTGTCATTTTTATTAATAAAATTTTTTTGGGCTAAGCAGGGATTTAAACTAGACCAGCTAGAAGATACCTTGTCTTAATTATTTCTAATCATTAATTCACAGTCGTGGTCCGCTAAACCAATTGATACATGTCAATTAATTAAGATTTTTAGTTGAGATAAAAAATTCAGTGTCACGAGCGGGATTCGAACCCACGACCATCGGCTGCTCTACACCTTGAGCTATCGTGACCTCGATCCACTCGGACATCAGCTCCCATCTCAATCTCACCTTATGAGTTTTCCCTCCATTTGCCATTTTTCAATTTTACTTATTTCTAATCCATTAGAACCATTGAAATATCATAAGTGCATTGTTCATTAAAGTGTATATTGACACTTTATATAAGATTAAAATTGTAATTTTCTGTTAAGAATCTTGGAAGCCTAAAATAGCTCGAACTATGTGCGATTTACCATTTCCTAGCCTTTTTTCGAGCACACCATCATCTGCATGTCTCTATAAATTTGCAACTATAATAAAACAGGTAGATATTTTTTCTGTTCAAATCAAAAAGTAAAACAAATTTCGATAACCCAGAATAATCTAACTCTACGGATTTTGTTTCATCAGAACATCTATCTTCTTTTTAAACGCGTACACATTCCCATTTATTTTTTATGATTTATTCAAACGAGAGACTACAGCTCTTGATATTTTATTTCTGTGACTATGCTTTTGAAATCACCCGTTTCATCTGGCCCCATTATATTTCGGAACATGAAACGATGAAGATTTATGCGGGATATGCAAAGTTTTAATATTAAAGATCTTTACAGGAATAGATTATTTGGTTTTAAAAGCTGTAGAATAATTTGTGATATCAGTTCTTCGTTTTTAGGTATAAAAACTAAGCTTGCTGGAATGAGATCACTCATTAGGAAGTTTCCGGATTCACTAAGAAATCAGAAGAGATTGTTTATTAAGGCGACAGTTGTCGAAGGGGCGACGTTCATTAGCCCAGGGATAACTTCTATCTTCCGGAATATGATCTCGGAGGAAAGGGCGTCGTTTCGAATCACCCTTTTCGCTTCAAACTCGCTAAACTCAATTTTAATAAATTTCTGCTATTTTCGATCGTCGTAAAAACTTTTCCTCCCTTAGCAGTTTGGGCTCTTCGTGGCAAGCTGGCTGGTATCGGCCTCGAACACATCTCTTCCAGGCTGTACTACGGACTTTATCTCTATCTTGGCTTAAAACGATCTTCATCTACTTGCGGGCGGGTAAACTGACGATATAAAATTACAGGGTTTGCCGAAAGCGAGAGCAAACTCATAAAATTTCACTATTTCTTTTATGCAATCTGATTAGACTTTGGGATACGACCCAAACTGCGCGCATTTTATCATAAGATACGCTGTGAAATTTGCAATTTAAAATTAAAACTACTGGCGAATTGTTAATGTTTCAAGTACTACGTTATGTGTGATTGATTATTTTCAAACATTCATCTTAATTATAAGTTATAACTTTTTGTGAAAATGAGATATTTCACATAATAATGATCCTAACAAAAATTCACTACAAGGGAAACTCAATGATAATATGTATTATTCGAGTGGAATCATTTTTCGCTCACAGAGTTTTTGGTTTCCTAATAAACCATTTTTTATTACCATTTGAAATTGCAACGAATTAGTGTGTTCTTACATAAATATTTACAATCATTTACTTCCATGGTTTATAGAGGACGAAATAATCAACATTATTGTCTCTTCTTCACTACTTTATCTCGCATATTCAGAATGTAGCCATTTCCGCCTGGCCGCATTATAGGATTATCCGGCTGTGAACTGACAATAAAAAACTATTTTATTCTAATTAGATAAAATAATTATTCAGATATCGTGAGGCGCGGTCTGGTGTGATGTATGTATCAGAAAAACATTTTCTTCATCGTTCCAAAGCTTCGATCTTTCATTGATCTTTTACATCACACCAGACCGCACTTCATGATGTCTGAATAATTATCTATTAATGGTCACTAATTTCTACACATTTAGGTAAAATATTTGATAAACTGGTGTTAAGCAGGAATTGAATCAATATTTTTCAATACTTCGTTGTGAATCAAGTATGTCGCGAAAAAATTTTGATTTTTTTAAAACAATTGTTAATCCTATGCTTTTTGAGGCCGCCCCAGCCTGGAGTTATACCGACCAGAATAACATAAAATAATTACAGATAATTCAAAGCATTCATAAAAATTACTGACCGGCATTATACAGCAGGTATACCTTATTTAATAGCGAACAGAGAAACATTAATAGGAAAATATTTTAAGGAACTACCAAACATGGCATTTTGTCGAAATACTGGACAATATGATACCAACATCCATATCAAACACATAAAAATGTTAATGTGAAACACATACTTTGTTATAAAATCTGAAACCATTGATTGTGATAATTGATTATTAAACAATACTATCATTTTTCCCATTATTATTGTATTTAAATTAATACTGCAGTTATTAAAATTTTAAATTTATAGATGTATCGTTAAAATAATTAAAGTTTTTAGTAGAGATAAAAAAGTCGATGTAACGAGGGGGATTCGAACCGACTACATCCGGCTTGATACGCCGCCCTTCAAGCTTCAAATGTGGGGTGGAGTCAGTGCCCCAGGAGATGGAACTCACGTTAGCTCATGCGGTAGAGCAACGGCGTATCAAGCCGAAGGTCGTGGGTTCGAATCTCACTCATTATATGACTTTTTTTTATCTCAACTTACTTAACTTACTTAATTTAATGACATTAATTGGCCCTATTTAAGACAAAACTGAAAATTATCTCAATACAATGTTTTTTGGAAAAATATATATCTTTTCCAAGGGTATTTCATCTAGGGGTTGTTACGCACAGGCTAATGGTTTCGTTTAAAAAAGCCCATTTGTAAATATGCCGGATTAGAATGCAGGGCTCCGAGGTACCGGGGGTATTTGAACCTGGGTCCTTTATCATACATCATAGTGATGAGCGCCGTGTCACCTCCTAACAGTTACGGTCACCTACTCCACTGAATATATATTTTTTTTTTTAACTTTTTTACTTTTTAAATGTTAAAAATTATACACTTTAACTATTTATATTCATCACTTTAGCATATTTTATAATTATTATTGCTTTAATAATAAATAAGTAAAACTTTTTTATTGTTACTTGTGATCAAATTCAAAACTAAAAGCAACGACCTCATCAGCATTTCAGTCTAGAGCCATTTGGAACTGAATCAACTCACTGTCAGACCATAAGGAATATAATCCAATTAGCTGTGTTTGGGCACTAAGAGCATAAAAGGCAGAGAGAAGGCCGATAAATCGCCCAAGGACAATGCAATGTTACTAAATCAATAATGGATAATGGACTTCGTCTTGCTTTAAACCAGATACAGACGATAAATCAGGTAATTTTTCATTCATTCATCATAATAAACATACTTATATATATATATATATGTTTATTAGGTATTGAATAAATAAAAAATTAGCGTTTTTTCGTCTGTATCAGGTTTAAACGTAGATAAAGATCTATTTCCTTCATTGAACAAGGTTGATTTGCCTGTAGTAAAAGACAGTAATATAAATTGTTTATACAAGTTCATTGTACATGAATTGTTAATTAATATTTACATAAATTCGAATTTTGTCAGGTCCGTTGGGTTCGATTTGAAACGATATTGTGTTGGGAATTTGGGTATAGCTTGTTCGGACGGAAAACAAATCCTCTCCAACAATTTAAAAATATAACAATGTTGTGAATTAAAAGTACATACTATAAGAAAACTTTTGTTATTTTCTTAAAATAAGACATATTTAGTTCATTTGTTAATAGAAAACCGTACTGCACTCTTCATGATAAAATTCGTTTTCCATGATGAATGCCCCGAACTACACTTAATTACGACCATGCGACCAAAACATGATATACACCCTCGCCAGATGTTGGCCGTATCTTGATCGTTTACCGACCAGAGTACAATAAATCTAGCTTCAAGTTCTAAGATCTACGATAGAGGACAGACACCACTAGGTTTGCAAACTATCTAGATATATTAATAGAAAGTTGCGAATTCGATGTAAATCTGTTCTAAATAATAATTAACGTTAGCCAGTTTAATTTATGGGATTGGACCTGTCAAAAGGTGGAATCCGGACTCGCAAGCCAATATTAATTTTAAGTCAAAATGAAAGCATGATGCTTTACAAATCGAACGCTGCCTATTCATCAAGTTGGAGTCAGAATACTGAAGACTTTTGAGTCTGTTTTAAATCTTGAACAAAGGATCATCTTTACGATTAATGTGACGTTATCGAAGCAAAAGTTTCTCTGAATATATTTAAACAATGTAGAAAAGAAATAACTCATTCAAAGTTGAAGACCTTTTAATAAATCCGTCAATGAACATCGAAAATACCTGTTTAAATATTTCAGCAAGCAATAATCCATTCTCGGTAGAACGTCATAAATTACGATATTGGTATTGCGCCAGGTTTTATAGACAAATTGTTCGTTTATTTATTACAAATGTGTTTTAATTAATGTACTTTTTCAAGTTAACAGGACATTTATAGGTTCTGGGTACGAATCTCCCAATAAGGTGTAATTTTCTCGTCTTCTACTCCTAACGTTAGAATTGAACTTTCCGTAAACTGAACTTTATTTTATGCATCTGCACAATCTGCAAAATTTTCAAAAAGATAAAAAGTTAATCGTATTGTTTATTCCAAAACAACTAACATTGCACAACGTTTATAGGTGTTTGGTGTCTCGGGCAACATTGTGCAAGTCGATCGAGTAAATCAACGTCCGAATAAATAGAGCGGCCATGGTCTGGATTCATTGTAAAGAAAGATAAATGCTCAGTTGATTAAACTATTGACCTCAACGTAATCTCGCCCGTGTAATTAAAGAACAAGAAATAAGGGGAGTTTTGCCTTTCGTTTCTACCATAAGACAAAAGAGTAATGAAGTTATTGGAGAATGTGGGGCGTTTAGTGACCGTTAGCTATTGATTATTTGAAGATCGTGAGGTGTGGTCTGGTCTGACGCAGTTTCCGAAAAATATATGTTTATCATGCCAACGTTTCGATCATTATTGAGATCGTCTTCAGGGCTTGCCGTGTACATGTGTAATTCTAGTCAGTTGTGGGGGCATTCTCAACACGACAGACAAGAACGTCACGTCTACATGGAAACCTACAATTTGAACTCTGAAGATGATCTCAATAAAGGTCGAAACGTTGGCATGATGTAGAAAATGTTTTTCTAAAATCTACGTCACACCAGACCGCACTTCACAACTTCTAAATTATTATTGAAGAAAATTGTTTAGCAATATAATCATTATCACTATAGCCAGAATTAAAATATGTAAATAAAATCTATAAGTTGGATATATTTTGCACTAAATAAACAATTTATTTCTATGGCTATATCTATCTATTTCTATTTCTTCAGAGGTGTAGTTTCATTTGGCTAATTAGTGAGCCCCGAAGAGCGACCAGGGGCTCGAAATGCATTACCATTTAAAATAAATGGTGTGATTAGTTAAAATTCTAGATTGAAAATATTTTTACCAACAAATTAAATTAACCTTATTAAATAAACAAAATCTATAATAAATAAAAATTATATTGATCATTTTAGCTAAATTCAAGTTAAAAAAAAATTCAAAAATATAGTTTCAATTATGTTTTAGTAGTCAATTGACCAAGTTCCTTCTTTTAATTAAGCATTTTTTTATTTAATGCTTTTGTAGAGATAAAATTAATAATAATTAATTGACCACTAAAATATAAATGCTTTAATTTATAATGTGAACGAAGTAAAACTTCGCAAAAGTTCCATGTGGCCATTTTATTTGAGAGCGAGATTCAAATTGATTAAACGACATTTGAAAAATGGCAAAAAGGAAGGACAATTCAAAAATGTGGGGTTGAGATGGGAAATAATGACACATCTACAGATAAAACGAACACTTTTAGTCAGTACAAATATTTTTATTGAGTCTAAAATTTGTATCGTTGTATAAATTCATTTTTCCACATCGTACCTACATTTTTATAATTTAAACAATGTTTATAAATCCCGGGCCCTGAAAATGATCTCAACAAAGATCGAAACATTGGCACGATAAAGAAAATGGCATTCAAAACCTAGGTCACAACCAGACCGCCTCTCACCTTCTCAAAATAATTATTAATTAACGGTCACTAAACACTACACATTTCTACAGCAGAACATTTAAAAAATTGTTATAATACATAAATAGGTTGGGTTAAATGGGAAGTTAGTGCCCGAGTGGATCGAAGTAATGAAATCATACCGAAGGTCGTGGGTTCGAATCCCGCTCTTGAAATTTTATCTCATCCAATACCTTGCATAAACACTAATTAATTGAAAGATGTCATTTGGTCAGTCCGATCATAAAATCTAAAGAATATTACATAAATTATTTTTTTATCCTGTTTTCTAGAGGCTATAGGCAAGAACGTTCTAGGTTTCCACCTAGTAACATAAAAAGGTTAATTGAAATCCGTGATCCAACATCCATAACCGTCCGCCTGTTAGTAAACGTCATTGAACTTTCAACACATTTATATTTATAACAGTCTGTTTTCCAATTGTATGTTGCAAATAAGTTAATCTAAATAAAGGCGAAACATAATAGCCTGTTAAGTTTGTGTATAAAATGAAATATACAATAACAGTAATTCAGTTTTTTGTATGAACAGTTTTGTTTATTAGTTACGCACCTTTTCATCGTGATGATTTAGCTTCCTTTACCGGCTTCACACGGATTACATTTAATACCTTAATCAAAATGTACTCTGTGAGTTGGATTGGATTGAATGGTGTAGCGCTAGGGCATAAAATAGCCTGCGTATATGTAAATGAGACGCCGTTTTCAATTTCATATGTAGTGGTGACTATCCGCTTTCAATTGGCTCGTATCAGCTCGCGTCCATTGATGAAGCAATTATGGGAGATTTTCCACGGTGGACACCCTAGAAATTCACCACCGGCACGGCATAAATCCAATTTACCCCCTCGGCGGGGGATTTATGATTAATCGGACTTATATATATCACTTTTCTACTCAATTTCAAAAACTTATCCGCTTTCGTCTTTTGCCAGTCTGCCATTTGAACGAACGACCAAAATCAGAACTGTCAATATTTGGTTGATTTTAAAAAGAGGGCTTACATACTATTCATCCCAAATAATTATAAATGACTTTAAAAAAAATGTTTTTCACTCTTTATTTGCTTTCATGGCTACCAAACCTTAAATAAAAATTCATTAGCACACTAATTGAAATAATATATTACAGCTCTGTAAATATTTTATTACCAAGGGAAAGAAAGGTAAAGATCAAACCTATTCGTGCAATACGTCTAATTGGTCATTGTTGCATGCTGAATAGTTAAAATGTTAACCGTTAAGGAATGAAAATTCAAATGTACCACGTTTTCTGTTAATTAAAGACTTCTCTTTAATTAAGAAATGCTCTCCTTTTATAATTACAGACCGTGGTGTAATTTCTGGAAAGCCGCCTTTACAACTCAAAAAGTGCCTACACATAATAAGTCTTGCATGAAATAGGATCTGGTGCAGTTCAAGAAGACGTAATTTATAAAGAATTTTAAAAACCTTATACTTTTTGTAAGGTGAATTTATGAAAATGATTAAAGGAAAAATGAAACAATCTGGACAATGGAAAAGCCTGAGTAAACTTTTGTTATATGTCTATTTTTCTTTCACATAACAATATATGTATGGACAATATTATTTTGTTGGGGCGAAAAACATCAGGTCGACAACGACAAGCTATAAGTTTAAACCAACATTCAACGTTTTGTCCTTCTTTGTACTTTTCCTTCTTTCACGCATCTTTTTTACAGACACTGTCATATTTTGTCCCCTGTTTTCATAGGTTGCTAGGATCTCGAAGGTACCTCATATTTTCATGAGACTATTAAAAAAAAAATCACGCTTCCCTTCTGCCCCGGAGACACCGCCAGCGACTGGGTCCCTGCCACCGGCAGAAACCCCCAGATAATACATATAGGAAGCCGGCAGACAACGGCCTCGAAACCCCCCCCCCGCGGAGAAAACTGGATCACGTTCATTATCGTGCTACTGGATATTCTGAAGATGCCCATATCCTGTCACGACGAAAAATAAGACAGGTCTGGTCATAGACACTACTCAATATTCATCGGGCGGGTTTAAAATCTCCATTCACGCTTATACATTACTTTCCTTCTCCGGACAACACACTCTCAACCTATCTTACTCTCTCCCCTATTTCCCGCTAATAATTTCCATTCACGGCATAATACACCGCACATAAAATGCAACCCATAAACACATACTACAGACAGTTAAAAAAATCCTAATAAATAAGCCAACGCATAGGTCAGTATGGATTCCATAGTTCATCCAGGACATTTCTAGTTTTCTGCATAGTAAAAAAATTCAACGCATAGTCTTTCGGTACCCAGCAGCTCGCGATGCGGTCTTTTCCCCCTTAGCATGTACCCATGTGTAAGCGTAGTATGACCTATGTATAACCTGGTAACTATGGCCCTATCCCTCTCAACTTTGGCACTGCGGATCCAGAAGCTGTATTAAGGTCAAACATGGTAGACGTCTGTGGTAGAGACAGAAAAGGTCTAACTGTTCACTATCTTTGGGCAAACCAGCCATTGAAAATTGCGAAATGAGTCAAGCAGGCTAAAATTGTCGTAAACCTACTAGGTCAAGTTTCTTCACCGCATACTGAAAAAAAAAGATTCACAATTATCATTACGTTTATTTTATTATACATTTATTGCAATTAATTAAAGGTTTTAGTTGAGATAAAAAAGCCAGCGTTACGAGCGGGGTTCGAACACACGATCTTCGGCTAGATACGCTGTGCTCTACCACCTAAGCGATCGTGACCATCTCAGACTCCAACTTCCCATTTCAATACTTTGAGATGAAATATAACATTCCTTCTCTTCCATGGCCATTTCATTGGTCGCCGAGAATCAATTATATTACAAGAAATTTGAAAAATGGCAAAAATAGAGGGAATTCAAAAGTTGGGGTTGAGATGGGAAGTTAGTGTCCGAATGGATCGATGTCAAGATAGCTCAAGTGGTAGGGCAGCCGCGTATCTAGCCGAGGATCGTGGGTTCGAATCCCGCTCGTACCATTGATTTTTTATCCAAACTAAAAACCTTAATTAATTGAATTATGTTAATACGACCCAACCTAGTGAATTTTACAAATTTATTATTCACTGAGTATATCACCCATTTAACCAAAACCCTCCAAAATGCATATAATTAGATAATCGAATGGCCAAAAAAAAAAAGAAAATCAAGGTAAATCAGCATAAATCAGTTCACGTAATCTTGACAAACATAAAGGTGGACCATGTTCCGTCGCTCACAATCGATGGAACTACTTACCCTACAGCAATACAGCTAAATATCTGGGAATGACCGTAGTTGCTAAGAAGAGATGGAAAGAACGCGTGAAGAAAAAAAGGTCAGAAATAGGTTTAAGGTATAGACAACTATACTGCTTGATAGGACGTGGCTCCAATCGTCCTATACAAAACAAATTATTATTGTATAAACAAGTTAAAATCCTATGTGGACATATGGTATTCAACTATGGGGTTGCACCAAACATAGGAATATAAAATCATACAAAACTCCAAAATAAAATTTTACGTCGCATGGTCAATGAATCTTGGTACATCAGAAATATGGACTTACATAGGGATATTAAAATACAACGATTTGCCGCCAAACACGAGGCTCTGTTTAGCCAGCACCAGAAGGTGGAAGCGACCAAACACTTACATAACAGAAACGTAGTCAGAAGATTAAAAAGAACAAAGACATATGAAGTTGTATAGTTAACAGTGAATGGTGATTAGAAGCATGTAAATCGTATTGTACCGATGGGTTTATAATATTTATTTAGATATTTTATAATTTTATTGTAAAATTACTGGTTGGTCTAATAAGACCAGTTTAAAAAAAATAATTTTAATTTAAAAAAAATCACTGGGTATGTGTGCAAGCATCAAAGGACTTTTAAGCATTTTGTTGGTTTTAGATATAAAATGGATGTAATAATTTCTTCAATTTGAAAATGAACCAATCAATTTTGATATTTATTTTGTATTTATGGAGCATTTGTTTCATCTAGACATCTCATGTTCTATGTGTCTTTGCCAACCGCCGCTTCTCTACATCAAAAATATTTATTCTCCTTTCACCTACGTTTTACTATAGTTTTAAAGGTGCTTTTGGAGACTTTAAATAAATCTTGTTTTTGTACCCGGTTTTTTCTTTAAATGATAATTTTGTAATGCTGTAATTTCAACACGAACCCAATCACTCAAGAGAAAGGATCCTCAATTTTTTTTCTGTAAGAGATATCCAGTTTTTCATCAAGAAAAGATCGATAAGGATAAAAAGGCTGCTTGCCTATAATAATAAAGGAGGGTGGTCAAAGGAAAGTTCCACGAGATTGGATTCACGGTCCGGTAGAGGGCCTAATCCCGGAATAGGTGCGAATCCCAAGCGGGATTCATATCCCGACCTTTGTGAAAGAGACAATTTAGACTGGATAGGCCAGACCTAAATAGAACCAAAGGGTCCCAGCCAGAAAAGAACGAAAGAACGACGCGAAACCCTTTTTACGGGATCTATGAAATTTTTAGTGAAAAAAAACACTCTCCGATAGGACAATATGATTCTTTCAAAGAAAGAAGTTTAAACTTTTTATGTAGGGTTCCTTTTAAATAAATGATTGATAATAATGTTAACAGAAATATACACTTATTTAATTTTTACGGAATTAGAAATGTGTAAAAGTGGTTGATGGGCGACTGCTAGATTTGTTGAAAACTAGGGAATTTAATGGGTTTAAATGAAGTAAATCTTCTCTAAAGCTCTTGGTGGCCATTTCATTTGACGCCGAGCATTAAACAGATTACAAGATTTGAAAAATTGCAAAAAAGAAAGGAAAATTCAAAAGGAGCGGTTGAGATGGGACGTTGCCCGAAGTCACAATAGTTCAAGTGGTAGAGTAGAGGCGTATCAAGCCGAACGTCGTGGGTTCGAATCCCTCTAGTGACACTGACTTTTTTTATTTCAACTTGTAGGTAGGTAATTATAAGATTTTTTTATGTTTACCTCCACGACTTCGATTTTCGACACGCATTTGTTTTTCAGTGGAGTCTGTCTTTGTAAACTTCATGTTCAAAACCAACTCTATAATTTCATTGCATTTCTGAAAGTCATTTCATAGCTTAAAGATAAATCAAAAAATTGCCGTCATTTGGCATCGTTTTCTCAAATATTTTGGACTACAAATTTTTCATTGTTCTCTCCTTCCAGGATTTTACGAATCAGTATCAAGTACTTTCATATACTAATATGTATTCACAAAACGGAATTTTCACGTGTTAAAATTTTTTGTTTGTCAAATAATAATCATTAATTTATAATTTTTTGTTAATAAAAAGTATCATCTTCAGCGGGATGTTTATGATATGATTATTTGAGAAAAGTTGATCTGAATTGTTATAATATACTCTTTAGTTCTTTTACAAGTTAAAACGTAAAGTTAAATCCTCCCTCATATCCATCGCATCATGTAGAAGGCCATTCTCGGATTGATATTTTAAAATGAAATCGGCACCGATTTTTCTCCGATCAAGTCAATCAAAATTGGCGTTCCACAAGGAATTATCCTAGGTCTCATTCTCTACACCATATTCATTGCTGACATGCCGACAAAAGTAAACCCACAACTCATGTGGATGACACCGCAGTCTTATTTGAACACTCTTATCATATCCTAGCCTCAGACCCAGCAAACATACTAGTACTTACAGTGGCGGATCAGGTGAAACGAGACGTACAGTCAATGTTTATTTTCAAACGTCAGAATTTCAGAATTCGGTACATATAAACATCAAGGTAATACTACCATCGAGCCTTGCCTACTACCTTGGGATTTAGTTAACACACTTGTGGAAACGAGAAACAAAGTTAAAACGACAGGAAATGAATCTACGATCAGAATTTCAAGCCTACAGCTCATCATCAGGCTGAAGGAGTTCTACAATTAGTCATCGCGACATGGAACATCCCGATTATAACCAATTGGAATGTCGTGATGGTCGTGGGACCGAGGGGTTCAGGCTTGCAATCCATGTCGAGAAACGTGGTTGTAGCTTTCCTTCAACCTGATGAAGTGCTGGAGGCTCGGAAATCTGGATCGTGGAAAACTGTCAGTAGGAACTATCTTTTTAAAAGATTGAACAACACACTGACTCCACCATTTATTATTTCTAAATTTATGAAATTCACATACGCCTACTGGGACTAAAATCAATAATGATCATAAATAACATACTAACCACTTATAAATCCGATTACCTGATCGAACGGACTTCCTCTGTTTTCACTCTAATTCACTCTTTCCTCAAAACATATAATCTTCCTCGAAGTCTAAAACGACGATTGCTTCGTGTCGGCCATTCTTTACATCCCTAATTAAATAAAAGAGGGTTCCAGCAGTTCCTTCTGGTCAGACAGATTCCATTTAGCAGACATATAGATACTTCAATAGTATCGACGTATTGACAGTATCCCCAAATTCTCGAGGTGGCAGGCAGTGAAATTAAGACGGGCAGTGTGTGTGAGTTCGATATTGTCGTTAATTCTTGGTTTTTATATTACAGTCCAAATAGTTAATTTAATGATAATATTGATAATATATTATAGAAATTATTGAAAGGTAGGAAATCAAGACCATCCTTGTGCGGACAAAGGTAAACCTAATAACAATTTAACGACCAGGTTCGATCTTTAATAGCACAACGGGAACCACTATAGTTGGTCATAAATTTTGTTTGCGATTTTAATAAAATGTTTTGTTAAATTTATATTAATAATAAATCGGCATGGAAGGAGAGAAGGACTCCGGGGAAGCGACCGAAGCTTGTTTCATCTTCCCAAAATGGCGTGGATTACCCGACATATGTATTATTTTATACTATAAAAATTATAAAGGAAAACGATATACAAATATTAACGGTACCGAATCGACCATGGTATTTTTAAACATTGTATGAAACAAGAACTACAGGAAAAATAAATAAACGTTCTGCCGGAGAATGGGAAAAGTAATTTTCACCGGCCGTTCGGATGTTGGTGTTTGCTCTTTACTTACTGAAGCCGAGCGAGCTTGCTGATTACTGGTCCGGAAACCATTTGATTCGGGGCTTGAAGGACCCAAATGACAGCCGAAACCTGATAGAGCCAAGAACCTAGGTATTTTATCGCCTTTTAAACTTTCCCTTCAAAAAGTGAATAACGCGGAAAGTTTTATCTAAACTGCATAAGAGGATTCTCTTGTTTTCTCTAACAAAGTTGACGAAATTTGTTACCTGCAACTTGCCCTTCTCGAGACTGCTGGTATTTCCATACTTTCCACATTAATATGAAAAATTGCATTTGAGAAGACCCGTTTTTCACCCTTTCAACATCAAACGGAGCTAGTTAAAAAATAAGTAGAGCGTTTATTTCTAGCAATTAAAACAATATCACCTAATATTTTTGCATGAATGACTACAAAAATGGCATAATGTTAAGTGTGCAGGTTCTACTATGGACTAATAAGTAAAAATGAATTTTATTATCGCTTTCTGAACTTACTTTTTATGCCATTATCAAATACAAATAACTAATTAACAACTCGTGTAGCAATGGGGAAAAACAATTATATTAATATTTCAAATATGATTTACCATTTAATATATATGTTCAGGTATGTGCCAAAAATAATAATCAATAAATAAATTATATGACGGAAGGAAATCCTTTTCCTCTTATTTTTTTATTCTTAAATTTAATTTCTCATAACAATTTAATCATGGATTTTTCAGCACGGGCACTCAACCATAAATTGAATCATCGATTGAATTATCTTATTTTAAATCACAAAATGAGATTCTCTCATTTCATTCTTTCACGTTCTCTAAAGTTTATTCACCATTCGTTGTAGTTTGAACGAGTGATTCTAAATTGGATTGTTTTGTATATCCTTTTTTTTATTACGGGGCATAACGTTTTTATTCAATGATTATCATTTTATGTAAGCTCTACTTAACTTTCATGTTTACCTTCTTCATTCAGTAAGCTTATAAAGAAAGAATTAAAATTGAGAAATTTTTTTTTCATGTTTGCGTCGTGATGCGTTCCGGGTTTTTTCACAGTACCAACAAAAACGCCAAGTCGTCTATGATAGAATCTAGACAAGAGTGAATCAGCCGAACAGGATGACCAAAAACAGTTTGGTATCATTATGATCAGCATATCACCGTTATTTTTGTCTATTTGTCTATCAGACACGTTCGGCTTCTCGCAGTATTCAAAATCTGCGAACAAGATAAACTTGGTTTATTCCTGTTAGGACTTACCCTACTTATAAACATGACAACAAATCTATAAATAAATTGCCGAAAATTATATAGCCGATTTAAAGAGCGTAAAAAGGGCGGTTAGATTGACGAGAAAAGGCGTATAAATATAATATGCTTTTCGAAATTTTACAAATATTCGTCAACCAATTATCTGATTTTAGGTCTGTCGGACAGGTTTCGTCTTGTCGCCGACTTCAGTGGCTTGCGCTTTCCTCTACTCATAAATCTGAAAAAAAAAACCCTCGTAAATAAACATACCGAAACGCGTTTGACGGACCACAAAATTGAAGATGGCTGCCCAAAAACATCGGAAACTGCACAACAATAAAACATAGTACTAAATTAATGTAATATTGTTAAAAAATTTCCTTTTTAGATTTTTGTACATATTTTGGAAGGACATCCGTGAGGACGGTCAGTTTAGGGAAACTATTAATACTAATTAATAATAAACACCCGCTCAATATATACGTACGTCAGCATATTTTATGCAACAAATGACTTATTGCACATTACTACTTACTAACCCTTAATATATACTTTTTTAAATGTGTCAAATTTAATGACTTTTAAGTAATTATTATTTACATTTTGAAATGCAGTCTGATATTTTAAAGTGTTATTTACCAATATTATAATGTATTCAATTATTTGAGGTTTTAAGTTGACATAAAAAAGCCTGTGTCACGAGCGGGATTTGAACTTAAGACCTTCGGCATGATACGCCGCTACGTTTCCACCTCAGCTATTGTGTCTCCGATCCCCTCAGGAACTAATTTCCCATTTGACACTACCTTTTTTTAATGTAAACTTAAAACCTTAATTAATTGAACGGTATTAATATTTGAAGCGGATCAACCAAAAAATAGTGGACTAAAATTTATTATAAATTTTACTTTTTCTTTAGCATTTAATTGTGATAATTGTAAATAATGAAAAATAATTATAAAACGATTATTTCAAATATGTACTATATATTTGTATTTAATGTGTGTATAAAATATGTTTTTAAAGCATATCATTTAAAAAAATCTGAATGTGAGATAACAATTACATTCAATACGGTTGATACGCCGCTGCTCTACCACTTGGGCTATCGTGCCCTCGATCCACTCGGCCATCAACTTTCCATCTCAACAGCTCAGGCGTATCAAGCCGAAGATGGTCGGTTCCAATCCCCTTGACGACTTTTTTTATCTCAATTACAAAAATCTAATTAATAAAAATTACAGTTATTATTATTATTAATTTTTAAGGGCGTGTTAACGGCTAATGTCACACCCTAACATCCAAACCTTCTGTATAAATTTAGTAAATATACATATATATTTACGATTAGTATACAATGAAATAAGCAAAACACCACGAGGGAGGAAAAAGGCGAAAAATATGAAGAAACCAAATTCCTTTGAGAAAGAAAAATATTGGACATCAAGAGTATTTCGTACCGTTGTAATAATAAAAAGTACCTATTATGGAGATTTTTTAAACGTAAAAATGTCTACTAAAAAGACGATCTACATTTTAACGTTGATTACAGGTGTGGTAAACTATACCAGCAAAAGAACTGTACCACGTAGGGACATATAAACAAAAACTAACCTATTATGTGGATTTTTTTTAACTTACAAAATCCCAATAGGTCTAATTGAAAAGCCACGTACACATGAATGTTCACTACAAAAACCATCTCTAGTTTAAAAAACTTGACACCCTACAATGAGATTCCAAAAAACTTTTTTTTTTTTTTTTTTTGGAAAAGGTGCGGCATTTTTAAACAACTCCCATTGGAAGGCATAAAGCTAAAATGTGTATGACCAAAGCAGTAACGCAGGCCAAAATATAATTTCTTTCGATAAATTCCCCTTGATTCTATTTTCACTCCCTCTCACAACCAGTTTTCTTTTCTCGTTCTTCTTAGATAGCTTTTGTTGACAAGTTTCAACGGGTAACGACTGTAGGAATGCTGGAAATGGACTCCCAGGCCGGACAAACAAAACCGAAGCGGTGGTGAATTGTTTCATTGTCTGTTTGAATCAACTCTCCACGGCTTAGTAACCGGTAGATGTAGTTGAACCTTGTGTTCAAACACCGTCGGTTAAACTTGTGTATATAAATTAGGGCTGTTGTCGCGAGAGGATGGGGTTGTTTAGGGAAGCGGCTTTGGAAGTGTACCGGCAGGCGACCACGTCCGAAGAGTTGGCTCCGGCCCTAGACAATCCAGGACGGTATATTCCAGAGTTTCACCCTATTTTATCTCGGACTTGGAAAAAATAAAACCCGGCAATTTGTAGTATGGTATAAAGCGGTGGGGTACAAGCACGTAGCCGTGAGTTTATTGGGTTAAGCCTGCTGTATATTTTTCTGTATGAGATATCTAGTTGTGGCGGGAGGGCTCTGAGTTTATCGACTCAACCAAAAAAATGAAATAGCCTTCAGTTAAGGCCACAACAAATTTGTTAAAATATTTTTATTCGATTGACCCCTCGACGCGGTAGAATTTCAAATTTTACTTAATACAATTTAATTACAACTTTACATGGACCGTAAATTCTACTACAAATTAAACTGAAAGATTATCATTAATAAATTAAATCACTGCATGAGAAATAGCTTTTATAATACAAGTAACGATCAATGTAGACATTTTAAAACAACAATTAGCCGCTAACGATCTATATCATAAATATACCGTAGACGAGTTACGATTTTGTTGCATGACTTTCTTTCTTTTTTAAAAATTGAAAGATCTGAGAAATTGAAGAAATTAAAAGATTAGATCTGAAAGTCAAATATCGAACCGATTCTGACACTACATCACAGAGAGGATGTGGGCATTGATAAGGATGACATCCTTCCAAGTTTGGGAAAATTGTCGCTGATGGGGAGACGTGGGAGTCCCGAATTATAGTCGATGTATACAAAAAAATAATTGTTTCGTTTCAAATTTAAAAAAACCTGGCCACACATTATAAGATACTGTTCTTTTCTTAAATTATATACTTTAACTATTTTATTAACTTACCATTGCATGTTTATTGCGTACTCACAGTTTTAAATCTTACATGAGATTATATGTAGAGATTAGTGACCGTTAATCGATAATTATTCAGATATCGTGAAATGCGGTCTGGTGTGATGTAGGTTTGAAAAAAAAAAACGTTTTTTTACCGTGCCAACGTTTTTATCTTTATTGAGAACAACAGGTTAAAGAAAATGTTTCTCAGAGCCTTAATCACACCAGACAGCATCTCACGATATGTTAATAATCAGGAGATTATATTTGAATAATCGGTTATAATTATATCATTTAGTGTAATTTGCTTCAATGTTTATAAACGAAAACTACTTCCTAAAACTGAAAACTTTTTTAAATTTACGTTAAGTTTTCATTGATCGACATTTAGCATCTAACTTGGCTTATTTTACTTAATTAGAATTGGACATGTATGTACGTACCTACGGTGACTATTTTTAGGTAAGCTATATTTTTCAACTTCTTGTTCATTCCGGTTGATTTCTTGTTACGAAATATATTATGTTTTATTCTGTGTTTTTAGAAGTTGTTATATTTAGAACTGTGTAGAGATTAGTGACCGTTAACGGATAATTATTCAGATACCATGAGATGCGGTCTGGTATGATGTAGGTATCAGAAAAACATTTTCCTTATCGTGCCAACGTTTCGATCTTTTATTGAGATCATCTTCAGGGCCTGGGATTTACAAACATAATTTACATTTAGAAAATACATATAGAATATGGAATTTATACAATGCAAAAATTATATTTTATATTCTATCAAAGTATTTCTACTTACTCTAAGTGTTTGTCTTTTGTGTAATTGTGCCATGTCGTGTTGAGAGTGCCAGTGAGATTTTACTGTTTCATGTTTATATATGTTTGATTTTGAAGTGGTGGGGGAGGAAGTAGGTATACAAGAGACAATTTTGTATAAGTCGTCGGCTTCTTTGAGGAAAAGAGCCGACAAAGGGAAACAATGTGTTGGTAATGTTTCGACCACTTTATTCTTTCAGGATTATATAGAAAGGGATAAATGGGAAAAGGAAAAGGAAAATTAGATTGTTGGACAATTAGACTATGCGAAAAATAATTGATGTGTGGAATGTAATGTGAGGATACATGTATGTTGTCTGTATTGAATTTGATTAATGATGTTGGCGTAGCTGCGACTGAGTTTGCATGTATCTGTTCTTTAATTGATGCTGTGTTTATCCTTGTTTTCACCTCAAAGAAGCCGACGACTTATACAAATTTGTCTCTTCTATACCCACTTCCTTCCCCACCACTTCAAAATCAAACATATAAAAACATGAAACAGTAAAATTTCACTGGCACTCTCAACACGACATGGCACAATTACACAGAAGACAAACACTTTGAGTGAATAGAAATACTTTGATAGAATATAAAATATAATTTTTGCATTGTATAAATGCACTTTTCCAAATTCTATATGTATTTTCTAAATGTAAATTATGTTTGTAAATCCCAGGCCCTGAAGATGATCTCGATAAAAGATCGAAACGTTGGCACGATAAAGAAAATGTTTTTCTGATACCTACATCACACCAGACCGCATCTCACGATATCTGAATAATTATATTTAGAACAGTCAATCGTAAATTATAAATGATAGTCGTCCTAAGTCTACGCCTTGAAATAATCATGGTTTTATAAAATATTTTTCATCCTGTTGAGTCCTTTATGTCTTTACGGTTGTGTGAGACTTGTAAACGTGGACAATTTGTTTTTAAAAAATTAGCAGAAAAAATTAGTGGTAGAAATTTTTAAACCTTAAAAAGTTTTTTTGGCTTACTGTAACCCTGGCTATATTTGTGCTTTAGTATTGCCGACGGATTTCGTCATGCCATAATTAGTACTAAGTAAGTATGTGTAATTTTCGTGCGTTTAGGTTGAGTAGAAATTTTTTTTCCAATGACGTTTCCCAACGACTAGTTAAAAAAATATCCTAATCGTTCGTTAATAATTCACCTAAAAACCAAGCTATGTTTGCAATTAAATTGTTGCACATATATATTAAAACAAATTTCTGAGTATTGCGCATTATAGTTGGCATTGTAATAGGGTCAGTCACGATAAAAGAGAAAGCGACAGAGGCAACATTGTTTTCCATATGCGGCAGACATTCGAATAGAAACGAGCAGTGCGCTTTGTTCACGTGAAATGACGGTATACAGTACTTCATTTTAATCGTAGATAAAATTGATCTAAATCTAGAATTAACAACTTACTCTGTGTAATTGACTATGAATTTGAATGTGATTTTAATATTTTTTTTATATTTACATAAATTTAAGTATTGAAACTCAATAGAACAACATGATGATGATCTCGCATCCTTTCCCCATGAAACCAAGAGCCGCTTCCGCTTTTCCAATATTTCCTGTATCCGCTATCGAACACGTGTAGGGGGGGGGGATCAAACAGAGAGGAAGAAAAACAAAAGTCAGTAACGAACAAAACGAGTGCAATACAGACGAAACATTAAATAAATTTGACGCCGGCTTGACTTTTGAGCTGATTATCCTAAACCAACAGGCTTTCGTTGAGTCCAAATAGTTAATAATTTATTTTATATTCCGAGTAGCTCGCGTTTGACGCAAATTCACTGGCAGTGTAGCGCACATTTCGCACAAGTCACGATTAAACATCATTTCAACTAATGAATGTAACCCCAGAAATACTGTAATAATAAACAAACATTGTGGACTTGAAGAAGACTAATTACATTTAATTTGTTTTAGATAAACAACCCGTTTGAATTTTGAGTAAATATTATATAATTGGTTAAATACTTTGAAATAATTACACTGTTTGTTATCTAGCCACCATAACGTGGCAAGGCATCGGGTAGCGTCGCATGGCGTTCCATCGGGTAAGTGTGTTCCCTTCCTTAGACAAAAAGACAGGTTGACCTAAAAAGGCCAAGATCAACACTGAATAGAGTTTGAAAAATCCGATCAGAAACCAGGGCAAACAATTCCAATTTTCTAGCGAAACCAACTACTCGGGATGGAAGTAGGGGAAAGTTCTTTATTTTAACGGAAAACAAACTAAGATAGTTTTGTTTAACTTTATAGTTTTTATATACGGTGAGCTGCAGCCGTTATATGTTTGATGATAATGAAAAGGAAGATAGGAAGCAAGATGCTTTGTAATGCAAAAACATTGTATTCTTCTGGCTTAACTCTGTTTAATTTGATCCTTCATTTAGGGAGTAGGTCATTAACTTTTATTAATCCTTTTGTACGAGTCATCATTGCACCTTAGGATTGTCTTCTCTGAATTTAAAAGTATTGAATGTCCATACTCACTAGATGGATAACAACGACTACTGGATTTTCAGCTGCTTTTTCAAAAGAAATTCAGATTTCTGAAAACAATGTTTTGTTTTGACGACCGAAATTCGTTATCGTTGCTCTCCAAAAATCAAGTTTTTTGTTTTGCTTGTTTTTAATTGCTAATTATAAGAAAATATTTATTTTTTATTTAAGGCAATTTGGCAATTTTTAAAATACATTTTTATTTAAACTCAATTAGTGATTATTTTTTTATCGTTATGTCAAATAAATATTAGGATACTAACACAAAGCGGAAATTTAACGATTCATTATTTTTAACAAGGCTTTGTAGTAAATCATCTTAACCCAAGAGTTAAGAAATAATACAATGTGAGATATTGCCAACACAAAGAAAACAATTTAAGCTTCTTATTAAATTAAAAGGGGTTGAAGTATTTGCCCCAAGACGAGGCGTTTTTAGGATCGCATTCACGTTCTATAATTAAAGTTTGCGGCCGGGGAAAAGATAAGTAAATGGTATACGAAACCGGGCCATAGAAAAGATTTTATACAGACGGTGATTTTTTTCCGGGCCGAAGCGCGGACGTACGGACCAACAAAGCGGAAGCGGCTTATTGATGTTAACCAACCGGCGTAAAATCATCAAAGATTATATACAAAGACAGAGCAATACTTGGGAATTTGTTTTATTATGTATTTTCAACGATTTAATTGCAAACTTGTACTTTTTCTTTTTTTACGAGAATAAACGAAGGATGAGGTCATTCTTTTAATAGGACATTGCAGAATAAATGTCATTGGAAAATATATATATTTCAACCCAACCAATTAGCGAACTAGAATTGATTTTATAAATTTTATTTTAAATAAAACTACTCTTACTGAAAAGGAGTAGAAGCCGAAAAGCGTTGAAAACACGAAAACTTCAAGTATAGGCAGACGAAAGCTACCAGAAAAGAATTTTTTTAAAGAATAACATTTCATACGCGGAGGTTTTGTTCAAGATATTTAAATTCTGACAATGTTTAATTTAAAAAAAAATTAAAAACTCAACAGAATGAAGAATTTCTAATTTCGTGGTATGCTTGACCAATTAATTAAGGTTTTTTGGTTGAGATGAAAAAAGTTAATGGCACGAGAGGGATTTGAACCCACGATCTCCGACTAGATACGCCTCCGCTCTACCACACTCCGAGTGGATCGAGGTCACGATAGCTCAAGTGGTAGAGCAGCGGCGTATCTAGCCGAAGTTCGTGGTTTCGAATCCCGCTCGTGCCATTAACTTTTTTCATCTCAACCAAAATACCTTAATTAATTGTAAAGAATGAAGAATATTTCGTATATCAAAGAAGAGTCTTGGGACCACTACCATTTATAAAATATTTTCCTATTCCTTGCTGTAATTATTGCAACCTTCAAAAGTGCACAATAGCACATGTGAAATTCGCTGAAAGAAATCAATCCGGATGCGGACGAAATTCAAAAATCTGGTTTAAAAAAAAAGGTAATAGAACTGACATGGCCAACATAAAATATGTACACCTACACTGAAAGCCAAAAAAATTGGCAAACCATTGGCCACTGTTAATATTTTTAATCAACTCCTAATTTTGTCGATTATCATATTTTGTAATCTTTAAAGGATTGTAGGTAGATAAAACCAAGATACATTCGCTCACTGATGAGTACGATTGTTTTTGCAAATAAATATTTGGATTTTCGATTCTCCATTCTTACTAACGTTCCGTGGTTTGATTAGTTTAAGTGGTACCATTTTTAGTTTTAAGTTTGTTTGCGTATAGTTTTGAGTGATACAGATACACCTCGAAACGCAGCATTGTTGGAAGATCAAAGAAGTTAAGGTTCTTCACATTCCTCGAATAATTGGCCCAAGATCTCCACCGCTAACAAAATAGTGGATATAGTCAAAAAGTATTGGATCAGGTCGCCAGTGTCATCTGAGACATATTATATTGCTGAGACCAAGCAACTTCAATAAGTTGGAAATCTTAATGTTATTTTATGCACTATTCAATAAAGACGGACTACGTGAAAGAAGGAGCGGCACTAGTCGAGTCTGACAGGGCACAGAACAGCTTGGTTAAATTAATAGAAGAAATTATGTGTGGTGATTAGTGATCGTTAATCGAAGCCTACATCACATCAGACCGCATCTCACGATTTGTAAATAATTAGAAGAAGCAGGGTGTAAGCAAGATTAGAGTAACATCTTGTTTCGGAGGACCGAAATTTTTTGTTGAAGGTCTTTGGGCAGAGTGGTTTGTTCCAACATTTTCACACGGAATAAGTTTTGGAGGTGGTAGTGTTATGGTTTGGGCATGCATGTCTACGGAAGTCGTACAAACTTGATTTTCATCTCGGCTTCCCTAACAGCTGCGAGATACATAGAAGATATGTTATAATATAAAGTTGTTCCGCCACTAATCGGCGACGGTTAGAGTTTTTGAATGAGAATGCAAGCCCCAGCACAGCAAGGACCGTTGGTGAGTACGCGGAATTTTCTTTAATTCAATTTTGCAGCAAATAACATGTAGGCTAGACTTAAAGCCTATCTAACACCTTTGAGACGATTCTTCTAAGCGTTAAAAAGTCACAATCAACCTTCCATATTGCACAATATTTTGGGTTGTGCAATTTAATTAATCTTGTATAGAAGATATTGAAAGTTTGTGCCATTAAATTAACAACATTAATTGTATTGCAACATTGCATAATTGACGAAAAGTTGAAAATATATTGTACAACCTGGAAAATATTGCACTGTCTGTTGTCATTATTGCGCAGTATTATACATTTTGTTAACTATCAGCACGTGGTTCAGTTCGTATCACTATGGGAGAAAAAGGTGCGGAAAAACTATTCGTTTTGGATTTTATTGAAATGTATCTTGGCTTTCCGGCTCTTTGGCGAGTCAAATTACTGTAACCGAGCCAAGAAATGAGAGCAGTAGGATGATCTATTAGAGAAATATCGCGAAATATAATGCGCAACAGCAGACAGACAACAAGTGGTCAAAAAAATAAATTATATGCGGACCAACTTCCGCAAACAATTAAAATGTATTCGGGATGACGAAAGAAGTGGTTCAGGTGTGGAGGATGTCGCTCTGGTACTTCGAATTAAAGATAAAAGAAATGAAGTTCCCTGCAAATCACGTAACACCTACTGCTCAACATAGTTTGTGAATGTAAGGGTGCACAAAATATTGCACGATCTTCAATATCACTTCCTAACACAAACAAAATTTTGTATAATATTATTGAACGCTAAGGAGGAACCGTCTAATTATTGTGCAATCTATATTGTACAATAATATTGACCGCCTCTGGGCTGAAGAAGAAGAAAAGAACCTTCTAATATAAATCTATTAAATTTCCTTGTTCGATTGACCAAATAACTTCTTTTAATTAATCTTTAGATATATACTCTGGTAACCTTAAAATAAGAAATATTAAATAGATATCCTACAATAAAACGATTATAATCCAAACATTTATTTTTCTAAAACAATGTGATATAAATAACTGTTTTATACTGATTATTATGATGATTTTTAAGTTTTAGTTTTGGCTCACTCCACCAATTTTTTCAATTTTTATAGGCATACATTTTAATTTCTCTCAGTATTGTCTTGAGGTCAGAGTTCATATTTGGGAGAATTTCTCATCTGGGTACAAATTGGATTACGATTGTATTGTCGTCCTTGTGTGAAGCGTTAGAACATTCTGATAACTCGGACCTGTCGCCGGTTTGCATCCCTCTCAATTTCGTATTCAAATCCAATAACGGGCTGTCACCAGAAACGGTTTCTGAGGTTGTTTGGGTGGGAGTCAAATCAGAATTGACAGCAGCTATGGGTTTATTGAAATCCACCAGTTCAATTAAGCTACGATTTATAAACAAGGCCCGCTGACAATTATTAACCAGGATTCAGACTGATTATTGGTCGAGGGAAAGAACCTTCTGCTCAGTAATAATTAAAAAATGACTGCTATATCGCCGAGTATAGTATCGTCGTTCATGATAAATAATAAAGTTAAGGGATCAGGGATGAAGCAGGTGAAAGAACCAACGTGTTTTTCTGTTGACGAGCTTTCGGCTGTATTGGAGGCCTTCCTCAGTACTTTGACAAACGGGTTAAGAAACTTTACAGATAGTCTGGACATGTGGTCTTAATAGAAGGGGACGTTATCCGGCCACCTACGATCAGATTGTGCCAACGTACGTTGTACAAGCTGCATTGCAAACAAGGTCCTCCACATAGCACGCATTTTTTTTTGCAACAGCAGTTGTTTTTGGATTACATTTGTTTTAACGGTTGTTCTCTAATACGCCACTTGTTGTGCAATTAATTTCAAACAGGTTTGAATTTTTGCAAATAGTCGCACAGTACCCCAAACATACACTATACAATTGTTTGCAAAACAGACTGTTGTGCAATTAGTTCACAGGTATCCGTTGTTTCTTAAATAGTTTCTCAAAGTCGGGAGGAAGGCGTTAAATACAGCCGAAAGGACGACAGCAGAAAAACAAGTTGGTTCTTTCACCTTCCTGGCTTCATTTCTGATTTCTTTTCTTTACTATGAAGTGCTATAGATAAAAAAACGTGCCTACATTAAAAACTATGTAAACGTTTAATAAAAGGTACATTTATCTCTTAAATAAATTTTCGGATAAGTGGATAAACAGACGCGGTACAACTGAAGAAATCGGAGGAGAAATGATTCTTCGAAACGTGTGATTAAAGCCACGTAAAAAAATATATTTCGAATGATGATAGCAAACACTGACTTTTATTACAGCTGGAAATCAACGAATGTGTATCCAACAGATATGTTATAAGGCGACAACAAAAGACTGATATAAAATTGCACCAATGGTTTCAGCCGAAAAAATACTTCAAAATGATGTGTCAGGATGTGTAGGGTCATATTTGAAATTTTGAAGTAATACTGGGCCTGGGGGACCCTGTATAATATTTGTCCGAAAAAAGGAAAAAGGAAAATTGCAACTATACTAAAAATATATGTGTAAAAATAAATATATGTAAAAAGACTTGAATTTTTCTTTTTCTTTTTTGACAGTGGGATTGGATCAAGAGAAGGTCAGCAGAAACATCTATAAAGGACAACCTATATATATATATATATATATATATATATATATATATAACGCTTATTTACGTAAAATATGTAACGGTGTACGTTTGCAAGATCAATATTGATCAAATTGCTCGATGTGTCCCACATAATAGAAGCCTTGGCTCCTTACAGAGAGCGTGCAGGCATGCCGCCGGATTTAAGAAGAGTCCTCGAACACGGTAGCGAGTTTCTGAGTCCCCTGTTCCGCTTTTTGGGGGAAATTGGGGTTTTTTATTGTATATAGTATGTGTTATGTGTCATTGTGTTTTGTCTGTGTGCAAGTATTTATTGGTGTGAATGGCGAGGGGTGAGGGTGAATAGAACGTCACCATCGCCCCTCGAACGATGAAAGCGAGTGAGTGTGTCTGCGGGGTCGATGGCGGAATATTAATAAAAGTACCTCATCGACCCCAATCTAGCTTAGTTTAATTGTAGGTCGGTGGAGGAATATCAAGTACTCCACCGACCAAACGGAATGAGTTTGCTGTGTGAATGTGGTTAATTGTATGAATGTATTTATTCGTATGAATGTGTGTGAACGTGTATAGAGTATAGACTGTATAGACTGAGCGTGGGGCTGAAATGACCTCGATGTCGGAAGCCCCAGCAAAAAAAAAAAAAAAAAATATATATATATATATATATATATATATATATATTGATCAAATCTTTTTGGAAATTTACCGTAGTTTTCAGTGGCGCCAACGGATGCAAAACCTTTTAGTTTTGGACTTGTCATTGACTATTTGAACCAAGGTCGTGAAATCCTTTCAAAATTGGAAAAGTGGAATAACTACGAAACTGCTGAAATTCGGATCATAATTAATTTGTACATTTTGGCTCCATTTAGAATTACCAGTAGAAAATATATACAATGGCATAGTAAAAAGTTATTATTATATATAATAACAACATAGAGACCCGTTAGTCTTTAATTTTCTCATATTTCAAACTTGCTTTAACAAATTAGTACATTTAACAACGAGAGGCCCAGCGAGTATATAAAGTACGAGGCCCTAAAACACGTTTCTACCAGTAGCCGTTTTGAAAAATCTACACAGTGGAGAAGATTTGGAAGTCGTTAAACGATACGATAACGGTTTGTCACTTGATTCGAGAGGGAGGACATTTCTTTTCCTGATCCTTTAACTGATGGTAACCCGACATTTGACAATGATCTCGATGGCTCCGTAAGACCCCTGTTGAATCCGATTATGAATAATCTGAATACGATTCAATTGGGCACTTTTTAGTATTTTCTTGCAAATCCAAGGTTTTTGACGTAATAAACATCCCGCTCTCTTATAACCTATACTTTTGTAGAGAAAACGGAAACCTATTTTTCCCAATTTTAAATAATATAATTTAATGCAAATTGTATAAATTTTCTAATAAAAATCATTGATTTCAACTATTTTTTTTAATATAAAAGCTAAGCAAATAGTTTAAATTAGTTTCTGACAACTTTTTTTCTAATCTTAATCATTTTGTTTTGTCTGTTCTTGTTATATGTTTAATTGGACATTCGAATCCGAACCTGTTCAATTGTAACGAATGAACTGCTCTCTACCTGCACCTTCATAAATGATTTCCTATCTGCTATCTTGTTAATGTAATAAAATTTAACTAACAATTTATTAAAATGATTTGCTCATCAAGTTTAACTAAAAATTTATTTCACCACTTTCGTCGAATAGCGTCAGAACAGGACAATCATATTTTTTGTAGTTTATTTCAAATAAATAAATATATATTTATAAAGTTGTCGTTATATTAATTACAACATTCTTATTTTAATATAAACCGAATTAAACAAGATAAAAAATATGTAAGTTTTTATGAAAATTATTTAATTACGATGGTTAGGATGAAAATTTATCAAAACACCGGAATAATTTTATTTAAAAAAATAAATTTAACTAACAATTTATTAAATGGTTGGCTCATAAAATTTAATCAACAATTTATTACAAGGTTTGGCTCAAAATAGTGCATTAAGAACATAAGAGGTGTGAAGAACATAAGCAAAGCCTTCTCCACGTCTTCTCAAAAACAAGAAAATTTTCCCAGCGGGATGCTGATTGGCGAATAGTCGCCTAAATACTCAATGCCTCTCTTGTACTACAGATCCTGATGCGGGACGTTTAATGGAAAGGCTATTTTCACAAAGCCATCTAATGACTGATTTACCTCCATTTTGCACTACGGTCCGACACAGTTTTATCACTGAGGAGAGGGAGATTGTCTGTAGTGGCCTATATTCGCCAATGTTGGATAAGGCGTTAGGAAAAAATTAGCTTTAGAAGGGTTTCACTAAACAAATAAATGCGAGTTTTCGCGAACAGTGATCACAGTAAATAGGCATCCACACGCTGGGCTAACATTGGTCGGGCATGGTTTGGTGTTTCCAATCAGCTTTTTAACAATAACAATTATACATCCTAGCCACAGGATACCACAATAACACAAAGCTACAGCAGCGATTCACTCGACCTATACATCCACCTCGGCATGGGATAAACAACTATGTGGAGTATATTACAGGCCCAGTATGTGGAGCAAAGCTGATGGTGACGGTAGCGACCTTCGTGATAGGTTTTAATGCTCCAAGTCGGTACATTGCATTAACAAGATAGCAGATAGGAAATCATTTATGAAGGTGCAGGTAGAGAGCAGTTCATTCGTTACAATTGAACAGGTTCGGATTCGAATGTCCAATTAAACATATAACAAGAACAGACAAAACAAAATGATCAAGATTAGAAAAAAGTTGTCAGAAACTAGTCTAAACTATTTGCTTAGCTTTTATATTAAAAAAATTGTTGAAATCAATGATTTTTATTAGAAAATGGTATTCCGGTGTTTTGACCAATTTTCTACCAACTTTTTTAAAAATAAAAATTACTGACTTTTTATTCTCGGTTAATTTGGTTTATATTAAATTAAGTTTGTTATAATTAATATGACAACGTTAATACATGTAGTTTGAATAAAAATATGAGCGTCCGGTTCTTTTGTCTTTGACCTGTACTCGATGCTACCGCGTAGCGTAGAGTAGGGTAGCGTTGCGTGCTATTGGACAAAAAACGGGGGTAATACAATCCTATGGAAAATTCAACTTTGGTATGGCGTCGGGTAAGAGTGGTTCCCGCTTTATACTGTGAGTTGGAACCCAAAGGGGTAAATATTTTTACGTTTTAGTGAACATATATCATTTAAGTAGGCAAGCGACTTAATTTCGACTGATAAGTCAAAACAACTAAAATAGATCAGTATTATCAGAAATGGCCAAACCACATTTTATCGTATGTTATAAATAAATAGCATGAAGGGTGTAAATTGTACAGAAAAATCTATAATGAATGAGCATGTCATTCAGCAGGATCAGATGACGGAAAAGGCATGAGTTATGACATAAATTCAATACTTATAGCTTATAAGGGATGCGTGTTTAATCGGCAGCCAGGGTTCCCCTTTTACCGTGACAGGGGAACATCCATCATCTCCCACCGTTGGAGAGGGGTTAATTGGTGAAAAATGACCGGGACTTCGGTAAGCTCGACAGCTTTACCAGCCTTTTGATAAGTGAGTCCATTCGTGCTGCGTTAAGAGAGTTATACATCGGCCTTTTGTCCGGTCGTCGGATATCGGGTCGGGTCGATCCTTTTCCGCCAAATCCAAAGGGAATAAATTCAACGGCGATTATGAGTTTATCTTTCATAGGTCCCCGATTTTAATTCAAAACGCTTTCAGGGGAAAGCTAATTTATATGTAACCCTTTCCATCGTTTAACCCGGCTTACCTTCAGGAAAAACACCACACCTCCAGGGGATACCTCGGTGCACGCCCGACTCGTTTAAACGCCCAATTTGCATACAGGATGCGTTGTTGTCCGATGGGATGTTATTGAAAAATATTTACTAGGATGGACGGCCAAATGAATTTCAAATGTATTGCCTCGATTATATTGTTTACCATGCCCGGCGAAATTCTAAATTATTCAGAAGTGGTTTATTACTATGGATGCTAAATTAAATCCGGAATTTCATTGACTTGGCTTTTTTTATTATACAAGAAAACAATCTGTAAAAATTAAGTGAATAGAATAAAAAAAAAAAGAAGATTTTATGATATTTACCGCAATTTATAATGTAAATATCGAAAATCTCTGGGTACAGGAATTTTTTGTTACTTAATGTTCAATATACGTCTTCGTTTTTATAATTCTCTTTTTTAACCTGTTTATCATTATGGATGCTAAATTAAACCTGGAATTTCATTGAAACGGCCTTTTTCATTATACGAAAAAACTACCTGTAAAAGTTAAATCAATAGAATAAAAAAATGCTTTTATCCCATATAACTCACTTTGTAAAGTACAGTAACGATGGAAAATATCTGGTTACAGAAATTGTTTGTAGAAATGATAAATGATGGAGTGAGTGTATTGTTCAATACTTTTTAAAAAGAAAGTTCCTACTCGCAGTACGATCCTAATTGCGAGCCTTTTAGCTCATCATCAGCTCGACAAGAATTGCCAAAGTGAAACCGCTGAGACCTCCGCCAACGCGACGTTCCAAATAGCAGCTGATTTTTTAACGACGCTCAATTTGAACGTGCGAAACGCGGAAATTATAACACAAATAAATAGTATATTAATAAATACTTAATATTATTAAATTACCATAAAATAACAACAATTAAAATAATTAGTTTACTTGGTTGGATGTTTGATATTATTTATGCACATATTTAAAATGGGAGGTAGATCAAAATCTGTTCTATTATTAATGCATTTATCGCCACGTTCAATTTTAAATTTCAAATTTCTCGAACCAATCTAGTTCTTTCCTTTTGTTGAAACTATGTAACACTCTTGTATTTAGATTTGGATTGAAATTATGTTTTGTTTCTTTTAGATGGTCCTTAAATTCAGAAAATTTGCTCGGTTTAGGCAAGTGTACTTTTACTCTTGTTTTTATTTCTCTACCGTTTTTGTCATAATATATTTAATATCACAATCATTACAGTTGAGTTGATAAACCCCACTTTTTTCCAAGTTGTGTACTTTGTGTTTAGGTATTCAGAGGTTGTTTTTAACCCGAATTTCTAAAAGCTATTCTAAAGCCTTCTTGTTTAAAAATTTTACTAACATTTTTCGATAATTCATCAATGTATGGCAAATAACGGAAACGTAAGGATTCATTTGTGGTAGAGTGACTGAGTCCTATTGTTGATTCGTTTAAAGTTAACTTTTTTTATCCTTTTAACTAGCAACCTATCAACACATATTTCTTGATGCCCGTTGTTTTTTGCTAAGGTTTTAATTCATTTTATAGCTATCGGAAGTTTTAACATCTGGAATTGCCGTTTCACTTTGGCAATTCATTCGAGAGGCGTGGATGTAGAAGTCCTTCAACCTGATGATGAGCTAAGAGGCTCGAAATCCGGATCGTTGCAAAACAACTCTGAGTAGGAACTATCCTTTTAAAAAATAATGAAATGTTTTGTTACTTAATGGTAAACACGCGGAAATTTTTCATTGTGCCAAAAATTGTAACAGCTTGAATAAAGAACGTTTTCAAAATGTATATAGGCAGAAATATTCAAAAACACTTTCAATCAAGGGGAAATCATAAAATCTTTTTTTGAAACCGGGCATCGTCCAAATAGTGATTACCTGTCATCTGTGAGATTAAATCTTGCACCCAAAATGCCTTGGCAAATGATGAGGTTTTTTCGATTAATCCATTTTTAAGCCGAATACCAACCTGGAACAAAAAATATATAATAATTAAATTTACGTTTTTTCTTAAATGGTTAAAAAAAATACGATAAACCATTGACTATCAACCAGATTTCTGATCATTTTGAACAAACAGTAATTTTTATATTTATTATTTTAAAAATAAAACTTATTTATTTTCGGAAGTTTAAAAACGGGATATAAAAAAATTCTTTATTCAACGTATTTCATCTGTCGGCTAGGTCTACCTGGTTATTTTAATTATTACAATGTAGAAATGATCTTAGTTGTAGATGTAAATGATAAACAGTCAGGGCGTGTTTTATACTGGGCCTTTTAAGAGGTTTTTTTTTTTTTTTTTGGGCTGGGGCTTCGGACATCTCGGTCATTTCAGCCCCACACTAAGTCTATATTCTATATTCAAACACATCATTCATACAAATAAATACCTTCACACAATTAAATAAATTCGTACAGTACACTCATTCCGTTTGGTCGGTGGAGTGCTTGATATTCCTCCACCGACCTATACTTAAACCAAACTAGATTGGGATCGATGAGGTACTTTTATTAATATTCCGCCATCGACCCCGCACACACACTCACTCGCTTTCATCGTTCGAGGGTGAATATAACCCTCACCCCAGGACATTTACGCCAGTAATACATGCACAAAGACAAAACACAAAGACACCTAACACTTAAGACATACTATATATAATGAAAAAACCCATTTCCCCTAGAAAGCGGAACAGGGAACTCAGAAACTCACTATCCTGCTCGAGGACTCTTCGTAAATCCGGCGGCATGCCCGCACGCTCTCTGTAAGGAGCCAGGCATGACACGCCTCTATTATGAGGGACGCATCGAGCAACCTTTCTCTGCATAAGGGGCACCTGCGCGGGCTTTGGCCCAAGAGCTGTTGTGTCCCCCATTCACGCGGTGTATAAATTTTCATTCCAATGTAAACTTAACATCATTAAAGATAATAATTAAAAAGAGGACTTAATAAATGTTTAACTAATTATTCAAATATCGTGAGATGCGGTCTGGTGTGATGTAGGTATCAGAAAAACATTTTCTTTATCGTGCCAACGTTTCGATCTTTTATTGAGATCATCTTCAGGGCTCAAAGTGTTTGTCTTCTGTGTAATTGTGCCATGTCGTGTTGAGAGTGAAATGTTTAACATTTCTCTACCACCTACTAAATTGATGATCCATTTTATCATTAAAATCAAAGCATTCGCCATGTAAAACTTACATTAACTTAAAACTTGCGTACTAGTTTCAAGTTTAGAAGTCAGAAAAATGTTCTAAGTATGAAAGCTCACAAAATTTTCAATAACTTTTTTACAACTATTTCTATTTCTTCTTATCTAAAAAAATAATAGATAATAAGAAAATGATATAATTTATATAGATTTCGTATAAAACGTTGTTAATCTATGAAAAGTTATTAAAAATTTTCGTACTCAAAACTACTAAGTTGATAAGAGTATGGACCTGAGTCTAATTATAAAATTTTAAGTTAAGACGCAAACTTTGAAAGAGGACTCTCTAACTTGGGCATTTTAGCCAGAAAAACTTAGTTATTCCTGTTTGGCCGTAGATAATTTTTTTAATCAATGACAATAAAATTTTAAAATGAATAACTGATTTGACACTCATGACAACGACCCTTTCTTTATGATCTCTTTAGAAATAAAGAGCACATAAAAGTAATTAATGTAACACTGACCCTCTTTATAGATCTAAATTCTAATATATTTGCCGAGGTCCGCCGGTACGGGGCTCCCTCAGGGGGGACGGGGATGTGGATGGGCTCTAAAAAGAAGTTATGACAACATTTCATGGACAATACGTTTGTTATGATCTTTTTATCACTATTTCTTCCTTCCTACATGCTTTGAAAATGTGCTCACCGAAACGAGACATAATCATCAACCCACCAGGAAGTTTGAAATAAACTAAATGTGTTCCTTATGAATTATTTGAATAGGTAATTAGAAATAAAGGCAAAATTAATTAGTTTAATAAAACACCCACGTACAAAAACATTGTGACTGAAAGTAATCACATCAAATTATTAATAATAGCTACAATGTATGGTGATCAGGGACCGCTGGTATTAGAAAATCGTGAGATCAGTTGACCTTATTTTAACTAACGAATAAACTTGATTTCGATGTTTTCGGGTGAAAACACAAATTCGCCAAGCTTTTTTTCTTATTTTAAGGTCATCATAAGAGCAAAAAATCTTAAAGGTGTCTACCAGTTGAAATAATTGTTTTTAATAGAATAGTTCGAAATACCAGAACCTACTCAAACCATACATTACCAAGGACTACAAGGACTTTTACGATCGTCCTTTTTTACCTGTTTGTGTATATTATCAAGTATAAAAAAAGTCAAAAAGATTTTTTGGTAATTTTTATCAATAACTAAAGGGCAGTTCTTGTAGAATTTATCACGGACGTAAGCCCGCTAAAGCATAAATCCACAGGACTAAGCTGCTTAAAATTGGAAAACTCAAAATTAATCGTAAGTTGTAAAACCTATCATGTTTATTCCTACAGTTAATAGGAATTAGTTATACATATATAGTGTTATATTTTACGGTTTAACAGTTCACAGTGGTGAGAATATTGTGAATTCTTGTCCCTGCTGTGAAAGATGGCTTCCGTGACAGTTTAATTACAGAATAATTAAGGTAATTTGAACTGAAGGTTTTAATTTGTTTTCATTAGATTTATCTTGCAATAATAAATGAAATGAAGTTTATGACGTTAAACGATGTTTTAATACTTATCGTGGAAGTTGAACTCCCCTTGATTTATGGTGGAGACAGGGGAATTAATTTAGGGACATTTTAATGGCGGCTTTTATCTATGCTGCAAGCACGAAATGTGTTTTAGAAATGTATAATTCGCAGGAATTTCAGTTAGCTGATATTTTTGCTGTTTGCCATCTACTTGTGTAAAAACATTCAGATTTTAATCATTTTTGCCGAAGGACGAGCCGATTTTATGCGGGTGAGTACGCTGAACTGTTAAATCTAATTGCGAGAGATCATCCCCTGCGGATCGTGCCGCTGATTTATTCGGTGGCCATCGTTTTATTCCTCTAGGAAAATTTACAATCGGCTACACCTTTGGCAAATACCCAAAGGTGATTTATCGAGAAGACGGGTGTTACGGGAAACGAGGCGATTTACTCGCGAACATTCGTAACTTTCCTTCCCAACGGGCATTGTGTAAAAGTGTATTTTAAAAAGTACAATTATTGCGGGACGGTTTGGTGAGAGGGGGTTTGAATTGGGGCAAAAAGGGTTACGGACGGTAGGCAATAACTGTGCCCCCAGTGCCGCCGTTTGAATTCCATCTTCCTTCCTTTTGTCCCCTACAACTGCATTGTATAACCGATGACACGTGCGTTCCGCCCGGAGAAACATTATTTTGTAGCTCAATTAATTAGTTTCGGAAAAGTAAGTACAGTCTCGCACTATATAATTTAGTTTTTAGCTTTTCTGCGTTTTGTTAATTTTTATATTTCCTTTATTTTGTATGCACATATAAAACATGCACATACACATTAACATAGGTCTATACTATTTGTACCGCGATTATCTGTTTAAAAGTTTTAGTTTATTTTAAACTTGGGTCCTCATCCTTGTAAATAAAAAAGGAGACGTTTAATGGAAGTGCATAACTCTAATCACAAACGTTGACAAGAGTTTTTAGTGTGGCCAGGAACACACTTACCCGATGCAACGCCATTTGACGCTAACTGATGCTACCAGACGCCTAGCCCCGTTTTTATAGGAAGTGCACATCTAAGCGCACGCCACGTACATCACGCAGCGTGCATCACAATAATCACTATAATAATCGCAACGACTGTTTCGTATTTAATGAATTATATTGAGAAAAACCATTTAATAAATCGTTAGTTGAATTTTATGGCCACAACCATGGAATAAATTGTTCTAAATAAAATATCTCCAGTGGTTTGATCAATATTCTGCCTAACAATCACAATTAACTAACTTTTATAAAAACTCATAAATTTTTGATCTCGTTTAATTCAGTTCATATTAAAAAAAGAACATGGTAATTAATATAATGACAAAATCAGATATACTTAGATTGAACTTAACCACAAAAAATAGATGTGTCCTGTTCTGACGCTATTTGATGAAAATGGTGCAATTTTATAACCAAAACCTTGAAATATTGTTAGTTAAAATTTTACGAACCAAATAGTGTAACAAGTTATTAATTAAATTCACTATAACAAAAAAGGGTTTTCTGTTGTTTTCATCAATTTTCTACCAAACCAATAAAATTAATTTAAAAACTAAAGAATTTTTGTTCCCTGTTAATTTGGTTTACACTGAACTATATAAACAACAAATAAATACAAAAATTCACAGTAACTTACAAACATCAACACTATTTAAAACTTTTCAATTGATTATTGTTTTGATGTAAGGTCTTAGCTGAGATAAAAAAGTCTGTGTAACGAGCTGAAGGTCGTGGATTCGAATCCCGCTCGAGACACTGCCTTCTTTATATCTACCAAGACCTTACATCAAAAGAATAATTAACTGAAAGAAATAACTTGATCAATTGACCATCAAATCGTAAATGAACTATTTAAAACATTGTATTAACATTAAATCAAAAAGAAAAGATGGAAGATTAAAAGGAATAAGTAAAATAATAAATAAATCCTAATTAACAATAACTCGAAAACTTCACTTAAACTGCTTAAAAAATCAAACAAATTCAAAAGGAAAAAGGTCAAAAATCAAATATGACAATGAAAACGACTCTAAATTAATTCGTCTAACACAGCAACAAACAACTAATACAACACAGCCCCCACTACGTCCAGAACCTAGTAGATGAAACTTCACTCCAGAGAAATCACCCAAACACTCAAGATGGCGAAATGCCAAAACAAACATTAACCTACAACCTCAGCCCAGAAAGGCACACCATGATGATAGCTAACTACCAAACATACATGAAAAAAGAACGACCAACACAAAGGCTGATCTGAATTAAAAAAAAAACCATCCTTAAAATTCTATCTCGACTTACCAGGGCGCTTTAAAAGAGAACATCACAAAAATCATATAGGTAGAAATCAGTCAAGTCCAAATCCCGAAGTGTCAATCAAAAATTACATAATAATATATTTTCATGTCAATGGATCGATTGGTAAAATTAATCATCCGTATATGAATTATCGGGAAATATTACAATCATTTACTAGTGCACGGTCATCACCAAATAGCAGATGACCTGATAAAAGAGTTTGTGACATCATAATCACTTCCAGTCTATCATAAATCATCGCTTGATAATTTTGACCAAAAGTGAATGTGTAAAAACAATTTATCAGAGATAATCGACTGCGTTTTACTACGAAAACTACTTTATTAAAATCGTTTATTACTGTTACAACTGCGTCTATTTTGACTCTTGGATTAAATTACAATACACTGAAATTTATCAGTTGTCGCTTTTGATTGATGAAATAACCCTTTAAAAAATTACTGTTAACTTTGTATGGATATAGTTTTATAACGCAATCAGGCTTTATAACTGATTACGCATGATATTTTTAAATATACAATAATTCAGATGTTTAATGTACTACAATTGTGTAAATTTGGGGTATCGTGAAGTTATTTCTGTGCGTTATAAAGTAAAAAACTGACTTGGCCGTCAAAATTAACTCATATTTTTATGTGTGGGGTTATGTGACAGTTAGTCAATGATTATTTAGAGATCGAGAGAAGTTGCCGTCTGGTGTAACGTAGATTTTAGAAAAAAGTTTTCTTTATCGTGCCAACGTTTAGATCTTTATTGATATCACCTTAATGGCCTGTGATTTACAAATATTGTTTGAATTAGAGATTGGTAGAAATTGTAGATTCAATCAAAGTATTTGCACTCACTCAAAGTGTTTTTTTTTCTGCGTAAGTGCCATTCTTTCGCGTCGCGTCGAGAATGTCAGTGAGTTCTGTTTATATTTATATTCGTTGGTATACAAAGACATATTTGTATAAAGAGTCGGCTGTTGTGAGGTGAACGAGCCGACAACGGGAAATTTTGGTAATGGTTCGGCCAGACTATTCTTTCAGGATTATAAAGGTTGTAGGATTTTGATTGGGTTTTTGCAATCATAGATATGTTGCTTTACTCTCTTCTCCCGACAATGGGACGTAACACTAAGAAGCATGTCATGCCACGATAATGAAAATGTTTATGTAAAACCTACTTCACACCAGATCGCATCTCACGATTTCCAAAAGTAATCATATCTTTATGTGACATTTCATTTTAAATTATAAAATATGATCAATTAAGAAAGGATCTAATTAAGAGTCCCTTAAAAGGATGTTAGTGGATGTTGACTATCAATTAACGATAAATTGCCAATTCCAGATCCATAACATAGAATCCTAATGTCTTAGAAACAATTCTAGTGGGTATTGGTTTAGTAGCAGTTAATACGGTTGACCGCCCGATTTTCAACTCTGACAACCACATTTTATAGGATCTTACAGAAATGTAATGCAGCGGAAATTTTTTATTCCCGCGTTTCCGACAGACAAATTGAAATTGAAATATTCAAATGTCGGTTTATTGGAAAAAGTACGGCTACAGTAAATTACAAAATTAATAATCCGGACGTTTACAAACAATCGCCCAGGGCGTCTCGACAGAAGCCGTTAAGTGGGCGGAGAACCCTATTTTATACTCATTCCAATGACAACCAACCCTTGGGATTTATATATCTCGAGAGACTCGACCTCTTGCGTAAATCTTCCAAGGCGTTTTCACTCGGAATGGCATGGAGATTTAATGAGGAAAATCGTACAAAATGGAATATAAATGCCTGATACCTACAGGCGAGTATGTATGTATATGGAAATTTTCATTAACAAACGAAAATATGAAGACTTAAATTTATGTGCAATAGTGCTAAAGAATATACAAGCAAAACTAAAAGGCATTATTCATTGAAAAGTAAGTGTCGCGTTGAGATTGGCTCAAGTACACAGAAGACAAACACTTTGAGTGAGTAGAAATATATTGATTGAATATAAAATATATTTTGCGTTGTATAAATTCACTTTTCCACATCCGAAATGGCATTGTTAAATGTAAACAATGTTTGTCAATCCCGCGCTGTGAAGATGATCTCAATAAAGATCGAAACGTCGGCACGATAAAGAAAATGTTTTACTGAAACCTACATCACACCAGACCGCATCTCACGTTCTGTGAATAATTATCGATTAACGGTCACTAATCTCTACACAAATGACGAAAATGTGATAAACTTGCTGGAACAATAATATTTTTCACGTCTTTTTCCACTTATGCAAGTCGAATATGGTATAAAGGTACTCAGGAATGTAAATTTTTCTGTAGTAGCGAATAATGTAATTATAATTACAGCTCGGGGTTTTTGAATGTGTGCGCATATCAAATCCATTCTAAGTAATTTCTACCTCAATGAAAACATAAACTTGTCCGAAAAACAGCAAATTGTACGGTTCCGATTGTTGTAATTGCCTCCGTGCTGACAAATCAAAGTCATCTTCAAAGGCATTATTATAATTTTAACACCGTGAATGTCAGCTTTTAATCGAAATTTGAAACTTTTCTTTTTAAGGTGATTGAACTGCCATAGTCTGAGAGACCATTATATCAGCAAACTTTTAATTCTATGTAACTTCTGTAATGGAAATGAGGCTGCTTTGTGTTGCCGAAATATGGAAAAGAAGGATCAAATTTATTATTTCATGCCGCGCTTCATGAAATTTAGTTTCTTTATAGAAATATTTGTTGAGATATAAGATAACTCGGGTTGAAGAAAGGTTTATCTGACAGCTTTTCAACATAATCTCTAACCAGTGTTTAGTATTGCTTGTCTTTAAGACGGGAACTCAGATACCCAATACAACGCCTTGCTGCGCAGCCCGAAGAAAATCCAACGTCCAATTTTCCGTAAGATTGTATTACCCCCGTGCATATCTGCCCGATGCTACAAAACGCTGCCCTATTCTACGCTCTGCGGTCCCCACAGTCCAGAATTTCATCGTGTAACATCGAGTACTGACGAAGACAAAAGAATTAGACATTCATATTTTTATTCAAACTACATGTATTTCTGTTGTTATATTACTTATAATATACTTAATTCAATATAAATCAAATTAACCAACATCAAAAATTCATTTTTTAAATTTAATTTTAATGGCTTGGTAGAAAATTGATAAAAACACCAGAATACCATTTTTGATATAATGAATTTAACTAACATTTTAATTCGTGGTTTTTCTTATCAAATTCCACCATTTTCGTCGAGCAGCTTTAGAAGTGGATACTCATATTTTCTGAAGTTGATTTCAAATTATCTATATGTAATTTTGTCGTTATATTAATTACAACGTACTTATTATAATGTCAACCAAATTATAAGAGATCAAAATTCATACGTTTTTATAAAAACTATTTAATTATGATGTTTAGGAAGAAAATTGACATTTTTGCATGGTTGTAATTACATGGTTGTACTGATAAAAATTTAACCAACAATTTGTTACATGGTTGTACTCATAAAGTTTAACCAACAATTTATTACATG
>CM077108.1:10387011-10402788 GCA_039619505.1 Cimex hemipterus
TGTTACATGGTTGTACTCATAAAGTTTAACCAACAATTTATTACATGATTGTACTCATAAAATGTAACCAACAATTTATTACATGGTTGTACTGATAAAAATTTAACCAACAATTTGTTACATGGTTGTACTCATAAAGTTTAACCAACAGTTTATTACATGATTGTACTCATAAAAATTTTAACCAACAATTTATTACATGGTTATACTCATAAAATGTAACCAACAATTTATTACATGGTTGTACTGATAAAAATTTAACCAACAAGTTATTACATGGTTGTACTGATAAAAATTTAACCAACAATTAATTACATGGTTGTACTCATAAAGTTTAGTCATCAATTTATTACATGGTTGTACTCATAAAGTTTAACCAACAATTTATTACATGATTGTACTCATAAAAATGTTAACCAACAATTTATTACATGGTTATATTCATAAAATGTAACCAACAATTTATTACATGGTTGTACTGATAAAAATTTAACCAACACTTTATTACATGGTTGTACTCATAAAGTTTAACCAACAATTTATTACAATGTTGGCTTCAAAATAGTGCATTAAACAATATGATTTGTTTGGTTTATGTTCAATCCTATTTTCGTACACAATATTGTTACAATACAAAGGCTTTACACCTGATTTAACTGAGTTCATTTAATTCCTTTTTTATGATTGTTACAAAATTACCTGGTGCTCTGTTTTCTGTAAGCTGTATAGTAAGATCAACTTCTATCAACCAAAGTATTCACAGAACCCTTCCTTTGGGGCATCCTTCGGAAGGTGTTATTTGTATAATTTGATGGCTAAGTTATTAACTGACTCCTTAGCATTGCTAATATCTAGTTAGTAGTCGGGCAATACCTTTTCCTTGTACAGCGGTTTCAATAGCTTTGTACTACCTTATCAAAAGCTGTTTTGTGGTTCATAAATTACTTTTTATTTTAATTATGTATCAATATGCAAATACTGATAAATGTAAATAAAACGCTACAGTATTACGTATATATCTTATGTATATACAAATATATCTTATGAGTATTTGTTATTCCCTATTTTTATTATGGTTGTATTGTGTACGGGAGAGTTTGATAATAATTGCATGGCTCTTTAAAACTTTTCTACATCAAGCAATACTTTGTTTGCTTCTTTCTCCAACAGATTATATCTCCCCATTCCCATTCCTTCATTTATGATCTTCCCATTTTCCGATAACCCCATCTTTCCGACTTCCTATTCCTACCTGTGGCATTTTCTTCCTCATTCTATCTACTCCTATCAGCCGATATCTCCTTTGATCCATTCGTTATCAACTGATATTATCCCATTCACCCTTCTTTACCTTAATTATTTGTCATGTGTTAATTGGTCAAGCGGACCGCGAAAGTAGTGGTTTATAAGAGAAATTTCATTTCTGCAAACGCCAAAAAAGTCCAAATAATACAAGCAAGAAACAAAATCATACTAAAAATAAATATGTAAGTGAAAAAGAAGTTATGGAGTTAATTCAAGAAACTACTCTGTACGCAGTTTTTCATTTGATTTTATAACCAGCTCGCGCAATCATGTTAGTAAATTATACATGTGGAAAAGTTTGCTGGCTAATCGATGCCTCCAAAGGGAAATGATATAAATAACCGGGAATAAACGTTAAATGTGTGCCGCTTCCAGCCCGGCTGAAAGGGTCCGCTTGGCGAAATGTTTTCGAGATGGGATCGTTTAGGGGAAGCGAGTTCCCCATGGTCCCAGATTCCCGACACCGTCCCATAAAATATGGAAGTGGCGAAAATCGTTTCTAGAAAGGGACCGAAAAAACCTTTGAAAGGAACTATTCTAAATCAGTCACGTTCGCCGGTCCCAACTCGGGAAAATTTCGAAAAAAACAAAAAAACAATCAGGAACTATCCGGGGAGAAAATATATTTTCATGGTGTATCATACAAAATTGAAGTTGTGAAAAAAATAGTGAAGCTTACAAAAAATATATAATAACTTTTTAACTACAATGTATTAAACTGTAACCTATTATAATGTTGTTGAATATGTCAGAAAACAAAATTGAACGAACATTTCACAGTACGAAATATGGGTAGGCGAATATTTTATTTTAAGGCAATACGGTTGTTCAGGATCTGCGCATTGTGAGGTACAACAAAACAAATTAAAGTCATTAAAAATAAAAGAGGAAAACGCATCTACAAAAAATTCAGTATTTCAGATTCTTCTGGCAAAATTTTCTCGGATTTATATACAAATTCAAAGGTATTTCATTTAATATTTTCTCAGTTAAATTTAAAAAGGATTTACATAACCTAAACAGAAGATAATATTCAATTATTAATTCATCATATTTTACAATAGGAAATTAAAAGTTAATACGAAGAAATTAGCCTCAATTTCATTGCAGATCGCGATCAGCTTTCGAATTTATAGTAATCGCCGGAAAAATTAATTCTATTTTTGCATCGTAATGATGTATGTCACGTTTTAATATTTTAAAAACGATCTCTGACAAATCTCCCAATAAAAATTATCAATTTTTAATTCATTTTAGCAGCCTTGCTGAGTTCTTTCTGCACCACACAAATATAACTATCCTCCAAAATTGTTTTTTTTTTATACATATCTCGCATTAAACCTAATGTACAATAAAATAAAATCTAATATAATAAGTGAGAAGCCTCCAGGATTACAGTTATATATATAAAACCGTTCAAAAATAATTGCAAACAGAGTGAGGGGAGTACAGGATGAGATAAAACATGACCAGGGAGGAAACCACAATAAAGTCCTGAATAGGAGAAGTTAAATGAAATGGCTGTATATTAAATTTATTTTGAATATCAAAAAGGATATTAAACATTCCATCGACATGTGAATAAAATAAAAAATAAAATTTCATCGTCAACTGAGTGAATTATGATCTTTTAGATCGGAGAGGAAAACAGGGAGACTGTCATCATCAAGAACCCAGAAAACAAAGTAAAAATGAAATTGCATTCTTTCGTCGAACTTTGAATGTTTATATATATAACCTTTAGCAAAATTGAATTTTTAATTATTTATATTAAAAGTATACAAACTTGAAGTTAGAATATTATAATTTAAATAAAAAATATGATTATTCAAATATAAATAGTCAATTATAACTTTTGTTCAAAACCTTGATACTTTTTTGTATAACGACTTGTCTCCTTGTTATGTGTATCTTATTTGTTTAGTTGTTTGGTTAAGCTGAACATTTTAAGAATCTATTTTAATTTTTTCTCGGCATGCTAAACCACGTGATTAAAAGGTCCGAAATCAATTAAAATGCCTACTCATAATAATAAAACGATTAGGTAATCGGTAGGACTCGAGTTTTCTCAACTAAATTTGAGAGGCCAACCCGAGATGAAATTACGTACAATTTAAACCTAAGTTAATGAGTAGAGCATTTTCAATTATTATTGAGAAATCGTGAGATGCGTTCTGGTGTGATGTAGGTTTCAGAAAAATATTTTCTTTATCGTGCCAACGTTTCTATATTTTTTGAGTGCACTTTCACGCAATTACCAGAAGGCAAACAGTTTGAGCGCTGAAGATGGTCTCAAGAAAGATCGAAACTTTGGTACGATAAAGAAAATGTTTTTTCTAAAACATACACCACACCAGAACGCATCTCACGATTTCTCAATAATTATCGATTAATCACCACACATTTTCAATTATAAAAATATATTTATTTGCGGAGATAATCATCATAAATACGAATAAAATGAATATAATATTTTTTTAAACTATTATTCTTTAAATTAGAAAGTGAGTGGATAAACCGTCCAACTTCCTTAACTATAAATCCTTTTAATCCACTTTCCTCAATCCATCGTTAAACACACTAGTACAAGTCCATCTAAATTTCCGTAAAAAAATTCTCCAATCGATTTTCAACATTTCGCAACCATTACTGTCAATCAACTAGTCTTTGTTGAAAAAAAGCACTACCAGTAATGCGAGTAATGCGACGATGACATGAGCTCTAGTCGAAGGTTAGTTCTTGAGGAAATCTGGAGTAGCCGGATGTTGGCTGCTTTAGGACATATGATCTATTTCCCTTGGAACTTTTGGAAATGTAAATAACTTTTTTTTTTTTTTTTTTTTTTTAAACGAGCCGGCGATTCGATCTTTACTGAGATCATCTTCTGGGCACTCTCAACCCGACACGCAAGAATTGCACCATTACAGAGAAGACAATAACATTGAGCCATGAAGATGATCCCAATAAAGAACGAAACGTAGGCACGATAAAGAAAATGTTTTTCTGAAACCTTCATCGGTCCAGACCGCATCTCACGATTTCTAAATAATTATCGATTAACCGATCACCACAAGTTCTTGAATAGTGCCCAACTTGGTCTACTGCCGATTCTCCAACGTTCCAGTCAATAAATATATTTGCTTAAATTAAGTATATTATTTCAATCAACGTATTAAATATTAAAAATATTTAGTGTTATAATAATAATAATTTGTCATTAGTTTTATACTATAAGGAATATGTTGGGGGTATGTAGCGCATTTTCAGCTAAAATAAATGAAAAAATAAAATAAAGCTGATTTGGTGCTTGTTTTTCTTGAAGATTTTTTATAGACAATGTAAGAACGATAATAAATAATAGAAGGAATTAATTACAGATAAAACAAAACGAAAAAAAAAACTTAAGCCAATCAATAAATTAAGAAAAAATGCTTTAATAGCCGGCAAAGCAACCAAGAAAAATCTTTCTGATTGGCCTTACTATTAATCAATTAATTAAGGTTTTTAGTTGACATAAAAAAGTCAGTGGCATGGTCTCAACGAAAAACTTTAATTAATTTAAAGATATTAATGGGTCAAGCGGACTACGACAACTATGGAATTTATTAAGTTAAAATATCTTCAATAAAACTATCCGTGGCCATTTCCTTTGTCGTCTAGAATCCAATCTGAATACACGACATTTGAAAAATGTTAAAACGGTGGGAAAACTGGTGGGGTTGAGATAGGAAGTTGAGGTCCGAGTGGAATCCGATAGCCCAAGTGGTAGATTAGCGGCGCATCAAGCCGAAGGTCGTGTGTTCGAATCCCGCTCGTGACACTGACTTTTTTCATCCCAAATAAAAACCTTATTTAATTGTTACTTTTTATGTAAGTGCATGTTTGAGACGAAGTTAATGTCACGAGCGGGATTCGAACCCACCGACGTAACACTAACTTTTTCCTCTCAACGAAGACCTTACATAAAAAGAATACTTGATTGCAATAACTAACAATGTCAATTAGTCCACTAAACACATATGTGTTTAATAATTGCTCATGCCGTTCTGAGAATTATCCTCATGAATTTTCTAATTTTTTCTTTTAACAATCTTTATCCAATCACGGAAATCTCGATTTTGACATTATTTCTAAGGTTGTTTTGCATTAAAGCCTGCGTAAATGAGTCGATTATCGGGTAGATTTCGACATGTCTCCATACTGAATATACTAAATATGTGCCCCTATCGACCGTAATAGTCCGCATCCCTACTAACCAATACATTATTACAATAACATTAGGCAGTCTCTCAATTACATTTACAATTTCTGAGGATTGGCTATTCTCTATTCCTCCTTTGTCCCTTGTCCCTCTTCATATCGCACATATTGTACGGTAAGAGCGCCATATTTATATTGGCGCGCCCGTATTGTTTATGAAATCTTTTCTTTTTGGATTAATTTTGAGAAAGATTTAAACCGATTCATGGCAAAATTTGCCAGACAGTTTAGTTTTTAAGCATCTTAAGGATCGGGGAAGTTAGGCTGGAATGAACGCCACATGGCGGATTTAGGAGTTTTTAGAGTTGTTAAAGAGCGGCAGATGGTGATACAAGACTAAAATTTAAAAACGACGGATTCCGACGTCCGCAAGGACCTTGAAACATAGTGTTAAATTTAATATTTTTCAATAATCAGGGTTTTAAATTCTATAGTCCACCCATTTAATTCGGAAACGATTAACGTTAGCAAAAATTGTCTTGTCCAGGCCAGAAGTTAATTTTTGCTATGAATCGCATGGTGATAAATTATTTAACAGAACATACTCCTTTAGCTTTGTTATATTATTGAACTTCGTTGTTTTAAATGAGAATTCCATATTTTTATCGTACAATGTGATTTTAGACCGTTTCATGTGCTACTTTTGATGAAAAGAAAATTTTAATAGGAACGACCATTTCTGCGTTATGTTCTCTGTATTTCGACAACAATTAACATTAATGTCTTATACAAACCCAAAGTTAATTTTTTCTATGAATCGCATGGTGATGACAGATTTAACACAGCTTTCTCATCTAGCTTGGAAATTATGCTAAATTTGTTACCTTAAGTGAAAATCCCATATTTTTATTTTGAAAACACGATGGCCAAAAATGTACGGATTCTTGAAAATTAGGAGAAAGAGTGATCGGTTTTTTTTTCCAAGAGCCCATAAAAAGTCACGTTTTTTGCTCAAAAACGCTATTAACTCGGAAACGGCTGAGAAATCGGCAATGATCAAGGGGCCAATAATAAGTTTATTATAATTTCTTTCCGCCTGCTAAGGTACTCCGGGACGAATTGCCCCATCTCAATTTGAGGTTTTCGTAATAACAGCAAAAATTGACGAGTTACAGAATTTCAACTTATGAATGACTCAAGCTTGGAAAACATTTTAAAAAATCATCTTACTCTGCGTAAAAACGTTTAAAAACGAGATCCAGTGAAGGTCTGTGGCTTAAACGGCTGAGATGCATTTTCACATTGGCCATTTTTTGCAAAAACCAGCTGTTCGTTTTGTGAGTTTTTGATGGGCAGTATAAGTAAGTAATTACCTACATTTTCCTTGTTAGAATTATATCTGCATGAGAAAAATATTCTTCTCAGTTGACCCGTATGTTGAAAGTATTATCTTATTAGCATATTATCTGAATTGAGAATTGTAATAAGAAAATATTTATAATTATATTATTTGCATAATTAAATTCATTAGAAATTGTACTGCTTTTTAGAGAAAAATAAATCTGTTTTTCTTTGATGTAAAAATAGTCATGACAGATAATATATATTCAGTAATTTTAATGTTGATTTTTGATAATTTGGGTGAGAGTTGACATAAATAATTGTTGTCATCAACAGGGCTTCAACAACTGCAAATGTTTAATCGCTTGATTTAAATGATTCGAAAAGACGAAAAGAGAGAGAAAAAATGAGAATAATTTTTTAAGAGTTAAATTAAAGAATAAGATAAACTGCACGAAAATAAATGGGGCTTTGAATGGAGCCGATGATTTAACTTGCAGGAAATTAAATAAAACCATTCACCCGAAAACCATGACAAAAAACTCACCTTGCTGAAACTTGGCGACTTCACAGCGGCGACGCAACTTCGGTCCCGAGCCCGTCGTGGTCTCCGGTGTACAGCTTCGGCTAATCTTAATGGAAATATAATTCACGGGTTGAACCAACGACTCATTCAATCACTGGCACAACTTTAAAATTAGAAAAAACTGGAGGGAAGAGAAGGAGTAGAACGTAAGGGAGTGAACAGCTAAGTGAAGGTGTGAAGGGCTCGCGTAGGAGGAGGGATCAAAAGAAAACATCTACTTGTAGGACTATTTACAATCTATATACAAAGGTACAGTTGGCGTAAACAGCAAATATTTTTCTATTAGAAATATTAAAAAGAGGAGAAACTATGAGAAAGAAACATAAATTATATAAACGTTCACCCAATATACAGGTTTATTATTTCAATGCGACATTCATTGTTCTTGGAAACTAAGGACGTTAGGCAAAACAAGTTTGAATGCTAACTCTTCAATATCGTATTGAAAAGATCTAAAATAAAATTTGTAAATTTTCTTTAATATCTCGGTAATACATAATTGAGATTAACTTTATATTTAATACATTTATAGAGACCTGCCAACCATGATAATTTCCAAACGCTATAAATTTAATGGAAAATAATATATTAAATAAGAATTGATTGGTTGCGGACAAATAGGTCAATTATGAATAGAGGAATTTCACACACTCAATTGTAATAATAAATAATTATTAATTTTTATTATTATTATTCATAATAATGATAAATTTTGTACAATCTTTTTTCTTTTTAAATTTTAAAACAATATTATATTTAAAATAATTATTCAGATATCGTGAGATGCGGTCTGGTGTGATGTAGGTATCAGAAAAACATTTTCTTTATCGTGCCAACGTGTCGATCTTTTATTGAGATCATCTTCAGGGCCTGGGATTTGCAAACATAGTTTACATTTAGAAAATACATATAGAATTTGGACACAATTACACAGAAAACAAACACTTTGAGTGAGTAGAAATACTTTGATAGAATGTAGAATATAATTTTTGCATTGTATATTCAATTTTCCAAATTCTATATGTATTTTCTAAATGTAAACTATGTTTGTAAATCCCAGGCCCTGAAGAAGATCTCAATAAAAGATCGAAACATTGGCACGATAAAAAAAAATGTTTTTCTGATACCTACATCACACCAGACAGCATCTCTCGATATCTGAATAATTATCCTTGAACGTTCACTAATCTCTACATATATTTAAAATGTTTATATTTAATTTAGTACATAATTAAAAAAGTCATATTAATATTTGTTAATTTGGTAATAGTTTTGTATCTTCATATTCAACAATGGAAGTTATGTAATAATCTAAGTTAAGTAAAATAACTTATTTCAATTCCATTTTTACGAATCTCAAATATAAAACTGGAAATAAATTTTTATTATTATTTCAATTAGTTATTCTTTGTTTGAAAGGTCTGGTTAAAATGAAAAGCTTGTGTCACGTACAAGATTCGAACCCATGACCTTCGGCTCAATACGCCACTTCTCTAACCACTTTAGCTATCGTGACATCGCCACCAACTCTCCATGTCAACCTACAAAACTGGCAAAAAAAGAGGGAAAATTCGGAAGGTTGTAGTTGGAGAGATGTTCTCCGATCGGATGGAATTTATGATGTTAGAGCAGGGGCGTATTGAGCCGAAGGTTCGAATCCCGCTCATGACACTAAATTTTTCATTTCAACCAAGACCTTTCAAACAAAGAATAATTGATTGAAATGTAGATAAAAAGTGTATTACTCGTTTTGTGTTTTAGAATCATAAAAATGGATGTGGAATAAGTATCAATATTAATTTAAATTTTATACACAGTAAAATATATATAAGAGAAGTCATTTTAATAGTAACACAATAATTTGTAATATTTGTTTCATTTTAAAATACGAAATTCAAAAAAAATTATTAACAAACATATTACTTTTTATGATTAACGAAGGCGTATACTTGGAAAAAGAAATAAAAATAATTCAATCACGGGCGATTTTACTTCTCTAATTTATCTTTATATTACACAATAATATAGTTGACGACAGAAATAATTTTAACAGAATGTTATATTCTTTAATATCTAATTCGAGACATTTTACCCTGTCATGATGTTGTAACTGCCGTTGTGCTATAATAAAATATCATTTTGCGTTTTTCGTTTTATTTTTACCAATTTGATTGTAATTCGGCTTTCTAAATATTTTTAAAAATTAATTTATTGTTGATCCTATGCGATTAACTGGTGTGACTTATCGCTTAACGATCAATATAAATTGCTTACCGAATTTTATGTTTTCGGTTGGAAAAAATCATTTAACACTTCTCTCAACAGTGTAATCATGCTTCCGATGTTGATGAACAGGTTCTTTTCCAGTGGTTTCGCAAAATCGTGTCATCCTTTGAGAATGAAATTAAATCGAAGTAAATCTGCAAACATGAGCGCGCTCCGCTTGCACAAGATCCATTTTCCTTCTAGGGCTGGAAACCTATTCCCAACTCCCGATATTCTGTGATAAGGCGCCTTTAATTAAATTGCCAAAAGCCGATTTCTCATCGAGTGAGGAATTTATAGAGTTAATTAGAAATCCCCGTCTGTTCCGATCGTTCGACGGGACAGTTCCAATTACACGAAAAAATACTGTATCAATTTTTTTTCCTTAATTATATTTTTTTAAATGTAACATTTTTAAATAAATGTCTATTATAATGCTATTATAAAGTAGTTGAGAAAAAGAGGAAGAATGTGATGTCATGTAGAATTTGCAATTGATAGACATCATTATTCAGATATCGTGAGATGCGATCTGGTGTGATGCAGGTATCAGAAACACATTTTTTTTTATCGTGCCAACGTTTCTATCTTTTATTGAGATCATCTTCAGGGCTCAAAGTGTTTGTCTTCTGTGTAATTGTGCCATTCTTGCGCAGTGAAGAGTCTCAACACGACACGGAAGAATGGCAGAATTATACAGAAGACAAACACTTTGAGAACTGAAGATGATCTCAATAAAAGATCGAAACGTTGGCACGATAAAGAAAACGTTTTTCCGATATCTACATCACACCAGACCGCATCTCACGATATCTGAATAATTCTCTATTAACGGTCACTAATCTCGACAGATTTATACACATCTTTTATTTATTAACACTTTCCGTTCAACTTTTAATTCAATATGTTTATTTCTAGAAAGAGGAATTTTATTTCGCACTTCAAATTATTTTCTTTTGACAACGCACTAATAATTAATAAAATTTAAAAATTGACTAAGGATTATTGTGTATTATGTTCTTCTGATAAATTTTATATTTGACAGTTTTAAAATGTTTCGTATGTTTGACAAGGTTTATTTAGGAGTCGTTCGGAGGATCGTTCAAAATGACTGTATTTAGCAAAGAATTTTAAAAACTTCAACGTGAATGAACAAAGCGCACTTTGATATATGTAAACACAAATTTACATTCTCTTGTTTATAAATTGATTGGATTTTTTCGAAAGCCAAATTTGAGGAATGATATTTAAGAAAACTTAAAAATAAATTTTACTCGAAGATTTTTCTATCACAGGTGTATCAGACACAATACTACCACCTTAAAACCTTTTAAATCCCCGCACACCGAGAATTCTTATAACCATGTTGTTGAAATAGCTCCTTTAAAAAATCAAAAAATCAGCCAATATTATTATTATTATTATTATTAGTTTTTAAGGGCGTTTTAACGGCTAAGGTCATTTCACGCCCTATCATCCAAAAATTCTATTTTAGGTTTGCTATATCTCTTCTGAGTGCTATAAAACTCTGACTCCAAACATTCACTCGTAACCTAATTTATCCTATTGCCATCCAAGCTTTGATTTTCTTTTCTTAATTCTTAATTCGGAAGGCCAAGTTACAATAAATTTAATAAAATTATAAAATTTATTTCTGTTACTTTTTTTTTTTAAATTAAAATTGTGAGTTTTTTTCATAAATTAAAATTTCCCCAAAGGCTTGTATGGCTAATAATAATAATAATAATGGAGTCAGACTAGCAACAATCTCAGCGTGATTAGCTCATCTTTATCCTTTTATTCTTCCATTCAAGTATGATAACTAATTCTACATAACAATAATAAGAAACAAAACACAATAATATTTCTTTTTTTTTTTTGAAGGAGCTATTTTTCTTATTTAAATTGCGATATTGGGCATTGTACTGTATTACCCCGCAATTTTTATTGTCTTCCATTTTATTTTTCCGCTCCGGCAGCCTCAAAAGCTTCTGAAAAAAGAAATCATGCACGCACAACTCTTATGCAGACATTAGCAGGCATTCAATGGTAAAATGGGAAAAGGCCTAAATTTCATTGAAAATTCCAACAAATTTGAGAAAACTGAAAAGCGCTCTTCGAAAGGAACCCTGGGGACCCAGTAACTCCTGTAAACTGCTCGAAAGGTTGAGCCTTTGCCTAAAGGGTTGTAAAGTGAGGCAGTCGACCAAAATATGTTTTACTGTCAAAATTATGCGTTCTCCACTTCGCGTACATCGAGGACAAATTGGAAGGTTGTTGCCTATTAAAAGTCTATTATATCAGCCAATATTATAATTAATTCTATTAGGTTTCGTGCCCCGATTGACAATGAATTATTTTCAATTAATTATTCTTTAATTAAGGTTTTGGTTTGTATAAAAAGTCAGCGTCACGAACGAGATTCGAACCCACGACCTTCGGCTAAATACGCAGCTGCTCTACCATTTGAGCTATCGTGACATCGATCCAGGACATCCCAATCAGTCCCACCTTTTCAATTTAAATATTACCTCCTTTCTGTTAGTTTTCAAATGCCGTGTAATCTTGTCGATTCTCGCCGACAAATGAAATGGACATGTAGAGCATTAGTGAAGTGTGCTTCATTTTGCATATTACATATATTAGGTTTAGTGGTCCAATTAATTAAATAAATTATTTTCAATTAATTGAAAAATGGCAAAAAGTGGGGAAAATACAAAATGTGTGATTGAGTTGGGAAGTTGGTGCGCGAGTGGATAGAAGTCACGATAGCTCAAGTGGTAGAGCAGGGGCGTATTGATCTGAAGGTGTGGGTTCGAATCCCGCTCATCGCACTGACTTCATTTTCTCAACCACCACCTTAATTAAGGGGCTGTATATAAATATAGTTGTCATTCGTATAAGGGTGAAAGTGCCGGAAAGATATTGTAAAATTCTACACATCTACATGGAAGACAAACACTTTGAGCCCTGAAGATGATCTCAATAAAGATAGAAACGTTAGCACGATAAACAAAATATTTCTCTGCAACCTACGTTACACGAGACAGCATCTCGCGACCGCCAAATAATAATTTTAAAAAAATCAATGTTTATACATTACTCTATTAATTAAATAAATGAAAATTATTATTTATTGTTAAGATCTACTGACATAAAATTAGTTACCTACATGTAAGCCTGGTCTATTTTTTGATTTCAGTTTGTATTATCTTTTATTGAAAAAAATATAAATTAGTTATAAATTATTTACGCACTATAGACAACATGAAAGTTATATACATATACATATAATAAAAAAATGTGAACTTGAGCACCGGTTGCGCCGGTGTTCTTCAGTTGAAAAAACTCATTTTTGAAGGGTGTTGGGACTAAATTCAGGGTCGCTGATATCCGATCCCGCCCTTCCCGTTGATGAGTGCCGTATTAATTTTTTTTTTTTTTTCAATTGCGGCCACCGGTCCCCGACAGAAAGGCGCGAGAGAAAGTCTTGATTCGACGGTACGGATCGAACCCACGACCGCGGGATCTACTAGCCTAGAGTCTGACGCCTCAACCACTCGGCTACCGCCCCCCCTCTATATAAATGTTACAACGGCTGCTGGCACCTTCAAAATTAAAATCAATACAAAACGTAAGAAAAAGTAATTTTAGACTGATATCATTCGCTTTTTTTCTTCGTTGTAAAAGCCCTCCTTTAAAAACGTATAGAAGTATAAGCTATACCGGAGATTTTTATGAAAATTTCACTTGATAACATCGTATAATTAAATAATAATATTGCCAGGAAGGACGTTATTTTCAACTATGAATAGTAAACGTATGAAAAGTTATTCATATTTTTTATTCCATGGAAAGGGTGAGAACATAAAAGAAGGAAGTCTATCTTTTAACGCCTGTCATCACCAATGTTTCCATTTGTTCAAAGTTTCGATCCAAAGTTTGTTTTCTAATCCGCATTCAGTAATGTCTTCTGAACTTAAATATTTACGCAATAACTAAGACGTAATATTCTATTGAAAAATATTTTATAAATTAGGAAGTCTAAAATTTCAGTGGACTGCTTTGAAAATATAATAATTCTATATATAACACAATGGTTTAAATTTTCCATTACGTTGGGTGACGAGGACTATTGAACCTATGGCTTGACATTAATTTTTTGTGTGTAATTTTCATTAATAATTCTTTGGGCAGCGGCATGATTCGGACTGAAATTCGCTTCCTGGTAAACTCTAGTCGCAGAACTTTATAATGATAAACTTTTATCGAATCTGTTACTATCTTGTTGATAACGTTAAAATCTAACATATCACGTGTAATCCATTTGTAGAATTTTTGTTAAAAAATTTAAGAGGAGTATTTGGTTTAGTGCACTAGTTGAGAATTCACGACAAAGAATTTCCTGTGGGCTGGAGGGTTTGGTTGGTAAGCCGTTTCAGCGAGATAAATTTTTTTTAAACCGTTAAGGGAGAAGAGAACGCATTTACACATGTGGGGATGCCGATAGGGGTGGTTTGGAATAGCAGGGTTCGGGGGCATCAGATCAAACGAGCCTGCCCCCGTATCGCGGGCGGGGGTTTTGCCCGAGAGATATGGCCACTTGTGGAGGCTGCCCACGGAGGATCGAAAATCTTTTTCCCCAGGGCGAGTTACCATGTTGCAAAAGGTTCGAAATGACAATTTGATGCAGACCAACATCGACGGATGACGAGAAAAAATTCGCGTATAATGCCTTCCTGCATATTTGTTTTGTTAGAATTCATGAAAAGTAAAAGAAAAACGATACGACTAGAATTTAACGATTTTATTTCACACACTACCTTGACTCTCACTCACACTCTCGTTTTCCTTTCTCTCACGGCTTCTTCCTTTCATCTACAGACGCTATAAATTTTCATTTGTGCTGGATGGTCTCTCTTTCCATGTTAGCTTATTTGCCCCATTTACGTGTCAGTAAGTTCTCTGCCTTTCACAATTTCTCTTTCACATGCATACAAATATTACCCTCTTTCTCTATAACTGTTTCTGTAATTCTCGGTGCGTGTGTCATTGCCACAATTTAACGGTAGGTTCAGTTTTTTAAATATATTTCTTTTTTTTTTCAAACGTACACTCTCTCCCTCACATTCTCTCTCTCTCTCTCTCTCTCTCTCTCTCTCGTTCGCCTTCTTTTACAACCTCCAAATTCATCCCTATTTGCCTGTAAACGATGATAAATACCCTGGCGTTACTGTCCTACAATTTACCAACAAAACAAAATAATATAAAAGCATTTTTTTTAATACTGGAGCGATCTCGACCCCTGCGTTACTATCAATTTATTGTAATAAATCCTTTAAACTATACTGTTGGTGGTACAGCCCAAATCTATGAAAAGTCACTTTTGTTTATGATTTCATTTAGATCAGGACAAACAACATTCAATTTTTTTTGGGGGTGTTGAACGTGAACTTTATTTATGAGGTCGTTAGAGTCAGCACATGGGTACAATTTATTTTAAAAAATAAAAAGCCAGAACAATATGACATATGTGCAACCTAAGTTTTCACCCATCAGGTATTCCAATGTTTTTCTGGATTCACATGAATCTAATTCTCATCATCATTTTAAAATACATTTAATAATATCATAATGTAATATATTGGGTTGTCCGGAAAATAATGCAGGATTTTAAGTTTTCATTTTAAAAAATCTATATAAAATATTCTGTTTACGTTTACAGGATTACTCATTTGTAGGAATGTCAACACTTATTAATCCTCTTCCAAATGATATTGTTTGTTTACCTCTGTAGCATTCCGCTACTTGGAAATAATTCAGTCATCCTTATAATGTCAAAGCGAGAATTTCGTACGATTTTCTTTTACGAGTTTAAACTCGGCCGAAGCGGAGCCCAAACGGCTAGAAACATTAACCAAGTCTGGGGCGAGGGTTGTGTTAATGAGTGCACTGTGCAAAGGTGGTTTAAAAAATTTCGGGAGGGAGATTTCAGCCTTGAAGATGAAGAAGGTCGTGGAAGGCCTTCCTCTCTTAATGATGATGTTCTGCGATCAGTGGTGGAAGAAAACCCCAAAACA
>CM077108.1:10407788-10431123 GCA_039619505.1 Cimex hemipterus
AGATCAAAAGGATCAGTTGCGAGAGATCCGTGGGGTTCCATTCTTTCCAGGCCTGGGGCTGCCACTGCGCCGTGGTCTGCGTGGGCGTCGCTCTAGGGGGAGCCGGGCTACGCCGTCAACTTGCAATGACTCAAGTCTTAATAACCGATAAGGTTGCAGCCTTCAATTTATAAAAAAAAATACACAAAACATAATATCTTTAAACTGATTAAAACCTCCTTTCTTCCCCTTAAGATCATGGCGCCACATGCTGAAGCCGTGGTACTGTATTCGGTCTTACAACACCAAACTATTATATAAAAAAGTCTGCTTTTAAATTGTTTTTATGCTTGTCTGCGGTTCGCAATGCGATATGTTTAAAGTGTTACTTATTTTCTCCTCCTTAGAAAGCGCGCGAGCCATATTTATCAACAACTACTCAACAAAATTCAACAGTAGGGTTTTAAGCACAATATTACCATAATTACACACAAAAATTACGATAATTCTAGCAATGTATTTTCAATGTTTTTAAGTAGTCAGGACACGAAAGTGTTTATGTTTGGTTACAGTGCATATTCTTAAGGGATTTTTTTTCGGGTAGAATGCCTCGGGGGATCCTCCTCAGAAAGTTGGCCGAACATCAATGATCCCCCTCAGGGTAAATGCAAGTCATAATTATTATATCACGTAAAATATAAGATTTACGATGTAAAACATGATCGCATGTAATAATCATTAACAAATTAATATTTAATTAAATGCAATAATTTTTATTGTTTAAGATAACACTAATTGATCAGTATTATTAGCCGCTTGCGTGTTACGAATTTAGTTTAAAATTGTTTGATCAGGGATATCTAGTTTTTCTAAATTTAGTTTTAAATTTCTTTAGAATATTTTCTTTTAAATGAAATTATGACCGGCTGTTTTGGCAAACAATCGAGTGAAGCTCTTTAGCCTTAATGATTCTCGTGATGCATCTGATGACCAGTACCTGTCGGTGACATATGACATGACAAAGCTGACATCGGTTTGCATCACCGACGGGCTACCATTAAATTCCGGCGATCTCAAATGAATTTTTCAATCTCGAAAATTGGAATTTCGATCCGAATAATTATTATTGATTTAATTATTCAACCATTGTAAACATTTTTTGCGTTACGTGTCCGCATATTTCAGAAATGTCTATAATAAAATGGGACGCTCAAGTTTACAATGTGATTGCCATGCTATCAATGCATAAAAATTATTTACAACAAAATGTTTTTATATTCAATAAAAAAATTGTTTAATCACGAAACGCACAATTGAACTTTTTTACTATTTGAAAATATCAAAAAAAAAATGCATCATGTATATCGCTTGGATATAAAAAGTTCAATTTATTGAGAATACTGGAAAGTTTTTTTCCAACAATTCCGTATGTGTGTGTGACAGATTCTTAGTCATTCATGGTGTATTTAATCAATTTCTATCAGAGGATGTACCTTCAAAAAAAGACTAAAACTCATCAATATATAAAAAAAACAAAACGAGGTATATAACGCACAAATCCCAAACTTTGACCGATTTTTGTTGTAAATTACTATTACAATTATCTCCAGAATATTAAAAAAAATTGAACTTTTAATAACACCCAATTGAATGGAATAGCAGTGTTGTATTAATTGTTAAATCTCTCGTTGAAACGAGTTTCAGTAAAAAATATAGATATATTCGATAAAAAATAGAGAAAACATATATACAAGCATTTTTAATCCTGACTCCTAACTTTGTCATCATTACACTGCCAAATTAAATCCCCCCAGTGCCTTCACTTCCGGACAAATGAACCACACGCATTCAAATTGCCGTCCGGCTCTTTGTGGTACGGATTTTAAACCTAGAGGGAAAAACATTGATCGCAATTCCCGCATATTAACAATTTTCAATTCGCATATGCCCTAATAAAAACGTTATGAAAATTTATGAACTCCATGTATTGACCAGAATAAATAACCACCATAAACCATTTTCCTTTTTATATAATAAATAGTCATGTTAAAACTACAAGTAACGCGTTACGAAAAAATTGGAAATTACATTAACCTATGAAAATTCCTTCCGCGTTTATAACAAATAAATCATGATCAGAATAGATCTTAATTTTTAATATTTAGCTTGAATATTCGTTTAGCAGCTCATATTATATTTATTTGTGAAACTACTGACGTCAAATTAACAATCAAAATCTCATGTTTTTCATACCACTAATTTGAAATATTCTACCACTTTGGATTAAGCTTTTAATCTGGTTGGATTGACATAATTTTAGATTTTTTGTAAATCCTAGCTTGAACTTTTATCATCTAAATTAATTTTTGTTATTTAGGGAGACAAATATGCAAGGAGTGCAAATCATAAGCACTCGTTAAAATTTAGATTCAAAAAATGACTACTTATTTAAATCTATGGAAAGATATATCGAGCGGTACATTTAAATCAGTTTTCTATAAACTTTCGTTTTGGCATTAAACATATGGCTCATTGAAATAGTGTCCTGTGTTCATGTTTATTTATTGCAAAGAATGTAATTTATTAGCGTGAAAGGGAGGGACTGTCTAACCCCCACACCGAGCAATATCGGGTAGTCGTGGTTGTGTGATGTTGTGGTGAGTGTAAGTTACTTATTAGCGATAATTTAGAAGGTTAAATCCCTGCACAAGGAATGGGGCTGCTCTATGGGAATGAATGTGATTGTTTGCGTAGGGTGGAAATAGGTGTCGTAGTTACACCGAGCACGGCCGTGTTCTCCAGGCGAGGGGTGCATTGATATTGTCGTACCTGGGTAGCGTGCTTCGATTCTCATGTACAAAAGCCTAAGGGGTTGTAAGGGCGGTGCTCCGGTGGGTATTCGAATAGACACAACTGTCAGTGCGTTTATCACTGTTTTATATGTACTGACTAGTTGACAGATTGCGGTACAAACGTTTCAGGTATGTTCGAACAAAAGGAAATATATTTAGCAAATTCACTAGTTTTAACGGTACGGTTGACGAATTAATATATTTCAATTATTAATTTAATTAAGGTTTATAGTTGAGATAAAAAAGTCAATGTTACGAGCGGGATTCGAACCCACGATATTCGGGTAGATACGCCGCTGCTGTACCACTTGAGCTATCCTGACCTCAATCCATTCGGACACCAACTTCCCATGTCAACCCCCATATAGTTTTATAATACTTTCTTTTATTATAAAAATTTAATCATTTATTCACTTCGATAATGAATTATTTAATTTTGGAAAGTGCCCGGTAGCACTTAAAATTTTCTATGGATTAAAGATCAAAAAATGATTTTAGACTTTTTATGAGGACGTTAAAACATAAAGGTATTTTAGTTTAAATATCAGATGCGCCAAAAATGTGTTTTCAATATCACACAATAAAACCTAGTACTTAAATTCAATAGTTATTAATTATTTAAATAAATTATATTAGTTAAAGTTTTCAGTTGAGATAAAAAAGTCAATGACCCGAGCGGGATTCGAACCCACGATATTCGGATAGATACGCTGCTGCTGTAACACTTGAACTATCGTGACATCCATCCACTCAGACAACTTCCGATGTCAACCCCACCTGTTGAATTTTCCCTCCTTTGTGCCATTTTCAAATGTCGTGTAATTAATTGTAATATATTAATTGGTCAAGAGGCCCACGAAATTAGTGCATTCAAGGTTTTATTTGAGATTAAAAAAGTCAGCGTCACAAGCGATATCAATTAAAAATCTAAATTAATTTAAAGACTTAATTGGTCAAGCGGACCACAACTAACAAAAAACTAGTGAATTTAATAAGCAAAAATGAGGTATACCTTCTTTATAGCACTCCGTGACCATTTCGTTTGCCGCCGAAAATCAAATAGATTACGCGACATTTAAAAAATGGCAAAAAGGTGGGAAAATTCAAAAGGTCGTGTCGAGATGGAAAGTTAGTGTCCGATGGGATCGAGGTCACGGCTAGAGTGGTAGAGCGGCTCCGTATTGAACCGAAGGTCATGGGTTCGAATCTTACTCGTAACTAATAATTTTAATTAATTAATTTTTTGCTCAACTAAAAACCGTAATTAATTGAAAAAGACTTAACATATGTATATGTTCTAGGTTGAGATGCTCAAATGGTAAAAAAATCGCCTGAATGATCAGAAATGTAGGTAACAAAGCATGTAAAATGTTCGATGATCATAGTTTTATGGTTCTAAACTTAACACAAATAGTTTGTAGTAGCACACTTCCACAAAGAAAGTATATTAGTAAATAAACATAAAAAAGTAGTCAAATTTAATAATATAATTATAAAATTACATTTCAAGTATTTTCCAGGTTTGCAGTTAATTCACTTAGATACAATTATTTAAAACGCTTAGCAAAAATATACCTCCGATTGATTTATAAGCAATATATAAATTTTCACAGGTAATAAGAATACTATAAGCTATTGCTTTCTTGTAAACTACCATCAGCAGATGTGCAACCAGGTTGATTATTTTACTGAAAAATTCTCTCAAACACCATTCAATAAATACGAACCAAATCATCGAAAAAAAAATTTATTCAAATTTCACTAAAGTCCAAAATCATCATTTCTACATTACGAAAAAAATACAATTAATTTTGAAGTTTTTACAAAGTTGAATTCAATTTAAACATGTGATATAAATTAAAAAGGTTCTGTGCTCTGAGTATTTCAGACATTTTTTTTTTTGTTTGAAATATTATATTTTGTAACGTATATACCCAAATAATTAAAGCATACACTACGGAAAAATGACAGCAAGAAGAAATTTTCACTGTTGGTTTATATTTCATCTTCTTGGAAAACATTTGATTAATATTCTTTTTAATAAATAAAATCTATCATATATACAATATATTTTAACTGGAATACATAAGATTATAAAATAATAAGTTCAATTTTACAATCTAGTTGTTAAAATGAAATAAGTGTTTTTGACAGAAAATGTATCCAGTTAAAAATTAAACTATGTATGAATTATTATTATACGTAATATAATAATTTATTTATGACATATACATATATTACGTGTGAAGTTTCTTGATCTAATTCATATCTTTCATCCCAATTAAAAACTAATATGCTATTAATAAACAGAGTGCTCATTACAATCTACATTTTCACTTAGATTGCATGGACATAAAACAAGAGGAAAACGTCACACTTCTAGACTATAAGGAAAAGTGGAAATGCTTTCAAAGAAATGACTACAATGCACGCGAAAGGTAAATTGAATGACATCGCTTTTTTCTTGTCTGTATTGAGACCTGGACTATTTGATAAAATGTAGCTATTCGAGAAACTTTTTGGAGATATCCTGTAATTTACTACACAATAATCGAACTGATGGTACTGGTGAAATCACTACACAATGCAAAAAAATTAAATGGCTGTTCTTCTACCATAGAAATTTTAGAAAATGAGAACTATGGAAAGAGTATTACAGTTAGAGAGTTCAACGGATAAAAATGAATCGATCTAAATCTATTATTTCTATACAAGAAATGCTATTAATAATGTCAAAGGTGTATCTATTATTTATTCAAGCGGTCAGTATCCTTGGAAATTGTACTTGATGTTATTGAACCATTCAACAGTGTAAATATAATAATCTTTCTTCCGAAATAAATTTTAGATACATCAGTTATATCTCGAACTTTTTGCCTGACATGTATCAATTTGTTAATGGTATCAATCAATATATATCTTCATCCAATTTTCGTAAAGACATTATGTGTGAAGACATGAACATTACGTTACTATCGGCCAATAATTAATCAATGGATTTAGTGCGTTACCTTCTCATGATTATGCATCTAATCAATAAATCAACGCTTATCAGAGGCATTCTGGAATCACTGATTGATCGTTATTAATTTCCAATAATTAAATAATTTTATTATTATATTTTACTATATATTATTTTTTATGTCAACTAAAATCCTTAATTAATTGTAATATATTATTTGGTTAAGGCGACCATGAAATTAGTAAATTTAATGAATTAAAATGAAGTATACTTCACTAAAGCCCTCCATAGCCTTCTCATTTATCGCCGAGAATCCAATCCGATTACACGACATTTGAAAAATTACAAAAAGGAGGGAAAACTCATAAGGAGAGGATGCGATAGGAAGTTGATGTCCGAATGGATCGAGGACACGATAGCTCAAGTGAGAGTGCAGCGGCGAGTCTAACCAAAGATCGTAGGTTCGAATCCTTCTCGTGCCATTGACTTTCTTAACGCAACAAAAAACCTGAATTAATTGTAATACTGGACAAGCTGACCACGAAATTAGTGAATTTAATAAAGTTATTTTCTGATTTTGTTGGCTGTATAAAATGTAAGTTAAAAATCGTAATTGAATGCAAGTGCATTTAAAATATCCAACTCTGTTCAAGAGAACAAACTGCAATATATTTATTTTACAGCAAATAAGCTGAACGGAACCTGAACCTGCTAAATAAATCAAAAATCAAGAGATGCGATCTGTTTCAGAAATGCAGAAATGCCCTGAAGATGATCTCAATAAAAGATCAAAACGTTGGCCCGATAAAGAAAAGGTTTTTTTTGAAACGAACATCACACCAGACCACATCTCACGATTTCTGAGTAACTATCGATTAACCGTCACTCAACACCGCACACCCACAAATAATTGTCTTCGTCAAAGACTAAATTAATAGTTCCACCTGTTGTGCACAATTTTTTAATTTTTACTAGGGTACGCAACATTAGATGTCATATAAACCCTCAAGTTTTTTTAGGAAAAAAAATTGTAAGCATGTTGGTTTCGAACAGGACCGCACCTTATAGTCATGAGCACCATGACAATGCCTAAACCTTGTGGCCACCCATTCCAATGTTATCTGCGCACATTTTTAATTTAGCTTATTCCTTTGGCTAAATCTACTTCTAGAATATCCCTAGTAATACCATTATTTAAATAATTGAGATATCGTGATATGCCCTCTGGTGTGATGTAGGTTCGAGAAAAAAATTTCTTTATCGTGCCAACGTTTCAATCTTTGATTGAGATCATCTTCAGGGCTCAAAGTGTTTGCCTTCTGTTTAATTGTGCCATTCTTGCGCAGTGAAGAGTCTCAACACGACACGGAAGAATGGGAGAATTATACAGAAGACAAACACTTTGAGAACTGAAGATGATCTCAATAAAAGATCGAAACGTTGGCACGATATAGAAAACGTTTTTCCGATATCTACATCACAGCAGACCGCATCTCACGATATCTGAATAATTCTCGATTAAGGGTCACTAATTTAGACACATTTATACACATCTTTTATTTATTATCACTTCCCGTTCAACTTTTAATTCTATATGTTTATTTCTAAAAAGAGGAATTTTATTTCGCACTTAAAATTATTTTCTTTTGACAACGCAGTAATAATTAATAAAATTTAAAAATTGACTAAGAATTATTGTGTATTATATTCTTCGGATAAATTTTATATTTGACAGTTTTAAAATGTTTCGAATGTTTGATAAGGTTCATTTAGGAGTAGTTCGGAGGGTCGTTCAAAATGACTGTATTTAGCAAAGAATTTTAAAAACTTCAACGTGAATGAACGAAGCGCACTTTAATATATGCAAACACAAATTGGTATTTACAAACATTGTTTATATTTAAAAATATATATGTAGGATGTGGAAAAGTTAATTTATACAACGAAAAATATATTTTATAATCAATACAAGTATTACTACTTACTCAAAATATTTGTATTCTGTGTAAATGTGCCATTCTTGCGTGCCGTTTTGGCATTCTCAATATCTTATTATTTTTCTAACGTCTTATTACATACCGTATTGTATTTCGTTGTTGGTAGTAGTAGATCTGAAGATAGTGATAATATTTATTGTTTTAGATAATTTTTTTTAAATGTGATATTAAAAAATGCATTAGAAATTGACGTATATAGCACAAAAATAAATGGAGTGTTTAATTTTAAAAAAATTAACCAATTTTATGGAGAAAATATTGACTCGTAAATCCATCATCATCAAGAGGAAAAACATTATTTGTTTCCTTTTTCTTAAGTACGGAGACACCTCCGACAAAGTTTCAAGAAATAGATTATCAGATACAATTTTTCTCGTTGCTACGGTCCTGGTAATGGTAAGATTCAAGTGTGATCCGGGACTGTCGATGCTTTGGACAGTGTATTCTCAAAAGTTTGATGCATTTGTATATGTATATTTACCTGTTGTTTCCTGCTTAGATAAACAAATAAACAAAAAAATCGGAATGATTAAGGTACCATTTCGAACCGATGCATTTACGAGTAATGAGAATGTTTATTGCAATTTTGGCACTAAATAATAATTTTTGAACATTATTGCATATTACACACATTATTATGTAAAATTATTGGTTTATAAATAAACTCAAAGTAGTAAAATAGTATTACTGTTAAACATTTCCTGCAACAAACTGATCAAAACATTTGTTAAAATTGTCTTCTTTTTCTGTCTGGTCCGGCAGAGACAAAAACGATCCTCCCATTTCTTCTCATTTCACTGCTGTCGTTAATTAAGCCCGTAAAGCCATTTTCGAATTGATCGGGCATGAGCTTTAAACCCGACCATGGAATTGGTGGAAAACTTGAAAATCCCATTATCATTTCTAACAGTACAGATCACGGACTAATAGGGATATTTTTTTCTTACGGTTTAGCATTCACGGTTCACCTCATTTTAATGGTCTCTACTTCTAAATCTGAATGGGGCAAGGTATGAATATTTATCGTATAGCCCAACCATTAATTTATCGACAACCGGCCTTAAATTAGATTCCGTTTCAAGACTTTTCATGTAATGTATATATCATTTTATTTCAATACAACCGGAGTACAATGAATAAACGAAAAACAGGCCACATTCATTAGCAAATGTAAAAACCTTTTATTTAAATACGAAATTGCCTCGAGAGTAATGGCTTTGTAGGATTTATTTCTGAAGTAGTAATCAGCAGTCAGTAATCCTGTTGTTTGTTCTGTCAGGCGGGTTTCGACATTTTGCCATATTCAGTAGTCAGTTTTGATCTCCTTCTCTGCCTTTATATTCCTTAGGGGTGATAAAAACCGACGATTTAATATTGATGTAATTTTTCACGGTTTTCAGACCGATATGCAAGTTACTGGCCAAAGATAGAGTACAAACAAATGAAAATTAAAAATAAGTCTGAAAATGCATAACATCGATGGTACTCAGAGATTTTCACCCACAGACCCAAAGAAGCGTATACTTTGGGTGGCACTCTAGTAGGCTAGAAGGATCATGTCAATCGATAAACTGGGAATTCATTGAACATTAGAATAAAATTTATGTAAGGTATTGGATGATATAAAAAAAGTCAAAGTTATGAGCGGGAATCGAACCCTCGATCTTCGGCTAAGTGCAATCTATTCGATTTTCGGAGACAAATGAAATGACCACGGAGAGCATTGGTGACGACGTACTTCATTTTTTATCAAATCCATTAGAGTTCGTGGTCCGATTGACCGAATAATTTCTTTCAATTAATTAACTTATATGTAAGGTATTGGTCGAGATAAAAAAAGTCCTTGCCACGAGTGGGATTCGAACCCACGAGCTTCGGTAATGTGATGTATTTGGGGCCCGAGTCACGATAGCTCAAGTGGTAGAGAAGCGGCGTATTTAGCAAAAGGTCGTGGTTTCGAATTTTATCTCAACCAATACTTTAAATAAAATTTAATTAATTGAATAATGTTGTTTGGTCAATCGGAACACGAATTCTAATGCATTAGAAATAAAAGATTAACCAAATGCTGGTATTTTGCATCAATCTGACATGGAAACAACTCAAGGAAAATATGTAGAGATTAGTGAGCGCTAATCGATAATTATTCAGATATCGTGAGATGCGGTCTGGTTTGATGTAGGTTACAGATAAAATTTTCTTTATCGTGCCAACGTTTCGTTGTTCATTGACATCGTGTCGTGTTGATAGTGCCAGTGCAAGCACACAGATGACAAACACTTTGAGGCCTGAAGATGATCTCAATAAACGATCGAAACTTTGGCAGGATTAAGACAAATTTTTCTGTAACCTACATCACACTAGACCGCTTCTGACGATATCTGAATAATCAAGGAAAATATTTGACTTTGGAAAACAATTTACGATTGTTGAAAAGAGATAGTTGAAAACTAACATAAAATAAGATAAGCGTGGAAATCGTCTATGTTATAATGATCACTCAATATCGGAAAAAGATGTCGGTATAGGCATAAACCAGCCTAACTATGAGCAACATTTTGCCCTATGCAGTACCTCAACCATCTTTTCCGTTGAACTGCTAAACGCCAAAAAATATACACAGAAAATAAAACTACTGTTTTAGCTGATACAGATATAACTATTCTTACCAAATTTAATCTGATAAAGTGAGGAACGCTAAAGCTATATATTGACAATACGACGCACAATTAACTACGGGAAGAAATCCAAAGAAAATATTCTTAAAGGTAGGAAAATCCATTAGATCTGGCACAAATAGAAATGTTTCAGTGCTAAAGGAATATCTCCAAGACACGTACTGAAAGTTTCATGTTAAAAAAAAATTCAAGTTTTCACAATAAAAAATAAGATATAATCCGTTTTTTTAAGTCATAGTGATAATGATTGATCAATATGAATAATTCGATAGAAAAATTTTTTAATTTATTGTCATGTCAATGATTATTCGATCGAGTGTGGCGTAGTTTTTAGAAAAACATCTTCTTTATCATGCCAACGTTTAGATCTTTTTTGAGGTCTTCTTCAGATCACAGAGTGTTTGTTTTTCGTGTAGATGAGTCATTCTTCTTATAGATGATCTCAATAAAGGTCGAAAAGTTGGGATGATAAAGAAAATGTTTTTCTAAATCTTACGTCTCATCAGATCGCACCTCACGATCACCAAATAATGTTTAATTTATTTGTATTTCTATTTATTTATATAGAAATTATTTAGCTCACAAAACAATTTTTTGCGGATTTCTTTTATTGCACATTTGTGGCGATATTGTAGCCATTTTTGGTCGTCATAAACGATCAGAAGTTTTACGCGCATTATGACTCTTTGTTGTATAGTAGAGAATCAAACATGACTAATATTGGTCAATGTCCTGATAATGATTTAAACCATTGAATGCTCATCTTAATTACGAACAACACTATATCAAAACTATTCCAATTTAATCTCTCTAAAAATACAAATTTGGCATTGCATTTATATAAATTTAAATAAAGATAAAGAAAGTTAAGAACTTAAGATTTACGATTGTTTCGAAACATATTTTCTTAGGCTTAAATGAACTTGGTGGTATGGCTCCAGCTGATAAAAGTTTGGCTATTCCAGCGTGCTTCCCTTCTTTGAGCACGTAGGTAGATTGTAATAACCACGAGATTCCAGGACAAATATTTGCCAAAAGGCCACCGGTATGTTGTACACCGTGCTCCCGGAGGCTCGTGTCTGCCGATTGAACTTGTACGGGGCCGGCTCGAAGCTTGGTAATGTCAGGACATAAACTGGACCTTGGTACGCCGTCCTTTCTTCACCCTGGGCCCTTTCAAACGGCGACGAACTACACCAACGACATGAATAACTAAGAGATTGCCAACGCTGAGGTATACAACTTTGCCCTAACAAGTTTAACGCCTCAGAGAGTGTAAACTCTGCAAGGGAGATTGCAAAAAACTTGGCAACCCAGGTTAAATATAAATACGGGCGACGTGTTTTGCTATTCCGTCCGTCGGCGTCAATTTAAGGAAAAGTTTTAACCTAAAATAAACCAAAGTTGAGACTTTACAAGCACAACAAATTTTCCTACTCAAACCTTAACGTAATGAAAGACAAATAAAAACAAAACGTGTTTTGGTTTTATCATAATTATCGCTTGTAACCTACAATACTATCTAGCTTCGATATAAATGCAAATATACACGGCTATTTACATACAAACAAGGTACATTTTTCAAAAATTTTATTTTCCAAATTCACAAGTTTTAAATTTTTTATCACACAATTAATTACGGTTTTTAGTTGAGATGAAAAAAAGTTAATGGCACGAGAGGGATTCGAACCCACGACCTTCGGCTAGAGACGCCGCTCCTCTGCCATTAACTTTTTTTCATCTCAATTAAAAACCGTAATTAATTGTGATATATTAATTGGTCGAACGGACCACGAAAACAGCGAAATAATTTTTTATAACATTACTAAAGAGAACATTTTTATATGTCTATGAGCCAAATGAAACCAGCAGCCTTTTAGGACTATGAGTGGGAAGAATGAATCCGCTGGTATCAATTAATAGTCTGTAGTTGTGGGTTTTCTATATGCGACTATTTTTATTAGGTTGTTTATTATGGATAGTTTTAGGTCTAAAAAGTTCAAACAGCTATCTTTGCCAATTTGCAATGTAAAATTTATATTATAAAACTTCCGCTAACACCTGATAACTATAAAAAAAAGAATTAAAAACTATTACTATCTAAACTCCTGCAACTGATGATGAGTTAAAAGGCTCGAAATAAGGGCTGTTGCAAAACAACTTACTGTGAGTAGGAACTATCCATTTAATATAAGTAAAAAAAAAAAGGTTATTTACTTAATAAAAATTAATTATCGCGTTTGATTTAACCAGTTATATCTATGTGTAGAGATTAGTGACCGTTAACGGATAATTATTCAGATATCGTGAGATGCGGTCTGGTGTGATGTAGCTATCAGAAAAACAAACTGGCACTCTCAACACGACATGGCACAATTACACAGAAGATAAACACTTTGAGCCCTGAAGATGATCTCAATAAAAGATCGAAACGTTGGCACGATAAAAAAAAAATGTGTTTCTGATACCTGCATCACACCAGATCGCATCTCACGATATCTGAATAGTTATATCTATTTTTAAGCCAAATTTCAATTTTTAATTCAAATGTACAATGAAATTTGAAAATTACAGTTATATTAAAAAAAATTGATGTCGAGAAATTTTATATAAATTTTAAATATATTTTCTTCTCGTTTTTCTTTAAAAAAATTAATTTTTATTTGGTTCCAAAACAAAATAAATGACTACTGCAACTTTAAATTTCATAGGACATATCCATCTACATGGTGCTATTTTTATTGTTGGATTAAATTTGAATGAACATACAATTGACGATGAGAAGAATATGCGGGCGCGGGTTATCACTGATAGTCTTCAATGTCAACGTTGTTATGCGTCACTAGTCCATAAATGTTTACTATTACGATCTTCAGTAGAATACACGGACGCATTTGATCAAAAATTGAAAGCCCAAATATATTCAATGTAAGGAGAAAATAGGGATCTAATTAGATGATGCCTTGAAAAATTAATATCGATTGGAAAAATAATCCACGATTATTCTCGGTATAGGTTTATTGTAATTGAAGTTCTCGAGCGTTTTATTGCTCCAAATGTTGGAATGCAATATTTATAAAGATTTATGCCTAAATTAAATTAATAATTGGTTTTATTTACATGCTTTTCTGAATTTTGTGTAATTGACAAATGACGGAAATATTAAGAAAATGAGCTGTAGTTAGTAGTTATAATACTAGAAGCAAGAGTATTCTTCTTTATTCTCCCAAATGAGTTGGTAAATGCGTGTCGAGCTCAATGCCGCTTTTATCGCGCTTGTTTATTTTGGTCGACCTATTGTATTCGTAGTTTCATGGAGGAAGTATAACAATAGTGACGGGGTGGTTGGATACGAGGCGTACAACCAACAACAAGCGAGAACGGACGGACCACATATCAATGTAAACAACAATTATCAAACAGGTGAGATCACACGCGTTCAATACTCACGCTGTGATGTATTACAACAAATTTTCTTTAAAACAAAAAATGTAAATTTAGAGAAATGACGATAATTTATATGTAATCAGCAGCATATATAGTTTTATACATCGAAATTATTTTTATTCTTTCTGTCATCCAAACAGAGGGAATTTAACATGTGCCCACAATGCACAGGGACCATGGTAATAAACAAATTTTGTAAATTCGAAAGATTTCCTTTAACTAACACTGTGACAATGGTTCGCTTTTACTATTAAAACTAGACAAATTGAATATAGAAATGTGGTAAAACTTGCATTATTTGGCCATTTTTCCAAATTTCGGGGTTGTTGATGAGAAAAAAATAAAAGCATATGACAAATTTTCCTGCTGTCGTTCATGTCGAAACATCAAGTACCAGTATTGATTTAAGATGTACAACTCTTTTAATTTAAAACAACGTTTTCAACGATTATGTATGATGAATACGAGGAGAAACGACGTACAACTCAATGGAATCTCTTTTGAATTATTTGATAGCTTTTTATTAAGTAAAAGCTATCAAATATTTATTATTGCGTTAGTCACAAAAGGAATATTACAAAACAATGCTTAAATCAGAAGAGTTGATTTATTAAATTACGTGGAGGAGATATTTTGACCCTTATATAATTAAAAATAATGATTCACTAAAAAGCACACAACAAAGAGAGAAAAACAGAGTTACAGCAAAAGGTAACATTTGTTTTTAATATGTTGACAGGAAGCACTAGATCCTAAAGAAGGATCCTATCTTTAGTATTTGCTCTCTGCTCCATTGGGGCTGTATACTTTTTGCAAGGAAAAGTTTGTCCTTTTCTACTTCTACCAAAGAACTCATTAGTCTACTTGTCCGCTCTACTCGGATATGTTTCCTTTCAATCGATAAGCCCTGTTTTTAGGAGGAATCCCTTTAAGATAAGAGACGATAATTCTTTATGTTCGAAAAAAGAGGAAACACAGCTGCACTGTTCAACTTGCGCTTGCGTGTGTTAACCATTTGTTGTATTTTTAAATATTAGAAATTGTGTAATTTTACATTTTGAACTTGCATATCGCCTTTTATTTGTGGATTGAATATTTTTTGTTTATTACGATCATCTCGTTTGAAAAAAAACACCAAAGTTTAAATTATTCTAACTGCAAAATTAAACATGTTGTCGTGCAGGAATTTTTTTTACTTAATTTATTTATATCAACAACTGTGTATGCGTGATACACAACCAGCAGATTGGTTTTCAGATTGTGTGTTTGGCATTATGGGCGTTATAGAGAAAGCTACTAAAACAAAACTAACAAATAAAATTTAGTTAAACGATTGCTCCCATTGCGCGCTCCACAAGTCGGTTGGCTGCGGCGGGGTTCGCGGTCGGGGTCGGGCCTTCGGGGTCCTCGATTGCGGGCGGGTCCGGGGCTAGGTTAGGGGCCACTCAGGACTCTGGGATCCAGATATCCAAGGTGAGCTTGAGGTGGTGTCGATGGTGACTGGACACCGACCCCTCCTCGAATAAGCACTGCGCGACAGAGTCCAAATTTAAAAATCGCGAGAGATCCTGCTGGCCTCACTGTCTGGCCCTGGGGCCGATCTGGTGCCGGATGCTGTGGGGCCCGGGCCCGGTGGCGTGTCTCGGTGGTGCCGCCGGCGCACAGTCTCAAGGCCTAAATGACCATTAGGGTCGCTGCGTTTACAATTAAAAAAAATAATAATAAAAATTTAAAAAAAGAGAGAAAGCTATGTATTGGCAGCCGCTTGGATTAATGAAATGACATTAATCATTTAAGAGGTCTGTTATCCATATTGTTTTCAGACGTTTACGTGGTAATTGTGGGGAATGGAGTAATCGTATTTGTGTGTTGGTGTGATTTTGTAATTTACTATGAAAACGTCTGTAATATGTTTTGATGGATGAAAAAACTGTTGGGATTTGAAGATCTCTGCGAAGTGTTTGTTTTCATAAAATAGGGCAGAAACAATTAGTCATAAAATTTTGGATTGAAAACTTTGTAATCTTTGAATATTGGAACACGGCCGATCCATATACTTGGCACCCATACATCCAAATTGGTTTGAGTAGGTACATGTATGTCGAAAGTTTTGATTTTAATGGTAATTTTGATTGTCTGTTGAGTAGGTAATAAAGAATTTTAAATCGTTTGTTCAGTGTCTGTTTTTTTAATCGTGTGTGTAGATTGCAAGTTAGTCTTCTAACAAATGTAAGTCCTAAATAGTTTACTTTGTCAGATTGTGGAACAGGTTCATTGTATAAGTAAAGCTAGGGCGTCTCACGACGAAATGTAAAGGTGATATGTTGTGACTTTGAGGGATTAAACTTTATTTTCCAAAGATTGGTCGATTTCTCAATTGTTGATATGTGGTTTTGTAACATGAATGAAGCAGTAATTAAATACCCAAATTTTGACTTTTCAATACCTCTAAATTTCTCAACCCAAACTATTTTCCAATATGACCACCATGCGGTAGAACTCGGAATAATAGAAATTTTCAAAAACGGTTAGAAGGTGCAGAGATGTGCATGCAAACACATTCTCAGACAGGAAATTTAAGAAAAACTTGAAATGGCAAATCTTGGCGGAGTGTCCAGCAGGCAAGGTGGACAAAAGTCAAAAATTATTAGAGCTTCGTGGAGACGGGTTGCCTCATCCAACGTACAGGTCCATCAAATTGAGCTTTTGTTTCATAGTACTCTTCGTATGTAATATGATTTTATAATACAGATAGCTAATCATACTTGGCTAAATTTTTCCACAGCTAATGATCAGGTTTTGTATATTTGAATTCAAGAACAATTTCCAAACAAATTTACGTACCAAATAAGAATACAAAAGAGGGAGAAAACATTCTGTTGAGAATGGCACCATCTGCTGGTAAATGAAGGATCTAGAGTAGATATCGTTTCATATCGCCAAGCACTACAAACCAAACATAATTAGGTCAGAGATGGTGTGTAGTTAAAAAACTAAACTAAACCGGTTGGGTATTCAAATTAAAATCACCCTCTTCTGTAATGCTCGTCCCTGGACATGTGGGACGCCCTTGAGTGGAAAGGAAAGGAAAGAGGACATCGCTGATTGATACTGAGCACAGGGATTCACATTCTCAATAATTTTATTGGCCAAAAAAACAATTTGAAAATGAGAAATCGGAAAAATTCCCATAATTGCAGAACCTTATGCAAAGCAAGCAGGAACCAAATGTATGAAAGGAAACATGAAAAAACATAACTGTAACTGTATGCTAAACAAGACACTGCATGAATGGGCATGTGAAAACGTTCAGCACAACACAACACTGCACCAACAGGTTCTTCGAAAGAGCAGAGGAGACAGCAACACACCTACTTACGAATGACGAAGAAACGACACCTTTGCCCACAACAGGAAATGTTTTGGGATGTACAAGATAACCATAAAAGAAATTCACTCACTGTAATCATAATGCAAATTTGGCTCGATTAAACTAGGACTCACTGGTGCGTGTTAAGCACGGGACAGTGGTGATACGATAGCTCCTAAATACGCTATATACTACATAGCCCGAAAAATAAATCTCCATCAAACAACCGACAATGTATATTTTTGTTTGCATTTAAACAAAACTGTTATAAATTTGGCTGAAAAATAAGTAAAAGGATTTTTTTAAGCGTAATAACTAGTTCGTGCTTCAATAATGGAACATTTCATTCTTGAAAACATTGATTAATTCTTTTTCGTGCATACACGCTAGCGCTTTATAAACACGCACATCATTACTATTTATATAAATATTTTTTAAGGGCTTTTGTAAAATCCATCATCAAGTCTGAAGTCCGCCATAGGTTACACGGCGTACCTTATATTACCACGAGTTGAATTGTAATTAATTATCTTTGTCAAACCACATTTATATTTTTTTTAAATATTTGTAAAATAGCCAGGCACTCCCAAAAATTATGAATGGATATGAGGTTCTAAAATTTTAACCCTACAGTCATATAAAAACCCTTCCTGGGGGAATACTTTGCCAAAAATTTTGATTGCCGTATTATATAAGTATTTGCCGTTTTCCGCTGATATTCAAAATATGTTCACATGCCTGAATTGAAGGAAATAATGTTATACTAAAAAAAATTTAATGTGTATAAATTAAACTAGGGACTACATATAATTAAAACTGATTAAATTTAAATTTTTTGTGTCAAAACGATGCGTGTGCAAAAAGATAATAAATTGTAATTCGATACTTGCAATAAAGGGGCTCTGCGGGACGTAGGGCCGACTTTCAGCTTGTTGATGGATTTTTAAAAAGGTCTTTCAAAGAAAAAGACCTAAACTAGTGAATCTGGGGGTCGTCGGTGACCACAACGGTTTAGGCGTTGATACGGCGCCCATCACTGTCAGGTAAAGGTCCCGGGTTCGAATCCAGCGGCCCTGCATTCAAACCCGACATATTTACAAATTGGGCTTTTTCGTTCAAAGGCACCGGCATCCTGAGGGTTTATATTTTAAAAAAATAAGAAAAAACCCAGTGAATTTGGATAAGGTTAGATATAAAGATACGGCAACAAAGGGACATCATCGCAAAACAAAATTTGGTATATAAGAGAGGCAAATGAATATGAAGAACTGTAGATTTTCTCGGTAAGTAAGAACAATTGACAAAGAACAAAAAATACATGAAATTTTAGAGGCAAAAAATTGCATTCAGAAAGAAAAATGAGAATTTTTAAAAAGTCCGCAATACATCAGTAACTTTAATATAAACTATTTGGAGAAAAATCGATTACCTGTATTTATGGGCTTAGTCCTTATGTCAATAATTTGCCCAAAAAGTGTGGAAATTTGATTTAACTCTCCTACAAACCTGAAACAAATAATAAATCATTTATACATTAATTTTTTATTATTGTGATTATTATTTTTATGGTTTAACTTAACCATTAAACTTTTTAAAAATTACTTTTTTTTTCAAACAAATTACCTGTTTAAATGTGTGGTTTTAACGCATGGATTACTTAATCAAAAAAGTTACAGTTTTAAATTTTCTAGAAATCGAATAATGAACTGTTAAACATTTTTAGATATAAAACATAAAAACATGACAATGCTTGTGACACTTCAGAAACGCGGTCTTTAAATCCACTAATTACATGCATTTCAAACAAATACAAAAATAAATATACTAATTAAAAACTTTCACTAGATATTGTTAAAGAATAAATCTTACTGCCGGACAGAGGTGTTTGTGTTAATAAAGTGGCCTTATTATGTTCATAGGTGAATTCCAAACAAAACATGGCGTGACGACTAAGGGTTAAAACTGAGATCCACACAACTGAGTGCGACAGAAGTATGTAAAATAGGATTAAATAATTGACTTATAGAAATATTCTGATGGACAAGAGCTACCTCCAACTCTTAGGAGCACGAAATCTGAACAGAATGAGCAGCCCTCAATTCTTTAGACCAGTCATATTGACTATTTTATTTTCTTTGTTTTTGATGGAAGAACGAGCAGGGGTTAAAAGATTTAATTTGGACCAAGAGAAAACCCTTAGATCTCACACCGTCCTCTTTCCAAGATTCATCAAAGAAGCATGTACTAAAACATTTGTTAAAATGCATTAATGGTGAAAAAGAAACAAATACTCTCTGACTAGCAACAATACAGATTTTCACTTTCAAATCAAATCTTATGAGCTGGGTATGTTCTATAATTTAGCAATAAAATAGAGTCCATTCCACAATAGAACTGATAGTGAAAAAACGAAAGACTACCGACGCGAGTGACCCTCGGAAAAGAGAAAAATAATAAAATTATTTAAATTACAAAAAGGATAATTGATAAAAATAGCGCCTTTCATGCTTAGGAAACCGTTTGCGGCAACGTCGATACGTAAAATACTTGGTTTATCGATTACACATCAAATTTGGGAAATTTACGTAGATAGGCTGCGGGATTAAAAGCTCAAATTTTGTCTCTGTCACACATAATTTTTTCAAGGTCAGATACTATTCAACAGAACTCTGAGCACGTGAAAACAAATATATCAATGTACTAAAAAGCGAAACAGCACGAAAGGCTTTTATACTTTTGAGAAAACGATATCAGAACTGTGATGTGGGTTCCTTGATATTAGAAAATGGTAGGCAACAAACAGGCCGGCGAACTAGCACAGGCAGAAGCATGACACACTTTGGGTCGGAACAATTGGCAGGACACCACATAGGCAGTGAAACTAAACAAACGAATAAAAACAGAATAAGTGCACAATTGATTAATTTACCAGGTACAAACAACAGAAGATGCCGCTCAGCAGAAAACAAGGAAAATAAAATTTTGCTTCTCACAACAGGAAAAAATTGAAGAAAATTAAGCCTATTAGTATAAAAGTTGAAATAAAACTCCACAAAACCTGTATCTGAATTTATGCATTCCACAAGAAGAGCAACTTGAAAAGAAAGAACGTAAAAATATCCATCATAAAAATAATAACGGAATCCTATCCATGAGACTCCTATGAGCTGATGAAGGATGGCAAAAAAAAAAATTTCTCTCCCCGTGTCAAGGGCAAAACCAAACCGTGGTAAATATTTGACTAGAGATTAGTGACCGTTATTCGAAAATTGTTGAGATATCGTGAGATGCGGTCTGGTGTGATGTAGTTTTCGGAAAAACAGTTTCTTTATATTGCCAACGTTTCGGTCTTTAATTGAGCCCTGAAGATGATCTCAATAACATATCGAAACATTGCCACGATGAACAAAACGTTTTTCTCAAAACCTACATCCCACCAGACGGCATCTCACGATATCTCAATAATAAGGCAATATTTGAGAATAATTCTAGTACTGTCAAGTGCAGTTACATTTTGGAGGTTGCCAATTTACCATGGATTGATTTTTTCAACATTTATTCATTTCATTCATTTTAATAATTATGAATAATGAAGAGTAATTATTTAATTTTCAGTTTTTATTTTAACAGTAGTTCTATTTGAAAAAAAGTCAATCCATTTTTTTAAAACTATTAGAGCCTTGTTTAAAATTGGTAAAACTAGGTGCTAAATTGCAATGCATAAAGAACCAAACTAACTTTACTTTCGAAATTAAAAAATCACAAGTGAAGTACAAGTGCAAAGTAATTAAGATCAACATCATACGCTGTTTTCCAAACATTATAACTAGACAGTTGCTTGATTATGTTCTAAAATGAAATTAATTCCCGCATTGTTATTATTGTTAATTCATTTAATTAAACTTTTCATCTAACGTTTTGGTTATTGTAAATCTTGTTTGAATGGTTTTATTCAGAAAATCGGACGGGTTTTAATATCATCGTTAGTATATATCGTTTTAACTTAACTTTCCGAGATTAGCCTACAACGTTAAATTGAAAACAATAATTTCACCACCACCAAGGTTGTATATAAGTGTGATAGTTTCTAACGACCAATTTGTGTGTATATCGGCACCGATCCCAGTTCCTTTGATGAGAGAACCGCCAGGTAATAATCCGTAGTACGAAGGGAGTCGTTATTTTCACCGTAGTCATAATCTCGAGGATTAGGTTTTCAAAGTCGCCATATCCCAGAGGGATTTCATCCCTGCAATTTCCTATTCCTAGGCCGTGCATATGAATATTTATTAAGGGTTCATGTACTGACTGATAAACGGTCAGATGAATAATGAAATATTTTATTGCGTTTCAAACTGAATTTCTCATTTCTATGGAATTGACATTATAAAATTAAACGTTTAGCATAATCCGTTATAGTTCGTGGTCTTATTGGCCAAATGACTTCTTTCAATATATTCAAAAAGTTACGAACGGTATTCGAACCCACGATCATCAACTAGATACACCGCTGCTCTTCCACGAGAGCTATCATAACTTCGCCGAGTACCAATTTTCCATCTCAATCTACATTTCGAACATTCTCCCCTTTATTCCATTTTTTCAAATGTCGTGTGATCTATTCGATTCTGTAGAATAAGTGAAGAAGTCCAGATAGATCAAGTGGTAGAGCAAAGAGGGATATTTAGCCGAAGGTCGTCGGTACACCTTACATTAAGATAACCAAAATTTTGGTTTCCATCTATTTATAATAGAACATTATATAGAGTCCTCAATACTACTACACATATTCGACAAAATAAATAATATTTTTCTATTAATTAATATTTTAAGGAAGGTATTGGTTGAGATAATAAAAAACAGTGTCACGAGCGGGATTCGACCCAGGACTTTCGGCTAAATACGCCGCTACTCTACCACTTGAGCTATCGTGACTTCGATCCGCTCGGACACGGATAATTTATTATTGAATAGGACACTGTTTGTGTTAAAAAAAAGTCAGTGTCACGAGCAGCATTCGAACTCACAACCCTCGTCTAAATACGCCGCTGCATTACTATTCGAGCTATCGTTACTTCTGATGAAAAAAGAAATGGAACGAAATGAAGAATCACGATAGTGCTAATGGTAGAGCAGCTGCGTATTGGGCCGTAGGGCGTCTGTACGAATCCCGCTCGTGACGCTAACTTTTACATTTCAACCATTACCTTACATTAAATTTAACATAAATTTAGCCTACATCTTTTAATCGTCAGTCATACTATATATAGAGTTCAATATTACTGCAGCACGTATTCACCAAAATAAATAATGTTTTTCAATTAATTAATTTGTATATAGGGAATTGGATGAGCTAAACAGTCATTGTCACGAACGAGATTCGATTCCACAACCTATACACGCCGTTGCTCTACCACTTGAGTTATCGCGACTTCGATCCACTCGGACACTAACTTACCATCTCAACTCCACCTTTTGAATTTTCCATCCTTTTTGCCATTTTTCAAATAAATAATTATAAAAATTACTTAGAACCGCAGTATCTAGCAGTATATTAAATTAATTAAAGTTCACTCCGATTTCTTGACAAATGATGGAAAATTGTGTGCAGTAGCCGGATTGATAAATACAATACCACAACTTAAATAAAAATCATTGATAAATGTATCTGGAGATACAATATATACAAATTTAGCGAATAAAAAACATGCTGAATAAAATGATAAAACGTAATCTTAGAATGGATGATATAGAAATTTACACTGATAAAAAAATAGATGCATTTAAAAAATGTGATGTTGATAATGATGAGGATATTATAAAGCGAGGGTTTGTAGTCCATAAGTAATGAGGCATTCTGGCTTCCTGTATAAATCCTAGTTCTTGTGTGCAACTTAATTGTCTCTATTGTTAAGAGATAGAAGGTCGTTCAATTGTCTTCTCTTCGCAACAGTTCCTTTTTCACGAATGATTTTTTTTTACACTAGGTCATGACATCGTCATGAGAGAGAGAGAGAGAGAGAGAGAGAGAGAGAGAGAGAGAGAGAGAG
>CM077108.1:10431523-10446853 GCA_039619505.1 Cimex hemipterus
GAGAGAGAGAGAGAGAGAGAGAGAGAGAGAGAGAGAGAGAATTAAATAAAATAAAGAAGCAATAAAAGGAAGAGAGAAATGGAAGATTTGAACTGGGAGAAAAAAAGAATAACAGTGAGATTGAGAGTAAGAGAGAAAGGACAGATAAAGAGAAATAGTTCGAAATAGAAAAAAAATTAAAAAAATGAGAGTGACACAAAGACAGAGATAAAAAGAGTGAGAGGAGGAAGAGAAAAAATAAAACCGAACGAAGGAGAGGAGAGAGGAAAATGAGTAAGAAAAAGACATAAACCAACAGGAAATGTAAGCGAGAGATAAGTATAGAAATAGAAAGAGATTTGGAATGGGTAAGAGAAAGAAAGACAGAACCATAAAGTAGGAAAGAGGCAACGTGACGTGGGTGAGAAAGGATGAAAAAGAAAGTGCAAGTGAGGATGAGACAAAGATAGGTAGATAGGCACATTTACAGTTTGAAAGATTGGGTATCCAGCAGAACATTTTATTCGTATTAAAATAATTAAGAAAATCCCATGACAGATGATAGCTAAAACAAAATAATCTATCACGGACCTCATGAACTAATCACATTCGTCCACCCAGAGGCAAATTGGTACAAAAATTTCTAAATGACCTGCATAATATTAAAGGGAACTATTTGGAAAGAGCTATTTTGGCCTGGACCCAAACGGCGTGCAATAAATCCACTTATAAGGAAATAGAAAAATCCCTAGGGAGAACTGAAAAAACCGAAATGGTGCAATATCGGTTTTTCGTCTTTGTTTAATCTATTAAAACCCTCACATTGGCAGGGTTATTTCAAGCGATAAACTCGTGCTTAAACAAGCTTTCTGCCATGGAAGCACGAGTATAAATCGAGTTTTAAATATATATTAGAAATTCTCTCAGAGAAAAAATACAGTGCTCATTTTGAAGTCAAATTTTTTTTTCTTCGATGAGGAGGACTGCTTTGATCAAAGTTGTGAGCGCTCAAGAGAGAAGATGAGATAGCCAATTAAATTAAAGGCAGCCAGAGTCGACACCACCCAGTTTATTCAGTGCCCGGCTGTTTTTTTTTTTGTTTTTTTTTTTCAATCCTTTTTTCAATACAGTCACGCAATGACAATTTATAATCAATCTATCTGCCTATAAATCTAACGTAGTTTATCTCTTTTTCCCTCTGGCTATCTTTTTCTCATTTACGTTGATTGGTGTACTTGATTTGCAATTCTTTTTCGTCATATAAAAAATACGTCAACGATGAATAGACCTTTTTTTATTAGATGCTTATTGTTTATACTATTCGTAATATTATTAAAAAAAATACATAACGTACCTCTATTGACCAAACATTGAAATATCATGTAATCATAAAATTGGCCAGGAGGACTAAAAAAAATTTAATCTGCAAAACTTCTTTTTTACTTTCCAGTGAGATTTGATTACCAAAGCAGCATTTTTACAATGGACCTTTGTTTGATACACAAGGACAATTTGGGTATGACCTATTTTTATTATACCAAAATGTGTAGAGATTAGTTAATAGATAATTATTCAGATATCGTGAAATGGCATGATAAAGAAAGTGTTTTTCTGATACCTACATCACACCATACCGCATCTCACGATATCTGAATATACTACTGAATATACTGAATTATACTAAAAGTTGACGAAAAGCGTACCATTTATATCTCAATATTTGAATAATTTATGTTTAAAAAAATTCACTTACAATCTTCATCCCTTAAAAGTACTTGACTTTATGCTTTTCACAAAAGATTCTGCCCAAATTGAAAATATTCAACGCTTAAGTTACAAAAGTGTTCAAATGGTAATGCAACTTTAAAAAATGTAAAAATGAAAATTTCATTTTTTTTCTCGCAAGATAGGAAAATTAGAATCCGTTAAAATTATGATTCACAAGTTTTCTAACTTTACATAAATGTATGTTAAATCATTCGGATGAGCAATTGACAAACCTAGTCACTTTCCTCTTTGAGATAAATGAAAGTCGTTTGGAGAAGAGAAGATAAAATATATAATTATTAATATGTAATTAATTGTAACAAATTTTACTAACCATTATACACAATCCGTTAGGCACTCATAATAATTTCACTTCCAAGTAATTTTAATTTAGGCAGTATGAAATTAGATCAATTTATATTTTAAGATTTTAAATAATTTAGTTATTAGACGGCAGTTTGTATGAAATAATTGATTGGAACTAAACGATATTGAGTTAAATAGTTTTATTTATTGTCTTAAACGAACAGCGGCTCACACAATGTTTATATTATTATTTGAAAAATTAAACTGATTTTCCAAAATATCCACAACGGCTTGTTAAGTGAGGACCGGGGAAAGGTTTAATCAAACAGAAAATTTAAAAAATTCCATCTAAATCTCAACGCCCAATTAAAACGAAAGCCGGCAATTTAGAGCCCTTTAGAATTGGAGTGCAGCCCTGAGGCTCATTAGCTGTCTACAGATAAATTAGGAATGCACTAATTTCCAGAGGATCATGTGAATGAATGGCAATTCCTCTACCTTTACCCGACTGAGCGCGGACAATTTTTAATTTTTTTGTAGTTTCATCCCTTTAAACTGACAATTATATCAGAGTGAAATTTTTAAATGAACCTGACAACACTACCAAAATCTAATCCAAATTAAAAAAAATCATTAATACAACTTTAAGAACATATTCAATCAATACAGTCATTATAAATATCCGTTAGCAGTGGGCACCTCATATTTGCCAAATTCGATGTTCTCGGTTCGAAACCCTTCAAAGCCTAATTTTTTTGCCAAATTTATACAAGATAATGCGAAAGTTTGAACCTTCGTCCAAGAGATACAAAAGAAAATTGGACTTTCTCCCTTCAGTATTATTGGAATTTCTTTGCATTACTTTGCACAAATATTGTACTTACATACATGCCAAATGCAAAGTGACAAAAAAGTCTTTCTGGATTTTTTTTAAAAATTACATACAATACATGAGTCATGGCCAATTCAAATAATATTCAACGATTATGGAGAGACACAAATTCGTTGTCAATCGATTAAAAAATAAAATTTTCATGTCGGCAACAAAGTAGGAAACTCCCGCAGCCATCTAAAAAAATATATGTATTTATGTAACGACAAAATAATTGCGATAGGTCCAATTTTCAATCGTACGTTGTATATTGGCGTTACACACAAAGCATCGCCCGTTCGTCATTTCTAGTTTGTCAACGTGCATAATAAATTTTCGCTTTTTCAGTATTGGGTTGTCGTTATGAACAGGAAAAATGGCAAAAAGGAGGGAACATTCAAAAGGTTATGTTGAGATAGGAAGTTAGTGTCAGAGCCCAGTCGATCCACTCGGACAACAACTCTCCATCACAACCCACCTTTCATATTTTCACACCTTTTTGCCATTTTCCAATCAATCAAGACTCGATTCCCTGCGAAAACTGTTCAGTCATCAATTCATTTCAACTAACATACAAATTAATTAATCTAAAGAATCCATTAAATTTATCAAAATTCGAGGTCTGATTGACCCAATATTTCTTTCATTTAATAATTTTTGTTTAAGGTATTGTTTGAAATGCAAAAATTCGAGAGGTTGGTTGAGATGGACAATTGGTGTCAAACCAGCGGCCCTGCATTCGAACCCGACATACTTACAAATAGGCTTTTTTTCAAAAACGCTGGAACCCCGACGGTTAGAGTAATCACTGCTGTTGTGTACCCTCGTAAAAATGTTCACAATTCTCTTTTTTTTAATGTTTTTAAAACAGTTGAATAAAAGAAATTGACTCCCACCACAGTAATATGAGATCCTGAATCAATTTGGATTTAATAAAAACATAACTTTTAAATTATTTCTCCTTTTTATGTAAAGTCAACGCGCATTGAATAATGGCATAAAAGAAGGAAAATCCGAAGCGTTGTAGATCCAGATGTAGAATTGGTGTCAGAGGGGATCGAAGTCACGATAGCCTAAGTGGTAGAGCAGCGGCATATCAAGCCGAAGGTCGTAGGTTCGAATCCGTCTCGTGACACTGATTTTTTAATCTCAATTTAAAAACCTTATTAATTCAGTTATAAACAAGTTCGAGCACGAGACAATCCCATATAAAGCCTAAACCCATGCACTTTTTACACTTTAAACCAGTGTAATTAAATTCTTGACAGCACAGTAGCTAATAAGTATTAATTTAAACATACTACTAAAAACGTAAATATGAGACGGCAAATGGGCGAGTAATTAGAGTGTCAAACTAGCATTTTCCACACTAGCGGTTGAGTGTTCGATTGCGGCACAGTTCAAAGATTTTAATTAGTAAAATTATTTCAAAAGTTATTTCTTATTTTGATAAAGATTTTAAAAAATCAGTATAAACTAATAACAATATTATCAATTTATGATAATATAGTTTTTTTATTTTGGAGAGTAGTTTAAAGTTATTGGGTTTGGAAACTGATTTGCATTTTTTAAGCAACGTAAATAATATTTAACACGTTAAATCCCTTATTAAAACACAGGCTTTATAAAAAGATTTGAACAAATAATAAGTAAAAGGGGGGCGTCGTTGGCCGAAAGGTTCAGTCTTTGACACAACGCTCAAGTAAGGTAAAGGTCCCGGGTTCGAAACCAGCGGCCCTACATTCGAACCCGACATACTTAGAAATGGGCTTTATTTCAAAAACACCGGCACCCTGAGGTTTTATATGACCTCTGCTCTTGCGAACCCTCGTTAAAAAAATGAAAAAAATCATAATAAAGTACTAATAAAGTGAATAACGTAGTTGAAGAATATGGCATATATATATATATATATATATATATATATACTTGGCAATGTAACTTTGTCATTTCCGATTTTTGCTCTGCCTGTTCTCTCTGGATGGTTCTGTAAAACGCATACTGTGATTAATTAGGTTTGGTCATGGTATGTTACGATTTAGTGTTAAGAGGTATGATTTTTTTCAAGAAATATAGTGGCATACCTTCTGTTTTTCACTGATAATTATTAACTTATCTAGTCGTGTTTTTTTTTTTGTTTTTTTTTGTGTTTGCAAGATGATGAACGTGATCATGTCAGACTACCTATTCACCCTTTGTTGGACAGTTATATGCTTTCTGCCGTTTTCAGTGTTTGGTCTGTTTGATTTTTTAAAAATTCAAGTTACTTTTAAATTTTAAAAGGTAGGGTGCATACGACGGCATTATTTTTGTTTGTCGCTGTTATTGGGCGATTAAGTACTGGGTTTGGCCGCACTGTGGCGATTTTTTGAAATGATACAAACGTCACAAATGATATAACGTCTGTTCTTGATTATGCTTACAAGTTTGTTCCTAAGTTTTCAATTTAGTTCATTTTTCATGTCGAACATTTGCATTTTTGCATCATTGGCGTTAATTAAAAATTCATTTTTCATTTTAATAAAAGTACTATTTAAACAAAATAAAACTCTACGAGCAAAAGGTGATGGCCGATTGTTTACTTAATAAATATTACATAGGAATGTCTTAGGAGAAATATAGGATTTGTTATTAGTAGTTTTACTTTGTTCTAATGAAAAGATATAAAATATGAAAAAGAAAATAAAACTGTATATCTATTCGTTTATAAACATATAGAAAGAAAAGTTTGATCATCAGAAAGAGAGGAAACAAACCGGTAAAGTTCCCCTTCATATTTCAATCGAATGGCTTCCAGTTGAACAATCTGAAAGAACTGTGAGCCAAGTCAATCGTGCTCAATGAAACTACGTTAATCAGAACAAAGGAAATATTGTGTTTAATTTTTTCCATCCCTGTCAACTAACACAGAATTTAAGGAGAAAAAGAAAATAAACTTTATTCCCCGGTTTTTAAATCCCCTTGAATAACAAATCTACATAACAGAGCTGTATCTACACTCGTGTTCAACGTGTTCTGTATCTAGACAAATACAAAATAGCAATTACAATTACAAAGTTACAAAATATTTCGATATTTAAAAATATATACATTTTAAAAATGTACGAAAATAGTAGTGTAATAAAATTAAAATAAGTAATTATGTTTAATAATATATACGACTTAATAATAATTTATCAATTAAGGTCCCATGTGCTATGTTGCAATGACAGGAGTTAATAAGTGCAGAATTATAACTATAGTTATAATTATTTTAGTTACTTATATTTTTACAGAAAATGAAAAAAAAATATTCGGAGATCGTATGATGCAGTTTGGTGTGACGTAGTTTTTCTAGAAGCATTTTCTTTATCGTCAACGTTTCGATCTTTATTAAGATCGTACTCAGGGCCAGGGATTTTCTGGCACTCTCAACACGGTACGCAAGAATGGCACAAGCACGCAGAAGACAAACACTTTGAGTGAGTTGGAATATTTTGATTCAATATAAAATATATTTTTCATTGTATAAATTCACTTTTCACACCCTAAATGTATTCGTTAAATTCAAACAATAATTGTAAATCTCAGGAACTCGATCAAGATCAAATCGTTGGCACGGTAAAGACAATGTTGTTCTGAAAACTACATCACATTAGACTGCATCTCACGATATCTGAACAATTATATTTTTAATTAAAAGTGAAGAACATTAAATGTTTTCTGTTTAATAATAGAACGTTTTAGTTAAACCAAAAGTCAATAATTTTCACATCGTTTCTTATAGTTTTAGTTAAATTAATTTACCACTAGAAAAATTAATGCAACTATTATCTGCAAAACAAAATATTTTTCCCGAGAAATAATTTAAAAAAATTAATATACAAATTAATAATATACAAAATAAAATATAATTGAGCCTAAGACTGTACCTTGTGATACTCCCAATTGAACGAGTAAACATAAAGGATAAACTGTTCCAACCTAAAACCCGGACCGCTAACGTGGCTAACCAGACGGTAACTCGGCAATTGCGACTTCTAAACCGAAAATCGAGTATACAGAAAAAATCTTCCTTTCGGCAAATATGCAAATTCTAAACTTTAACGACAATATTTTCAAAAGTTTAAATAATTTTAAAGCATAATCGGGCAGCCATTCGATATTATCTTCATATATGTAAGTAATACTTCAAATGTTATATGAAAAATATAACCGTCAGAGATGGTATTATTGTGCGTTTTATGTAATAAGTTGGAAAAACAGTATTCTTTAAAGAACACTGGTCGACCAATTTTACGCACAACGGTTACAGTTAATTTGTTTTGTATGATGATTAGTGACCGTCCGTCTATGATTATTCGGAAATCGTGAGATGCGTTCTGGTGTGACGTATGTTTTAGAAAAATATTTTGCTTATCGTGCCAAGGTTTCGATCTTTATTGAAATCATCTTAAGGGCTGAGGTTTGTAAACATTGTTTGAATCTTACAAATAAATATAGAATGTGGAAAAAATATAAATTTGTTCAATAATAGACAATTTTGGATTAAAATTTTTTTTTATACAATTCTAGAAGATTTTTGATTTAAAAAAAGGAATGAAATTATACAAAGCTAGAAGATTTTAGATTCAAAAGAAATGAATATATCCAATACTACAAATGTATAATTTTCCAGCATTGTACAAATTTATTCCTCTTTGTTTTGTTTTTTATCTAAACGTTTCTAGCATTGTATACATTTAAAAAAAAATTATCAAAAATAAAATAGAAGAAAATATTCTATAAATTTATATTTTTTATTCACATCGTGCATGTATTTATAAAATTCAAACAATGTTTATAAATCCCGGATCCTGAAGATGATCTCAATAAAGGTCGAAACAGTGGCACGATAAAGAAAATATTTTTCTAAAACCTACGTCACACCAGACCGCAATCACGATATCCGAATAATCATTGATTAACGGTCCCTGAACAACACACATAAAAAAGAATAAAGTATAAAAAATAGAAGTATTTGTAATGAAATTTCAGTATTCATATCAAAATGTCTCTCATTAATTTACCCAAAATTACTTAGTGTATCTCTCTAGAAAAACAACCATCCTTTTTCACTTTTGAAAAGACGCTCCGAAAAGTCATCGTGTACCACATCAATCACACCTTTTACACAGGCCGCGGCCGCCAAACAGTTTTCCGATGGTTTTCACCCTTTATCAAACCCCAACAATAACCCATTGTCCGCCCTGCAGGGGCATAACAAAAAGCCTCTCCAGCTTTTCCCGTACATCTTAGCGCGCTTACATTATATCAACTCCGCCTTGCGGCTTGTTAATTTTGCCTTTTATATGAAGTGAACACGCCCATTCATTTCGACTAGGTTTAAAATCGTTTATATCGAGTCTGACGATACTGAACAATAATATTGTACAATTATAATTTTATTGTAATGTACAATCTAAAGTTTTAAATAACACAAACGACAAAACCTTTTTTCCAATGTATTAAAGGGCTGATTTTTAACAGCAGATTATCCAGTTTATTGTTGGAAATGATTGTATTATGCCATGCCCTTTTATCTGTTATCTCTAATTCGATTGTTTAATTAATCTGAGATTACAACGTTTCGGAGTATTCCTTTCCGGTAACATTTGTTTTTAAACTGGAATTTAATAATACAATTCAATTCAGAGAGAAAATGCTAAATTAAAGAATAGAAAAAAAAAACAGGAAGCATTATAGAGCAGGATAGGATGAGGGGATGAAAGAAAAGAGCGACTTCGTCCAAGGTGGTCCATAAAGGAAAAGAAATGGCTTCAATTAATTGTGAAGCCACGTTTAAATAACTTTTTTTCATTCTTATAATTTCTCTTGGCCTTTATTTTCCTTATTCTTATTTGTTTACTGTTGATTTTTTGAATACGTTTTTATCTTTGTTTTGCATAAATACATGGACAATTTCAAATTGTTATAATAGAAAAAGTTCGAAAAACATCTTCTTTGATGGTAAATTGAACCGTTTTATTGCCCCTAATTTTTCTTATTTGGTATCATACGGGAATAGAGAATGTTTGCACGATTGTGAACTGATGACATATTTTCTTAAAAAATAAGTTCAAGCTTGTTCAAAAAGTCAATATTATCCCATTTATCAATATTATACTTTCACCAGGACACACAAGAATGGCACAAGTACACACAAGACAAACAATTTGAGCCCTGAAGATGATCTCAATAAAGATCTTAACGTTGGAACGACAAAGAAAACGTTTTTCTGAAACATACATCACACCAGACCGCATCTCACGATTTCAGAATAATTATTGTACCATTTGATTAGAAAATAATTTTGTTACCAACATATTTTAGCAGCATGCTGTCTCAAGATTTTTCATGTCTATATTCGTTATAATTCACTGTTTTTCGTGGTCCACTTGACCAGTTAATATCATTCTATTACGTGTTCAGTTTAGATATAAAAGCCAGTTTCACGAGCTGGATTCGAACCCACGACCTTCACCTTGCTCCGCCACTACTCTACTACTTGAGCTATCATGACCTCGACCCAATCAGGCACTAATTTCCAGTTATAATATCAAGAATGATTCATATTTTTCATTAATTAACATGAATAAATATGTGGCGATTAGTGACCGTTAATCAATAATTGTTTAGAAATCGTGAGATGCGGTCTGGTGGGATGTAAGTTTCCGAAAAACATTTTCTTTATCGAGCCGACGTTTCGATCTTTACTGAGCCTTGAAGACGATCTTTTTTCTGAAACCTTCATCACACCAGACCACATCTCACGATTTCGAAATAATTAAATAAAAGCAAATTTGTTTTTACACGTTCAGTGATGACAGACTGGTTAAAAAATGAAATACATTGATATTTCAAATGGAACAAAACATAAAACCTTAATTAATTGTAATTGATTAGGTTAAGCGAACCACGAAATTAGTGATTTATCTTTAGTATCAGCAGCAAGTGCAAATGGCATGCTTGATAGTTGTTTAGGAGGAATTGCTTGGTGCCATGCTAGGATGATGGGATGTAAAAATAATAAATCTTTAAAAATACGTTTCAATGTCTTGGAGGCAATTCGTCGTATTATTGACTGTGATTTGAAAATTGTTATAATATACATTACACTCTCAACCGTCAGAATCTGCATCATCAATCTTAATTTTCTTGTAGAGTACATCAGAAATCCCCCTCATCTTCAATGTATAAGAGATCAACATCAAATTTTAAAGAAAGAAAAATTTACATGACCATAAAATTTTATTATGTGTCTGTCGATTGTTTTAATTAGCTCCAGCTATAATCGAATTTATTTATAGTTAAATTATATTGTGGTTTGATCGTTTCGTTGATTGCCTTGACGAAAATACAGTAAACATTTTGTTCAGTATTATTTCGCTTGGAAACATTCTTAATTCAACATTTTTTATTCTGACCCGTCAGAATTTGAAGTATCGATCATTATTTTCTCCCAATGTACATCACGAAGCCCCCCACCTTTAATAAGGCTTATATCGATTGAGTTAGGAAAAATAATGATTTATGCATTACTCGTATGTTGACATTTACTTGAAAAAACAAAAACAATAACCGGAGGGGCATATTTTACATGTAATTTAGTCGTGTTGAACAATTTTTGTCTGTTTATCGTTTGTTTATATTCAAGCCTGCAGAACGGAAAGTATATAGTAAAACAAATTTTTAAACAATTTTAACTGTTTAATACTGCTGATAACATTGAATTTGAACTGTTACACTTGGTGTAATGGTATGTAAGTAACCATTGCTTTCTCACTAGAAACGATTTAGATACGAAAAAAATTCTGTTATATCGAGACCAATCATTTTTAAATCAGCACATTTAATTTTGTTCCGATAAACTGAAGAAATAAATTTAAAAAAGGCTCATCATAAAACTAACCTTCCAATCAAACTCATCGGTCTTAGAAAACAACGAAATCAGTGACATAAAATTGTACCGGATGACAACAGGGGTAGTTACAATGTTTGTGTTAACCGGTTATCTCTGTTAGGCCGTGCTAGAACTTGAAAAATGGTGACGTAGACTTGGAAGAATCGGCTAGTTATCATTCCTTGATCTAGCAGGCCAGGGCGAAAATGTAGTCACTTTGCTATTCGTTAGGGTGAAGGTAACAAACATGGCCGCCATAAAATTAACAGCTGTACATGAAATTTTGTTCTTAAATACGCATTAATTAAATCATAACAATACATTTCTTTTCGTAATCTCTGACCTGTCCTTATACTGTCATTTATAACAGAAACATCCCCTATCCTATTAAGTTGTAGTCTGTTAGGTTACAAGATGTAGGGATATAGGTTAGTTACGTCGACATTTCTAATGAAAAAGTTCATCAATTTTCTTTTCTCCTAACTTCTCGCATGTTACAATTTAACATAAATGTAAAAAAAAGTTAAACCTTTATTTTGGGTTCTACTAATCGTCAAGCGCAGGATTGCGGAAAAATGAAAGTTTATCATGCTAGGAAAAGAAGGGTGTGTTCACGATCTTACTGGATATTTCTCTATTCCAGTTAACACGAATTTACATCTTAAAAACATCGTGAATACTCCTACCTATTTTATGTCAAATATAAAAATAAACTTAAATTTTTAGATCCGTTTTTAACCTAATAAACTCGATATAAAAGGACGCCTACTCTATATAAAAATGGCAGAAAGGAGGGAAAATACGAGAGGTGAGGTTGAGATGGGAGGTTAGTCCATGAGCGGATCCAACTCATGATAGCTCAAGTGGAAGAGCAGCGTATTTAGCCGAAGGTCGTGGGTTCGAAGCCCTCACGTGATGTCTGATTTTTTTATCTAGACCAGTACCTTTTGTAAAAATTAATTAATAGAAAAAGTATATTGATGTGACCACGAACTGTAATCGATTTATATAAAAGGTTTTACCTATAAAGTGTTCAAAGTATTATTCTATATCCACAGGACTAACGTTACAAAAAGCTGCCGGAGCCAAGCGGATCCAATATAGCTGGAAGGAATATTTTTTAGCTCGAAATATGAAAGCACTACCAGTGATGAAAGAGTTCCCCGCCGGTAGAAAAAAAAACGTATCGGTTGAAGGAGCTTCGGCTGTGCATGTGCACAGAATGTAGCACAATCGTTCAAGATCTGTAATAAGAGGTACGTGCTCCGAATGAACTGGTTTTTGCCACGCCATCTATTTCCGGCCTCGGTTTAAAAAATGGATGTTAACGCCCAACTTGCATCGATCTCTGAATGTTTGCACGACCGGCAGTTACAAGCCTGCAATCCGGCTTTGAACAAGGTATGAATCAATGATTCTTCTTTTTCCTTTAATAGATTTGGCTTGTACAAACGAAAAATTTCAATTTTTCCAGCTAAACGTCTTTGCATGCGTTACGTATTTAACATGTAATACTTAATACTGAGGGCGTAAACACGCAACCTGTGTTAATCTTAGTGTACGTGTAACAAGCTTGCCTTTGCGACAGCATTCAATTTTGTAAAATATTTTTAAGAGTAAAGACCGTTTTTCTGATCAAAAATCAATTTAAACTTCCACCATGTATAGACAGAAAAAACTAGAATTATAATACTTTGAGCTTCCAAAGTATTTCAAATATATTTTCTTTGTCAAAACTACTTTCCCAACTAAAACATAGAATCTTAAATATTTACTGCGGCAGGTATTGGTTTAAAATTGGTGTTTTATGGAAAAAGGGAAAATTTTGAGCGCAATCGGTTCTACTGAAAACGGTAGGTTAATCTAATGGAGTAACGTTTTATTAAAAAGAGACCATGGTGAAATTGTTTTTCTCTCGAAAAGGTGTAAAATTTTTTAATAAATGGAGGTTATTGTTCAAACCTTTTCATAATTTTTTTAAACCAATTTTTAGTAAACTGAGAATACAAAATAAATTAAAAGATCGATTGCAATAAACGAAATAGGGTGCGATCAAAAGGTGAAGATAAATGGTAACGTTTTGACCTCCGTTTGAACTTCCAAATGATTTTACAAATTTCTGCATTATGGTAATATTCCACTATTTGTTGCCTCATCAAAACAAACAGGCTATCTTTAAAAAAAGATGGATTAGTTTTCAAATTAAAATACTAGGAGCTTAATAAAACGAAAACACAACTGTAAGTTGGAAAAACCGTCGCCAACCACTTTAAGAAATTTTCTTTTTCCTGAATTCTTTCCATAAATGGAACAACTCCGTGGAAAAATAGGTATTAATAATAATAGGGATAAATAAATAAAAATAGGTACTATTAAGTAAGTAATTAAGATTTTTAGTTGAGATAAAAAAAGCCAACGGCAGCAGCGGGGTTCGAACCTACGATCTTCTGCTAGATACACCGCTGCTCTATCACGCCGGTCGGACACAACTTCCCATCTCTACCACACCTTTGAATTTTCCCTTCTTTTTGCCATTTTTCAAATATCGTGTAATCGGATTGGATTCTCGACGACAAATGAAATGGCCACGGAGAGCTTTAGTGAAGTAATTTTAATTAATTATATTCACTAATTTCGTGGTCCGCTTGACCCATTAAAACATAACATTTAATTACGGTTTATAATTAGATCCGATCTAGTCGAAGATCGTGGGTTCGAATCCTGCTAGTCCCAATGAGTTTTTTCATTTCGACTTAATACTTAATTCATTGTAATGTATTATTGGTCAATTGGGCCACGAAATTAGTGAATTAGATAAAAATTATAATTAATTGGAATTTCTTACAACATATAGACAATTTATAACTTCTCAGGCTATGGTATATTTTAAAGCTAAAATTTGAATTATGAATCTAAAAAAATTAATAGTAAGTTCACTAGTTTTTATGGTCCGCATGACCAGTTAATATCATTCAATTAATTAAGGGTTTTCAGTTGAGATAAAAATAATGTTACGAGCGATGTGCGAACCCACGACCTTCGGCTTGATACGCGGCTACTCACTTTGATCCACTCGGCTACTCAAAACCACCTTTTGAGTTTCCCTCCTTTTCGCCAGGTTTTCAAATATCGTTTAATCTATTTAATTCTCAGCGACAAATGAAATGGCCACCGAGAGCTTTAGTGAAGATATACTTCATTTTAACTTGTTAAATTCCCTAGTTTTCGTGGTTCGTTTGACCAATTAATATCTCACAATTAATTCGGCTTTTTCGTTCGAATCCCGCTCGTGCCAATGACTTTTTTTTATCTCTGCTAAAAACCTTAATTAATTGTAAGACATTAACTTGTCAAACGGAAAACAAAATTAGTGAAACTAACAAACCATCTTTAATATATAAAACAAAACGAAATTTAGAAGTTGTTCACAATTTTATGACTCACCCTATCCATACGAACCCTCGAGTTATCAATGTTCTTTATAGGTCATGTTAATCATCTTTGATATCCACCAATATAAATTTCATAGAAAAAACGTATCCCACTATTTTTACAGTTCTGTTATCTTACTTGTAACAGTAGGAAGTCTAAAATTACTTAACGCCTACGGGTTTGTATTCAATCCGTTTCGCTTTCCGTTGCTGCACCCAACAACCTTGAGCTCTACTGACCGCCTTCTCAAAGATCTAAGGCCGCCGTTTCAAAATATCTTCATTATGACATAATGCTTTTATCTTTTGTTTCGATTTTTTTCTTTAAAAGTCTGGAATGGTTGTATGCAAAAAATTGTAGTAGGAAAATGGATTTTTTTTACTATTTAACCGTATATAAGATTATAGCTCTACTAAGAAAAAATAAATTATTAGTTCCTTAGTCACAGTTCTATGTACGAATATGTGTTCAGATGTGTGCATGATTTTGGAAATCTGAGTATGCATTTAATCGTTATTCTATCTTACACCCACACACTATGAATACTTTCCTTTCTCTTTCTTGCCATGTCTGTCAGCTATTCTGCATTGAACCAAGTATGTTGCTAGTTACAAAAAAAATCTTGACGATTGCTTGCCTCTCTTGCACTTTCTATATAACAATCTCCAATACTTTCATTTTCGATTTAACTCTCATCTTACTCTGTCGGGTTCCACGTTTATTTTCAAATTTTCTCTCCTTACTCCATTATCTCGCTCCCGTCTCCTTTTTTCTTTGTCTGTCGGTCTGTCCGTCTGACTCTCTCTCTCTCTCTCTCTCTCTCTCTCATCCCTCTCTCTCGTTTACTACCAAGCTATTACCAAGCTAAAGTAATATATTTAACAAGTTTATCTATTTTTTTTGTTTAACGCACACTTTCTGCTGTTACTCCTCATCGCACGCTCACGCTTTCTCACTCACTCTCTCTCTCTCTCTATCTCTATCTATCTATCTACCTATCTCTCTATCTCTCTGTCTCTGTCTGTCTGTCTCTCTCTCTCTCTCTCTCTCTCTC
>CM077108.1:10447253-10464668 GCA_039619505.1 Cimex hemipterus
TCTATCTATCTATCTATCTATCTATCTATCTATCTATCTATCTATCTATCTCTCTCACACACACATGCACACATATATATTTCAACCACAGTTTACTTTTTTTATTCACCCATCTTATTTCCTCCTTGTTAAAAAATCCTAAAATCTTAAAAGTTTATATATGATAAGTTCATGTTTCCTAGAACATTAAAAAAAAATTGGACGAGAGTTTCTCAATCTTCTATTATACCATTATTCTCTAATGTTATATTAACATTCTTAACAACCTAGAAAACTTGTCTTCCATTATAATAGAAATATCCTTGATTTTTCTAAGTGAAGCGATTTGTCAAAAGAAAACAAAAAATTGTTCGTTTAGATGCTTTTTTTCGTAATGTACCAATAATATAAATATTATTTTTGAATTATTTAGAAATCCTGAGATGCGGTCTGATGTGATGAAGCTTTCAGAAAAACATTTTCTTTATCGTGCCGATCTATCGATCTTTTGTGAGATCATCTTCAGGGCCAGGGATTTACTAACATTGTTTACATTTGGCAAATATATTTTGGGTGTGGAAAGTGAAGTTATACAAAGCAAAATAATTTTTTATATATTGAACTCTATTTCTAGTATTTCTACTCACACAAAGTGTTTGTCTTCTGTGTAAAATGTTCTGTGTGCTCCTGAAGATGATCTCAATAAAGATCGAAACTGCGGTGCGACAAAGAAAATGTTTTTCTGTAGGCTACATCACACCAGACCGCATCTCACGATTTCTAAATAATTATCAATTAATGGCCACTAATCACCACACATTATTTTCGAACATATTTTCACTTTTAATACATATAAAACGTGTTTCAATTAAGTTACAATTACGTATTTGTAAAATGATTACAGGTGAAATCACAAATTAATTACCCGAAAATGGTTCCTCGAACCCAGATTTACTATTATATATGGCCTATAAAATCATAAAGGCGTTAGCAGTAGAAGCATTTATATTCTTTTTAGACTTGAATTGATAAAGAATTCGACACCGAATTTGTTTATATGAAACTTACTATTGAAAGTAGAAATGTGGAAGTTTCAGTGCGTGAAAAGCTGTTCAGTGGCTTGTCCATCTTGGGCGTTTTCCTTGAACAAAACTATGTCACAACCGATGACAAACTGCCTCAGTGCTCTAGTGGAATTATGTCTTTTTTCCTCTGTTCTACTTGACTTTTTTGATTTATTACACTTACCTGGTTGCTCTCGCTTTCTTTTATTACACGTCCAATTGTATGCCGCATTGAAGCGGAAAGTTGCGACAAGGATAGAGCAAAATCCCCTGGGGATTTATCGGGATGATACTAGCGACAAGCTGAAAAGAGTGCGCATATTTTAACGTAATACTGCATATCGCATTTGCGAAATTCTCCGAGAGGGAATATTACATAGAACGAGCAAACCTTTTTTTTTCACACTCGATTTCCGATTTTCCTTAATTAAATTTCCACTCTATCCGTTTTATACAGTTTCAATTTATTTCAAAAATATTTCAAATTTTTAAATAATTTGAAATATCGAGTTATTAAGGTGATTCATGCAAACCCAATGAGACAACAACTAAGTACCTAAAAAAGTAAAAAGAAACAAAATTAGCTGTTTTTAACACATCTATATCGAAAGGGTTAGAAACAATTTTAAACGATTTAATTAAAAATTATTCTCGTGACAAAAAGCCTCGGTTATTGCAATGTGAATTTTCCCATTCGTAGGATGAAACCTGCTTTATTGCCCCCAGAGTGTCGTAAGGGTCGCCTTTAGTGCCCTCGAGTTCACTAAGAAAGGCTTTTCAGCGGAAACAGTGACTACATAAGCAACGACTTACGAGTGAACATTTTAATTTGAACGTTTGTATTCTTTAAAGAAATGGGTACGAATAACTCACAATTATTTGATTATTTCTTTAATGGTTCATTTATTAATTTCATGTAATTTACTTGTTTTCCGATGTGTCAAAACATATAGGCGTTTAACGAGCTAACTGACAATCGAAAGTATTTACGGTCAACGTTTTCTTCTAATAATGTAAAGAATAATAAATTATATAAATTAGGAATAAAAAAAAACGAAATCGTAAAAAAATTATCCACACAATTAACCATTTTATATTAATTAAGCCTCCAACCTTTTTTCCTCCAAATATTTAAAAGTAGACTTTAATTTTAACGTTACCATGCTCCAAAATATTTATTTTATATTCAAAATATTGAAAATAAAGTGCCATTCTTGCGAGTCGTGTTGAGAGTGCCAGTGGGATATTGCTGTATCATGTTTATATATATGATTTTTATGTTTATATATACAATTTTTATTATTATTATTATTAATCGCACAATTACCCAGAAGAAAAACACCTTCAGTTAGTAGAAATACTTTGATTGAATACATAAAACTTATTTTGCATTGGGTCCCACATCCTACATGTATTTGCTAAATTGAAACAATGTTTGTAAATCCCAGGCCCTGAAGATGATCTTAATAACAATCGAAACGTTGGCACGATAAAGAAAATGTCTTTCTGAGACCTACATCACACCAGACCGCATCTCACGATATCTGAATAATTATCTATTGACGGTCTCTAATCTCTACACATTTCCTGAACTTCAGTCAATCCAAGCGTTCCTTGGTTAAGCAAAACTTTTGCTCGATAATTGTCATGTAAAATATCTGAGTTAATAATTATACAAATAACATTTAACCAAAAATCGCCCTTCAAATCCAAAATTTACTATAATCTAACCCTTCATAACAAAACCATTATTATCTAACTCCATCCTAGCAACCTAACACTAATCGTGACTAATCTAACACCTAAGCCAATGATAAAGTTCAAATGATACAAAATGATATTGTTACAATCATAACAATATAACATTGTTGTTATTTTTCTAATTCATCACCTGAGGAAATAAAATTGATAATCAATTAAGTATAATTATGAAAATATAAAAAAAAATATTCACTCCAAAATTTTAATGAGGGTTAACATTAAAAATTCGTTTTCTGTTTTATCGTTTATGTATAGTTTAACCAATTTGTTCTGAAATTGTAGTCAATATAAGTAAACTACTATGATTTACTCTTTCACACATAATCACAATGGTTTGATCTAGTTCACAAATCAATCGTTCAACTTGAATTAACAACGCGTGCTGCCAGAGAATATTCTCCAAGAAATTTGATGTCGCGTTCGTTTCATTTACTGCATTGCATTGTAAAATTGAAAATTATTGTATTAAACAAAATGAAGAAATTTGTATCGAAATTAATTTTAAAAGAGTATAATACAAACTTTCAATATAACATACCATATTTTATCGCCTACGCCAAATTTTTTTAATTTTTAATCATTCTTCCATTGTGATAAAATAATCGGACCAAGAGAAAATGTTTTAAAAATGTATTTAGGTTTATTTTCAAGATGGTTCATGCAACTGTAGATGATAATTTCTAAGTACGTTGAATTTCGGTGCTTGTAAACATTTTGAAAAACAACGATAGATAGAAATTTATACTGTTTAGTGACCGTCAGTCTATGATTATTCAGAAATCGTGAAATGCGGTCTAGTGTGACGTAGGTTTTAGAAAAACATTTTGTTTATCGTGCTGACGTTTTGATCTTTTATTGAAATCATATTCAGTTCTCAGTGTTTGTTTCTCCCTGTCTCAAACATATTGAGATCATCTTGACGGCTCAAAGTTCGTCTTCTGTGTAATTGTGCCATTATTACGTGTCTTATTAAGAGTGCCTCTCAAAATATTTGAGACATGGAAAAAAACAAACACTGAGAACTGAATATGATCTCAATAAAAGATCGAAACGTTGGCACGACAAACAAAATGTTTTTAGGAAACCTACACCGCACCAGATCGCATCTCACGATATCTGAATAATTATCGATTAACGGTCACTAATCTCTACACGTTTTTTCTTAAACCTACATCAAACCAGACCTCATCTCACGATTTCTGAATAATAATAGATGCAAAGCGTAATTGGGTGTTATTGTGTACACGGAACGACTTAGAGTGATAGAAAACCAGCGAAAAAATGGGCACACAATGCCAAGAGTTGTTTTTATCCCACGCCAAAATTGGGTTCCTTGGTGTCTGGCACATTTGCCAATTTTTTAAAATACAATGTCAAATTATAAACCCTTAGTGGATTACTTTCGTCCATCTGTTCTTGCCGTCTTCAAAGTCTACGTGTGGAAGAGTTGATATTATTTATGATATAAATATTTATAAGTTGCGGATATAAAAGATATACATTTGGTTCTGTAACGGTCATAATTTCAAATTAGAAACATGATTTGTGAATATATCTCTACCATCTCGATTTGTCTCATTATTTAAACAACAGGTTATAAAAAAAACATTGTAGGTACAAAGCGGTTCGATAAAGTATAAGATGATAACTTTATAGGGCCTGTAAAAGAATACTCCCACATATAATCGTCATTCTCAGAACGTTCGCTTTTGAAAACCAGTTCTCACCAGTTCTGCTTAGTCATTGCATCACATTCACCCAAACTTCATGTCTCACACGGTTTGGCATTCGTCCTCACTTCCTGTTTCTTTTTCTCAGTATTCAATTTATGCAAGGAATTCCTCGTCATGAAGGTCCATTTACCGTATACCACCCACGTCCTATTTTCTTCAAACGTACTGAACGTATGGTTATTCTTAACGAAAAAAATAAAAAATAAATAGTTATTTTAAATACGATTATAAATTTTTAAATGTCTAAAATTTGTAACTATTAACATCTAAAAAAAAGCTCTATGATTCCCGTAGGCTTTTTTGAAGTAAGGTTTTTTGAAGGTTGAAACTAAAAATAGTCCCCCAAATATGAAATATTTAACATTCCCTAGTACAGTTCTATTTGCATAGCCATGACGCAAACGTTTGCAAAATTTAACTCAAAAACATGTTAAATAGTTACAACAATGTACAAATATATAATTTATGAAAAAATATGCCAACAATACGTTTTCTTTTTATGACAATATATTATATAATTCATAGCGCTAGAATTTTTTTGTAGAAATATGAACCGTAAACATTCGTTTTATACAAAATCTAACGTACCTTCAATTTGTACATAATGTAGTATTTTTGACAGAATCGCCCCACAAGTTATTACAGGCGTACCCAGAAAGAATCGAAAAACAGGACTTTCAATAAAGTGGAAGAAAACGTTAATGATAAACCAAAAAAGGAATATAGTCGAAAAACAAACTAACCTCGGTTCAAGTCATATAACATAAAAAGATATGAAAAAAATAATCACATCTTATTAGAAAATGTACAGAAGCATAAAAATGAAAGACTTAAAAGTAGCAATTAAAAAGATGGGAAGATAATTAGACACATTGGTAATGTCATGGTTGACATATTGATAATCATGCCTGCTAGCGGAACATAATAAAAGTCCAGTTTATATTCAGATGAATATGGAGTATATTACGATAGGGAAAACAGACAGGAGAAATGAATGATGAAAAAAAATGCAACAAAATCACAGAACTTAAGTAAAATCCTTAAAAGAACAAAATAGAAAACAGAAGTAATTTTTTGTTGGTTTAATTTTATTTAAGTATTTTATTATTTTTATATCAAAAAATATTCTTAAAACCACAATATTTACATTTTAGCGTATAACAAGTTAAAAAAGCAAGTTTTTTTGCGCAATCATGACTCTACTTAGTCATTTGATGAAAGGATTTAGCTTCTTTTCTCTGGTTATGTCAGACGTATTTTGCATGTTACCTTCGCATGTTACCTATTTTTTCGCTTCACGGGAAAAAACCTCCTGACATCATAACTACACCTAACTCGACCTGTCCTAATCCATCCTGTATCATTTCTAACTTGACCTTACCCTACCATGCATAATCTTGCTTAACCTATAAACACAATCCACTATTGATACGCGAAAATGAAAACAAAAACAATTTGTGTATTAAAAACATTCATGTTAAAAAGACTAACGATTACAAAGACCACAAAAATAATTTTTTTCAATGCCTTCATATCTTAAAGCCAATTTCGGCAAAGATAACGTCGCGCAGAACAAACAAGCAAGCATAGACAAATAAATTTGAAAACCAACCAAACCACCATCCTGCATACCTCACAAAGAAATAGGATAATTTATTCATATTATTAATACAGGCACTTTCAACCCGACCCACAAAATGAAACATCCACACGGAAAACGAACACTTTGAGCCCTAAGATGAGATCAATAAAAATAGTAAATAGTAAGTTCTGGTGTTTGTTGATCGACCTGCAGATGATTAATGTAGAGTTCAACATCTTCTTAGAGGTATTTACAGGTTGAAAGAAGGACAAAAGTGTTGGATCACCATACTATCGGCAACATTATGTCGCCGTCATCAGGGCTGTAGAAAGACACTTTTGTCCTTCTACATCTTTTCTTCAGTCTACGTACTTCTTCTTTATACAGTCCTGATGATGCCGAAAGCTTGGTGATTCCAACACTTTTGTCCTTCTTTTACTGAGTAAAGACCTTAAAGAAGATATTGAACTCTGTAAAGTTCTTTTTTATATTGTATTTTTTCCTAAGAAATTAATCTGCTCCAAAATATCGATTCTTTAGATAAAAAAAAAGTACAGCAGGTTGATGTTTTAATTACTATTTAATATGATACTTCCGACTGGATGGGTTATAATACTTTTGAGGTTTTCACAGACACTGCAGTCTGTTTGATCATTGCATGGACCATGGACCTCTAAATATAAAGGACCAGGTCATTTTCACCATAACCTTTTATGAGCTTATGTTCTAGCATATTAGACAGAGCAGCGTTTTGTATTAATACAGTATAGGGGAAAGTGGAGCTTGAAAAAAAAGGCCAGGAGCGACCGTGGGAATTGAACCCACAACGATGCGCAATTCAAGCAAGCTGGCCACTCGTCTACCGACTACGTCCGGCTCGTATATCCAAAATTGATACTATTGCGTTTCTGGGACAAATCCCGTCACATGCCTTGGAATTGCAAGATGAAAATTGAAAATTTGTTTTGTATTTTTAAGTCATAACAGTACAAGAGGGGGAGCGGGCGCACCATAAAAAACAATCCTTCCTTTTGACACGGCGCTCATCACTGTAAGGTCAAGGTCCCGGGTTCGAATCCAGCGCCCTGCATTCGAACCCGACATACTTACAAATGTTTTTTTTTTTTTTTTTCAAAAACACCGGCACCCTGAGCGTTTATACGACCTCTGCTGTTCATACCCTCGTGAAAAAAAACCTTCCTTTTTAAAATAAAAAACTATTTTTATGAAAGTATGCTTTTGGTCGTTTCCGTCTGTTAAATGACATGATTTCCTTTAATTTTCCCAATAAAAAATACTTATCCATTTCTTTTTGCAAAATTTTCAAAGTTTTACCTAAATCATAACATTTATTCCATGGAGAATGTAAGTCCTTTGCCTCATTGCTTTAAATTGCCATTTATTGCTTTAAATAGAAATTTTAACATTATTTTCCAGAATTGAACAGTGCTGACAATTGTGATATACGTGGTATTCATTGGTACGTAATTATTTCAATTAATTAAATTTAATTAAATTATTACTTAAATTATTTAAATGCCGCTGTGGCCGAGAGATCGTTAAAGCTTCTGAGTTTCATGTGTGGAGTAATTTGAAATGAGCAATTATGGAAAAAAGGAACTCTCCGTCCCTGATACCTGCCGGTATTTAGTAGTAAAACCCAGTACGAATAATTAACTCTTAAAATTAAATGTTTAAATTAAAATTAAAATGTAATTAAAAAGCATTAAGTACAGTGGTAATTAGGCGAATACTTGTTAGTGCGCATTTTTCACGGATGTTTTTGTCCAATTAAATATCACACGTGAGTATCAGTTCGAGATGTTATCAAATTACATATACACATGTCGCCGGCATTGGAAATGACAGCGGCTGAACCAGAAAAATGAAATATGCGCCCAGCTATCTAACGGGGAATCTCCAGAGGGAAAATGGGCCTGGAAATCTCCCGTGTTGTGAAAAGCCGGCAAGAAAGAAATCTGGATCGTTCCAGTCTGTTTGGACGCAAACTTATCACCTCGCAGGAAATGTCATTTGCACTGACTTCATATTCCGCGACGGGCCGTTATATTATATGTACTATGCGTAAAAATTTAGTGTCGAATAAAAAAAATCAATTGTTCAACAATATAAAGATTATTTGGACAACGTTCTTGCCATTTCTTTAAATTTACCTGTAATTAAACGTTCGTAATATATTTTCTAATCAATTTTATCGTCAGTAAGGTTTATGATTTATTAGCAGACATTAACCAATTATATTTACGGTCTATAAAGCAAGGTATAAAGTTATTTTTTCACATAATCAAACCGAAGTATGTCGGCTTGATAACAAAATTTTCTATTAACCGATCGTCAGTTGTGATTTCAATGTTTACGCAAATCCATCGTGGAAAAACATAATTTTTCCAGTTCTTTCACACCCTTGACCACCATTAAGCATTGCCGTTTGGAAAATTTGTTGTTCTTTAACAATATCATTTTAATTAAATAGACATAATTTACATTCAGAAGCTTTTTGTATTAAAAATTAATTTTATACATTCCATTTTTCTTTCTATGACGCAAACCGATTTCAAATTGTTTCTTTAAGCTCAAAATCACGGATAATTTTTTGATTTTGTTATGCAAAAAACAATACTATAATCCTGGCAAGCGCAGCCCTTTTACCCTATTAGTCACTTGTTGCGAAAAATATCCCTGGTTGAACCATTTCGTATATAAAGACTCAAAAGGGGCTGATTGGCTTTTTATTCTGACCAATTGGCGATGATAAAAAAAATCCCTTTCACCACTGCCCCATGACCATTGGAACGATAAAGGGTTTGATAATTAAACGATCGAGAATTTTTTTTTTAAATCATAATGATTTAATAACGCGTTCCTTTTATTCGACTAAATTTACTGTCCCGTTTTTTTTTTTTTTTTCAAAAAACAAACACTGTACAGAAAAACACGTATTCATCCGGAAATATGATCATAAAGTCCTAATTACGTGAAAATCTGTAATTTTCGAACCAATAACAGATTTTTCATACTAGCCAGCGGAATTGTTTTGTAATTACTGTTACTCATTTTACAAGACGAATTATTGTACAAGTGTCAGAATTGTTAGCTAACAAGAAATTAAATTGTGACAAAATAAAAATGAAGAGAATTTCTTAGAATATGACTGACTTTGAGTTAAAAGAAAAGGTCTATGATAAATGTATCATCCAACGAAAACGTAGTCTTTTTATTTAAATAATGTAGTGAATCTATTAATTAATCTTCGCATAAGGTATTGGTTGAGATGAAAAAAATCAGTGTCACGAGCGGGATTCCAACCCGGGTCATGACCTGACATCTTGAATAAATACGCCGTTGCTCTACCAGTTGAACATTCCTGTGATATAACTCAATTTATTTATTAAATTCATTACAGTTCATATTAGTAGTGGTAAAATGAAGTATGCATTCACGGAAAATCTCCGTGGCCATTTGTCGCCCAGAATCGAATAGATTCAAATTAAAAACTGGCAAAAATGAGGGAAATTTCAAAAGGTGGGGTTGAGACGGGAAGTTATTGTTCAAGTGGATTGAGGTCACGATAGCTCAAGTACTAGAGCACCATTTAGCCGAGGGTCGTGGGTTCGAATCCCGCTCGTGACACTGAATTTTTTATCTCAACCAACGCCTTATACAAAGATTAATTAATTCAAAAACGTTATTCGGTCAATCGGACCACTATAATGCATTGTATTGAATGATTAAATGTCCTTTTGCCAAGTCTCAGCATTTCACATTCATCGGTGGTTTACTGATAGACAGGGTTGTAAGCCGGGGTAGGCAAGATGTGGAGCCAACCAGTGAAAACCACCAGGGCTCGTCTGACAAAGGAAAACCGCAAATAAAGTCAGATACAAGATTGATAATAGCTTGTATTTAACATTTCTCCTATTTTATTATTTTGTTAACAATCCTCGAGGTGATAAATGGAAAAAAGACGAAAACATGCACTCCAGAATATACGGACTATCATTGTGGAGTAATGACTCGCTAGCGCCAATTGGCAGCACACCTGTTATCTAACCGACAAACAATTCAACCGACTAACTCGCTTACTAAGAAGTGACCTTCAGGGACATCAAGGATTTCAGGACTACATAGACACTTGAACGTTGGTTAATCGATAATTATTTGGAAATCCTGACATGTGGTCTGGTGTGACGTAGGTTTCAGAAGGACATTTCCTTTATTCTGCCATCGTTTCGATCTTTTATTGAGATCATCTTCAGGGCTCAAAGTGTTTGTCTTTTGTGAAATTGTACCATTCTTGCGTGCCGTGTTGAGAGTGTTAGAGTTGAGTACTCTCTGACCACTGAATATGATCTCAATAAAAGATCGAAAGGTCTTATTTATTAAAAAAATTCAAAAAACGTTTTATTGGACGGTAAATTGAATAATCTTATTGCCTATAATTTTTCTTATCCAGTATCTTACAGGAATATAGAATGTTTACACGACTCTAAACTCATGATACATTTTCTTAGAAAATAGAAAGCTTGTTTAAAATGTCAATATTATACCATTTATCCACAGGACACTCAAGAATGTCATAATTATGCAGAAGACAAACTTGACAAACAAGACTTTGAACCTTGAAGATGATCTCAATAAAGATCGAAATGTTGGCATGATAAAGAAAATGATTTTCTGAAACCAACATCATAGCAGACCGCATCTCACGATTTCTAAATAATTGACTTCTAAGAACATTTTTTTTCCGCAACATGTAAAATAACTATGAATCGGCCCGTGATTCGCCGGGATAATGCAGGACAGAGGACAAAAATCCTACTGATATGATTTCAATACCTGCATTTTTATCACTAACATCCTGATAAGAATGATCCTGATACATAAAACCGTTTAGCATTTACCATTTTCACTCCCACAAAAACCACACCAAAAACAAGTATTCTCTTTCATCAGCCATATATCCTAACAATGTTACTGGCTTAAAACTAATCACTGCAAAAATCCTTCGACACCTGTTAAAAATGCAATAATTTTTTTTCATCATTAATTTCATTCAATTAAATCATTTCTTCGATAGTTGATGCTCTAATTTCTGGGCGTCAGACAACGAACAGTTCAACACAAAAAGATTTACGTCATAAAACACGCCGCCTGTTTATTTTCGTTTTTCTAACACAATATGCGACTAGCGAGTACCTCCGATAATACGTGGCTTCAGCGTCCTTTAGCGTCCGCCATCTTCTTCTGCCTCCTCAATCATCGGTTTGGAACTCTGCCTTCTTCATATTGTCAATGCCACTTCGGAGGCCTTTATGAAATGCTTATCATACCTTCTTTACGTTCCTAAATTCTACTTGACCTACAAACTGACAAGTCATCAGTGGCTCTCTGGCATGGCAACTCTCTACCATGCGACTATCGCAAAAATGCAAGGTTACTCTAGGCATTATCATTAAACCAATCCACTAGAAAGTATCCGCCTCAGACAATCCTACTCTTCCTGAAACAATTCGTACCATCTACATCTCATAATGTCAAGCTGGAAATGTCATATCCCTTGAGAACAGGTGATATGTGACAACAAACATACAAAACAGAAGACATTTTTATTGAAACCCACACACTCGATTACAAAAATAATAACTCAAGAGAAACATCAGTTCTCTTAAAAGTCTGATAACAAAATGGAACAAAACTGCCACTACAAAAAAACCGACTCATTTATATCACCATAGTGAGACTCAATTGAACTGCATCGTAAATCGCATTTCCGCCAAGCATTCCAACTTTTAATACATCCAAAATCTTCGTAAATCATCCTTCAATGGATCTAATTTTACCATTCACAATGATCTTAGAATCGAATATGTCCTTGATTTAGTCAGAAACAGCTACCGTGTCACACAAACCCTCATGACATGATCCTTTCAACACTCTCGCGGCCGCCTAGTGACAATATGAATGATTAACGCCAATACGCTAGGCTGACAACTGTTGAATAATTCATCATTGTGTTTTTTCTTTTGCAAGTCGGTTCAGTTACATTAATATTTATATATATTTTTACCTTAAACTTATATGAATTTCACTTATGCTCAGTAATTCTCGCAAGTGTTTATGAATTAATTAATTAACGATTAGTTTAAAAAATTTGTATGTGGAAAAACATATTTAGATAGTTATCAAGCTTAATTATCATTTTCATTCTTATTTCTAGAAAAAATCGGAAAAAAAACTGACAGATTTTTTCAGTCATACCTGTAAAGTTTAATTATTATAAAGAATTTTTTTTATTCATTGTAGGACTGTTTTGTTTATTGGAAAGGGTAATTTGTAAGAAACGTTTGTTATTATTTCAATTAATTGAGGTTTTTCGTTGATATAAATAAGTCAGTGATACGAGGGGGATTCGAACCCACGACCGTCGTCTAGATACGAGGCTGCACCACTCTTCAATCCGGACATTAACTTCCCATCTCAATCCCACCTTTTTGAGTTTTCCCTCCTTCTGCCATTTTTCACGAAGAGCTAGGGTTCGAATCCCGCTCGTGCAATTGACTTTTTTTCATTCAACTAACAATGGTAATTCATTTTAATTAATAGGTCAAGTGGACCCCGAAATTAGTTCTCATCTTAACCTCACCTTTTGAATTTGAAAAATGGCGAAAAGAATGGAAAATTCAAAAGGGGGTTCGAATCCCGCTCGTGACACTGCCTTTTTTTATCTCAACTAAAAACCTCAATTAATTGAAATATATCAGTTGGTCAAGCGAACCACGAAATCTATTGAATTCGTAAGTATGTCGGTTTCGAACCCAGAACCTTTACCTTACAGTGATTAGCCTAAACCGTTTTGGCAACCGAGCCCCCCCCCCCAAGACGTACAATTCTTTTCAACCATATCGATTGCATTTTCATTACACATGAATGGGTTTCTTAGATAATACAGCCTTTCCTAGCTATTGCGTAGAATTTTGAATCGTATATCATAGAGTTTGATTCTTGAGAGTCAAATATTTACAATGTACAACAATTCAGTAACCTAACATTTGTTTTTGAACTGTTCATACAACCGCGAAAACAATCATTCAAGGTTATAAAGTATGAAATTCATATTTATTTATGGACAAAGTTATTATTGGTAAGTTAACGCCACCGGCGAAATTGTGGATCGATTTATAAGCTCGAACTACGGATTCGGTGTCACAATGGTAATAGCGACGATTCCAAGAAAACGTCTGGGAAATACGAGTCGGAAACGTTATAGTTCTGGCCCATCTGAATTGTAAAGCGGCCGGTCTCGTTTTATACATTTATTCATCGGTTTTGGAAAGTTAACAGCGGTTTGAAAAATAACGATGTCGGAAATAAATAATTCCCTTGAGGTGATTAGAAAGGTTAAAGTCATTGCTGATATCAAGTTTCCAACACTGAAATTAAACGGTAAGCGTTGCCAACTCTTCGAGAGCATAAGATTTCCTTATGAAATGTTCGGCTTGTTTTCTTGAGGAGAAACTTACCCGCGCTTTTCTTCGGGGACATCGGGGACGAGAGACCTAACAACTTAAGTTCATTGAAGTCTTCCCCTTTTGTGTGGAGAGCTTTAAGAATTGCGTTCACGTACGCCATATTTAGGGGACGCTTAAGTTTCCTTCGAAAGCTTCTCATTCAGACAAACCGGGCCCGGGACGGCCTAACTCGATTTTTCTCAAGGAAAAATGAAAACAAATTGCAAGACGGACTTTGCTTAAAATTACTGAGCGACAAAGCAATTGTTTAAAAAGGATACTCTTTGTCCAAAAAAATTGTTCTGTGACTTCAAAATTAAACAAATATGATATTTAACAATGAATTTCAAAATAAACACTTTCTAACAAATACTAATTTATAAATAAAAACATTTGAATCAACCAATTATCCAGTTAGAAATATATAGACTCAGAAAGTGTTTCATTCATAACTTGAGCTCATATTCAGGAGCAGAGATTTGGGATACATTGACCACTCTCATAACTAACGACTATAGAATAAAAATCAAGACAGAATTAGAACGAAATGTAAAAAAAAATAAAAGGAGAGAGATATAAATAAATAGATTTATTGGCAATATAGATAAATATCAGAGAGAAAAAGAGAATGAGAGAAAAAAGAGAAACACACAGAGAGAGAGAGAGAGAGAGAGAGTGTGAGAGAGAGAGAGAGAGAAAGAATAATTGATTTAATACTTCCAGATTTATTTATTGGCTTTTTTCACAATCGGTGTTAAACTTTCATTTTTCGCAATGCTGCGCGTGTCGAATGCTAGAAAAAAAATGAAGCTGAAACTTTCCCTGAAGATTTGTTGTTGTTTGTTTCGCGTTAAATTGTAGTCTTCCAGAAGTTAATAAAACAGGAAAATTAATTAATTTTTTCATTCAAAATTCGGTTTCTTAGTACTCGAAAACTACTGAACAATTACACTTTCAATTCAATTAACGTCTAACAGCCTACAACTTGACAGGTTATGGGATATATTACTATGAATGAGAATAAAAGGACAGGCCGGAAATTAACAAAATAAATGTGTTGAGTGATTGAATTAACGCGTATTTAAGTATAAAACCACGTGGAAACAAAAACAGCTGTTAAATTCATGGCTGCCATGTTGGTTACTTACGCCCTAACGGAGAGCAAAGTGACTACATTTTCGACCTAATATTGTAGATTGGCCCTGGATTCTTACCCGTCTAAGTCATCATTTTTCTCGATCTGACATGATCTAACAGGGTTAACACGAAAATCGTTAATACACCTATTATGTGCATACAATTTTGCGCATAATTTTAAACTCATACCGTATAACTTGAAAAAAAAAATGGCAAAAAATAATTCCTTAAATTCACTAATTCCGTGGTCTGCTTGACCGATTAATATATTACAATTAATTTAGGTTTTTAGTTGAGATGAAAAATCAATGGCACGAGCGGGATTGAAAAATGGCAAAATGGAGTGAAAACTCAAAAAGGTGGGGTTGAGATGGGAAGTTAATGTCCGGATTGAAGAGTGGTGCAGCCTCGTATCTAGACGAAGTGGATCGAGGTCACGATAGCTCAAGTGGCGTATTTAGCCGATGATCGTGGGTTCGAATGCCGGTCATGCCATTGTCGTTTTTCTTTAATTAATTGTAATGTAAAAAATAATAAGTTGCGTGAGCGAGCGTAAAAGTGTTTGAAATGAAAAAGTGGGGAAGGTAAGAGAGAGTATAAAATATGAAAGATAGAAAAGAAAGATACATAAATAGCTAAGTAGCTAGAATTAGGAAACATACCTAGAGTAAAAGTTGGAACAGTGAATCTGAAAGAAGAATTATTTTAGAGAGAATATGAAAAAAGTGCGGTAGAAAGACTGTCATGAAAGCAGTAAGGGATGAGACAGAATTAGACTGAGGGATAGAGAATAAGTAATGGAAAGGATAAAGTGAGAAAGGGGAAAAATATATTATTTATTTCTCAGAATGTCTACTTCTTTTACATACCGATCTGTGTGGGTGCGTGTGATTATTTCATAGCGTGTTTTGAACATGTCCTTTGGATTACAACTAAATTTAAAAAACATTTTTATTTCATAAGGTAATGAGGATTTGCTTTCTGTACATCCACTATTCTTCACAACCGACATCCAAAGTTTAACGGTCCCCGGGATCCGTGTCTACAAACAAGAAAATACATATTTATAAGGTCTTTACGATTGTTATGCATAGAATCAAGTTAAGAGATTATACAAATTTTGCCTTGAAGTTAGCAAATACTGAATACCTATAGTTGAACAGTTGAACCTACTTCCCATTGTTATATTTAAGATTCTAACTTCTTTATTTACATTCGTTTCAAAAATTGAATTAGTTAAACTTTTTTTATAATTATTAAGTCTGTTTATATCTATCAATGGACAAATATCAGTCATTTATCACTTTTTTCTCTTTCTCTTCATCTCTCAAACACAAACAAATATCTACACATCTACATTTAACTTTAGCTACAGAACTGTAAATCTATCAATATTCACTATATGTTCATTGAAAATGAACCAAATTAAACTTTAAAGTCCTTTTTATAAAAATATTAGAAATCTAAACAAACACGATAAATAATCAAATCCTCCGGAATGAGGAAAGACGAAAGAGGGACCTTTTTCAGGACGGTATCCTGAAAAATGTATGTAATTTTAATGTCAAAAGGGTGAATAATTAAGACGCAACAATCCTTTGATGTAAGGCGGAAAAACTTTCAGCCTCGTCTCTGGGCATGAAATTTCCCGAACCACCCACCGGGCGTTACGTAGGGGCGCCGAAGAGGAAACTTTGGACTAAAAAGAAGAAAAAAACTATCCTACGCTTGGTGGAAACCTGGCTAAATTATACTAAGCGGCCGGGAAATGTTGCAAAGGAAGATGTGAGAAGGAAGGCATTCGTCATGGTGTCACCTTCAACTGACTGGTAGAGCTCAAAGCATTTGTCAGCATTGTGCTAAATGAACGAATCATCTTAAGTAATATATCAATAATGTCAGAATATGTTTTGACCATAATCCCTACTGTTTCATCATTAGTAACTGTATCAAGGAAAATGTAAACACTGACAACAGAAAATACACCTTCTCACCTTAGGAGTGAATTTAGTCCTCATTATAAAAAAATTGTAATCCAACAAGTAAAACAAACTCCAAAAACATAATGGGTCATTAATTTAAAAAAATATACAAAAGAATACTTTTGCTTGCGCAACTTCCCAACTTTACAACTTTTAACGACGGGGCCTTCATTACTGAGTGAACTCTTTCGTTCTGTGTAAATTTCTTTGTCTTAAAATTAACAATAGGAAGCAGATAAATAGCCTATTAAATAATTACGCTCTAGTTAATTTCTAGTCATCAAAGTAATGTTAAATATTTAAGAAAAATTGAAAATGCATTTTCGAACGCTTTTGAATAACGGCTAAAATTATAAATACCTTTTCGCTGGATTGGGTGAATTTTAATTTCTAAGTGTGTATAACAATCTCCAAAAATGCTGAAAACAACGCAAAATTTAAATATTTCCAAACAGGTTTATATGATATGAATACATAAAAACTATGTTGGGCATGTTTGTTTTCACGTTCTATGTTTGCTTTTTATTTCTCAGTCTTTCACTAAATTTCTTTCTGACTCTCCTATATTCTCACTATCTGTCTGCACCCCCTCTCACTCTCTCTCTCTCTCTCTCTCTCTCTCTCTCTCTCTCTCTCTCTCTCTTTCTC
>CM077108.1:10477746-10506575 GCA_039619505.1 Cimex hemipterus
CCTTTGAATTATATATATATTATATATATATATATGCATATGTATATACATTCAACATTCTTGCCGCATTCGGTGCATACCAGCCATCACATTAAGCTTAAGCTCAGGTGTTAGACCTGACCAGTCTTCTACTTTGGGTTTTATCCTAATGGCAGACTTACGTGATACAAATATGGTAGACGGAAAAGTCAAGGGTTAACATAAAGATAGATTTGTATAATGAACGATACAAACGCCTACTTGGGCTGTCAAACACTAAGCTCGCCAAAGTCCTGCAATTAGAAATTTCAACTTAATTATTCAGATATCGATACCAGACCGCATCTCACGATATCTGAATAATTATCTATTAACGGTCACTAATCTCTACACAAAAACCTCAACTTTTCAATTTCCACAAAATCCATCTGTGGCTGGAAAGCAAACATCAGGCAATGAAATTTCCAAAATTTTCAAGAAAGTTAAAATAAAACAGTAACAACATTTTTGTGACTTATCATTGAAAATACTGACATTTTGAAAACCATTCAACATGAAAATTATATATTTCTACAGATATAGATTAGAGTGGAAAAATAAAAAAATACAACGAAACAATAAAAACCAGATTTTTTTAATACATAAAAGACCCAAAAAACGGGAAATTGCACGGCTATGGGCGGCCTATGAGAACCACATTGTCCTGCACCGACCGCAAACCATTCAAAAGCCGAATTGCCAGTCATAGAAACTGTGTGCATGAAATAAAAAAAATGAAAATCTCAAAGCGCAACCATATCAGTAGTATCATTTAGCAAGGAAGTTCTTAATGACCTTCAAGATTGCTAGATGAACTCAAAATCCTTCTACGTTAATATCCAAAGAAACTAGGTTCTATAAAAAGTCTAACGCGAGGTAGGTTCAAGGCCAGTGAATGCCAGGCACAAAATAGCAGTATCCATATCAAAAGAAGAAGCCTTGGAAACGTACAACTAATTCTATTTTGAGACATAAACTGTACCCATATGAAAAAAATAATAAGGATCTTGGATAAATAAGAACATAACAGATACTGGAAACATATGCCAACTCTGACCGAAGAGGAAAAAGTACTCGCAAAAACTGCCCAATGAAAAAATGATCTCAACACACACAAAAAAAAAAAAGACTCTAGCCCATAAACATTCTTGACTAGTACTAAATGGACTATCAGTTGATGAACAATATCGATTATGGAGACACGAGCAACAGAAAAATTCTATCCACTTGTTCTACTAATGCTAGAAAAATAAACTATGGTCCCACGAAATTCCTTGTAACCAAAAATTTGATAATGTAATATTGAAAATAATTATGTACTTCATTAAAAAAAAGAAAATATTCCAAAAATTCCATCTGTACATCTTGGAAAAATAGACAAAAATTGAACGGTAAAGGTTAAAATAATTAGGACATCAAAAATGAGAGAAATAAGTAAAATAGTTACCTCATAATATACAATTTTAATTAATACCCTATTCTTTGTAAAATAATGTATTTTATTATAGCAATTTTATGTTGAAAACAAATTTGTAATCCTTATTAAACATGGATAGATAAATAACGACTTTATTTATTTATACGTTTTAATTTCTTCCTTTATTAAGAACAAGATAGAATTATTCCATCCATAAAAATATTTTCATAAATATAGTTTATTAAATTTTGTTACAAAACAGTTGTTATTTTATTAATTATTGTCATAAAATGGAAAATGTCCTAGGCCCATTGAGATTCTACGCCGTATAAGAAAACCCTGACAAGTATTGACAGCCTCAATCTGTGGAAATTAGCAATTGTCAAACTTTTTTTTCCAAGAGTAACCAAACCTCGTACGAAGCAATACGCCCTATGCCAGTGTTAGACGAGTTTTTGGAAAAGTTAATCCTATAAAAACCGCTCCAATTATTGACAAAGGGCTTTCAGCGTGAGGAGCAATGAAAAAGGTTCATCAGAGTATGAATTAGGAAAATTTAATTTTCTGTGAAGAAAGATTAGTTATAAATATTTCACCTGCAGTTTCTATATCTCCGATGCCTTCTACTCGGTAAAATCCTTTTACGGCACTCTACAGAATTTAAAGGAAATTTGGGATAAGAGGAGTTAAAATGACAACAGCAAGCGCGGGTTGAAAAAACGTACAGATTTCGTAAAGGGCGTAATTTCGGGATGTTGTCCTATGGGCTCTGAAACGTTTTGTCACAAGGCGTAGTGAAAAATGGTGCTTTTTTGACGAATTTGTAGCAATTTTTCAGGAGTTTATAATAGAAAAGTAGAATCGAAGTCGAAGGAAGCTTTTAAATTAATCCCTATAATTTAGATGACGACGCCAAACATTAATTAAACAATCATTCGGAGATCGTGAGACGCGGCATTGTGTGATGTAGGCTTTGGAAAAACATTTTCTTCATCGTAACAACGTTTCTATCTTTATTGAGATCATCTTCAAGGACTGGGATTTATGAAGATGATCTCAATAAAGTTCGATACGTTGGCACGATAAAGAAAATGTTTTTCTAAAACATACGTCACACCAGACCGCATCTCACGATCTCCGAATAATCATTGACTAACGGTCACTAAACACAGCACATTAATTAAATATTATATAAATAGTCTTTAACATGAACCACACTTTGAAAGTGAAACATCGAGCTTGCCAAATTAAATAATTTTTTTTTAAAATTGTAATTAATCACACCGTTCCAATCCAGTGACGGCCGTCTCAAAAGTAAATGAACATTTCCACAACACCATGAGCGTGGAGCGTAAAAATTAATTCTGTGTTTAACTGCGATTGTCTTTTATCTCTCGCCGAAAAGGGAAAAAATCGTATTTGTTGTGGCAACCCTTTGAAGGCTAATCTCAATCTCCCGGTGTTGAAAAGTAAGGAAAAACATGAGGGGGAAACTATGCCGTTTTATCTCCCGTTAAGTCGTACAACACATAATCACGCACGCACGCTTTTGACAATATTTGTCAAATTATTCCTGAGGGTCAATAACTCTATAAAGATTTGGCCATGGGCTCGTCTAAGAGATAAGTGGCAGCCGGGCTTTGTGCGATAAAACTTAACATGTCTAGAAGCGTGTTAGATAACCGTTGAAATAAACCAATAATATTTTTAACACAGTGACGTTTTCTTATTCAGTTTTAAATCTTACGTAATAATTTTTAACGACATTCATTCAGTTTGGTTGAGAAATATCAATAAATAATAAGAGTTATTTTCAGATAATATAGTTCAATCAATCAATCATTCGTTCATACCAGATGAACCACGTTGACAGCCAGTTGTCAAGTGGACTTTAAAATATATTGATTATAGCATACCTATTCCGGGCATATAGTTATCAACAAAATAGACAAACACAAAACTTTACTTGTATTGATATATGTTATGTCAATCTAATTAGCTAAAAAAATGATAATATACATCACAAGTTTGCTTTTTTTTGTGATATACTAATTGTTCATTATTATTTGTGACAAAAAATTAATTATTGAGTATGAGCACATAGCGCAAAATCTGGGAGCATTGGTACGACTATAAAAAATACTTTTTTTTTTTTCAAATAGAGAGCAGTCTTAAGTTGTCTTCAAATTTATTTGATTATTACTGATATTTTTTTAATCTGAATTTTAGCGCACAAAGTATAAATAGATTAATATTAAATTCAAATGATTCTACGTTCTAAAACATACGTAATCACATTAATAAACATAAACAATTAAACCGCATTTCAGCGCCATATTTTGTAACAATTATAACTTTTATGAATACATCTGACCCAGAGTTAAAATTTTATGTATGTTTTAGCATTTTCTTTATGTTTTTGTTTCTATCTTTAGCTTAGTCAATTCGTTCAAATAGTTTATTACCTATTTCATGAATGAAAGCAAAAAAAAATTTTTTTGTAACATGACATTTTGTCAGGCGAATGAGGGATTTCATTTTTATTACCATGGCATTTACAAGTGTGGTGTATATAGGTAAACAATTTTTTCCCATTTTTTGTATATTCCTGTACCGTGAGAAACAAAAATAAACATAATTTTTATTCTGTAATAACGAAATTTAGAGATACACCAAGGAATAAGTAAAAAAATGTTTCACATTTAAAAAATCAAATATTTTGTGGCGGTTAGTTTGATTTGTTTTACAAAATAAAGTCAAGGAAAACAGTCTTAAGTACATCTTTAAATTTATTAAACAAAAGCCTTAAAAGTTTGGTGGAATGTTTTATTTAATTAGTCGGCTATATTTGCTAATACGTATAGCGCGTCCAACTTTTGTAAGGTTTCAAAAAAAAAACTATTAGAGAAATAGTTACTTTGTTCGTATAATTAGTCACGCTCATTTGCACATTAACCAAATTAAATTTTAACTTTAATTAATTAGTTTATAGTTCCAGCAAGTTCGGTTGACGTTTCGTTTTTTAAATTACCTGACCTAATAATTATAACAGTACTTATTTTCAGAAAATCAATACTCTGTCGGGATAGGTGAACAAATTAAAAACACAATTGCCAATAGTTGACACTTTATCAATTTCTTTTTCAACCAACAGTACCAAAAATGTAAAGCAATTTGAATGACGATTATTTATCTATCAATAACAGGTTTGTTAAGCCGTCAATCATCCGGGTGACATGTAATGTTGAAATGTTTTTTTTTTTTTTATGTAACAAATCAAATGCTGGAGCGATTTTCCCGCTGATAAAAAATCAAAAAAGGTTTTATTTCAATATTTCCCTTACGAAATAGTCTACTAATTAATTTAATCATTTAAAATTTAATTTTCACAAATATTTTGGTTAAAAGGGTTAACGCGAATTTTCTTTTATTAAGTTGTTCATGTTTTGTTTTTTTAAACCTAGTAATTATAGAAAAGTTTAAATGATTTAATAGTTTTTCGTATAAAATCTAGCACAATTTTAACATGGTTAATCAGTGGTAATAATATAGTAAATTTGAATTTTTTCTACTCTCTTTCTTAATACAAATAGATCCACCCTTGGGAATTAATTGTGTTCTGAAATTATTTTTCAATAATATATTAAGGAACTTATCACGGTAGAGCCCATAATATCAGACTTCAAAATACTTACTTTTATAAATATAGAAGTTTGATTTTTTTTTCTTTACTGAGAAGTAGTGTACAAGTATACAGGAAAGTAGGCAGGGATTAGTTGGCAAGTGGCAGATGCTGACATTTATCCCCCGTATTGAATTTTTCTTATGAAATTCAGTGTAAAAAAACACGATGCAAGTAAATATTTTAACAATTTAACTCAAACAACCTAAACTAGAAAAAAAATATATATATGCGTACATTAATATGTATAAAAAAGTATCATTGAATAAATAAATCACTTTGATTTTGTAATTTGTAGTTTGAAGGTTTATTTATTTTTAGTAGTAACTAGATATAATGGTCAAGTAAAATGTAGATGTTTATACACTCGGAAATTTCGATAGTTTTATGTACGTCCTTTTTGAATTTTCATAAAAGCTAAAATATCCGGAAATAATTATAACACAAAAACTAATTTTTTCAATCTTTAGATATTTTTTGTTTTTCTTAGATTTGATTTGCACTTACTGTAGAGATTAGTGACCGTTAATCGATAATTATTGAGATATCTTGAGATGCGGTCTGGTGTGATGTAGGTTTCAGAAAAACACAAAAGCCTCTAGAGCGAAGTTTGCTCCGGGCGTTTGGGAGGTGTGGACTTTTCCACATTATTTCGATGTTAGTGGTTTTTTTATCCATACTTCTGCAAAGACCCTCGTTATTGACAAAGAATATTCCTAAAGAAGAATACCCAAATGGCAGGCCCGTTGATCCGCCTGGCTGGTTGGCCGCGTCCGGGTTGGCCCTCTTGGTACCGCCTAAATAGCAACCCTCCACATGTTGTTACACACGAATTTTCATGTCCGGTGGCTAATGCGGAAACGTAAAGCCATTAAAAAATATATATAATTTTTTGGGCACTCTCAATACGACACGCAAGAATGGCACAAGTACACAGAAGACAAGCTGACAAGAAACATTGCCACGATGAAGAAAGTTTTTTCCTGAATCCTACATCACACCAGACATCTCACGATCTCCGAATAATTATTTAATTAATGTTCGGAGCCATCATCTAAATTATAGAGATTAATTTAAAAGCTTCCTCCGACAATTCTATCTTTCTATTGTAACCTCCTGAAAAATTGCTACAAATTCATCAAAAAAGGGCAATTTTCCAGTACAACTTGTGACATAACATTTCAGAGCTCATCAGACAACATTTTAAAATTAGAACCTAATAAATATTTTTGCGAAATATGTATTTTCCTTCCAACCCGCGCGCTGTATTTTTCCTGTTGTCGTTTCAACTCCTCTTGCCCCAAATTATTCAACCTATTATTAACAATTAATTAAGGTTTTTAGTTGAGATAATCGTAATACATTAATTGGTCAAGCGGACGACGAAATTCGCGAAGTTAACTATTATCAACTTTCACGAAGTTGTTTTTTTATTAGCCAATGACATTATTTTCTTAAATGTAGCTTGGTTAAAGAATATTTAAACTTTACATTATAAGAAATTATATAATAATATAAAACGTACACTCTCAGTGTCGTAACTTTAAATTTTTCTTTTTGTAGGAACAGCAAAAAGGATTTTTATTCCATTGAAGTCAACTGTTCTATGGAATAGGTTTATGAAAAAAAATATTACAAAATGTTTGATTTGGAAAAAATATATGTTATATTGTTGAATAGTTTCGTTATGTCATTAGTCTTAGCCAAAATATAGCCCATCGTCCGTTTGAAATAAATATAAACCGTTAAATAGATATCCGTATTTCTCCAGGTTTGTATAGTTGTATTAAAGCATTATTTTTTCTGACATTATGTCATTTTTTACCTATAATATTATTATTACAACATAGTAGCATTAGAACGTTTTCATTTTTTTTTCTTTTTTAAACAAAAAGCTCTGACGTTCATCTCTATATTTGGATTGTTTTGTTGTAGGACTATTTTTAAAATGTGCTTTAAAAGGAATAAACGCACAAAATATGTTTTTTCATTACTTCATCATATTTATTTTTTGTGATTTAAACAATGGAATCTATGTTTTTTATAAATACATGTAATAATATATATGTTATATAAGTTGGTTTCAGTTTTAACACTGTATTTTTCATAACAAAATTATGTAATAATTTCATACTAAAAGATAATTAGCTCGAAAATTATCATTTTATGTATAATGGTTCGACTCACAGATTTAGTGACATATTTTTTAACAAATTTTGTTTTGTTTCTATTCATTGAAAAAATATTTCTTTGCTAACTTTTGAAATGAAAATAAAATTTACGAATAAGTAATCATATTTATTCAGATATAGTGAGATGCGGTCTGGTGTGATGTAGGTTTCAGAAAAACATTTTTTTTTTCGTGCCAGAAAAAGTTTTTCTGAAACCTACATCAAATCCAGACCACATCTCACGATATCTGAATAATTACCGATTAACGGTCAATAATCTGTACATAATAGTAGTACATACTAATCATATTTGTCTCCATGTTTGGTTAGTTTGAATAAAAATACTATTTTTCTACAGAAGGTTGCTATATTGAATGTACCACTATAAAAATGAAAACAAAAAATTCGATTTAATTGCATATATAATTTTCTACCTATTAATGTTTTCAAATAGCAATGTCAAATGTTTTCATTTTGTTCTATTAAATGTAACCTACTACTTTTTTTTTCATTTCAGTATGTATAAAGCCACAGCTTTTGTATAATAAATGCAGAATTGTCAAAATGAAAACAAAACATGTGACATAACTGCATATATTATCTTCTTCCTATTTATGTTTCCAAATAGCAATGTAAACTGTTTTCATTTTGTTCTAAAAAATGTAACTTATGACTTTTTTTTTCATTCCAATAAGTATGGAGTCACAATTTTTATATTGTGCGAATAATTGGTCATAAAAAATCCTAATCACTTGATTATTAATAAGTTATGTTATGGCGCTAGCGTAATTTCTGAAAGTCACCTACTTCGTTGGTTTGAAATGAAAGTAAAAGTAAATTATTCTCACTGGTTTTATGGGCTTTTGAAAAGCTTTACTTGGCTTTCGCATAAAATAAGTATTGCACAAATTGAGCCACCAACTAATTCAATGGAAGCCGTAAAATTCTCATAGGGCGTGTTACTTAATTAGTCAACCCTTGATATCCATCTATCGTAGGCGAATCTATAAAGAGGAGGATTAACAGGGTTTTACCTTGTATTTCGTTTAATCCGTTCTCGTAGTAGGTACAAACGTTTTCATCAACACAGCACGAGTTCACTCACAGTCACCGTGGGTTCTACTAAAAATAAACAAAACAGAGCCCGCGGCCCTTGGCCCCCACTACGGCCGCCCCCTTCCATTGCCTTGCCATTAAAAGGCCCGAACGTGGATCTCACGACACGCTGCACCCTGTACAATCCAGAGAACGATGTAGGAAAGGCATCTCCGGTCTAGACGGACGGGTATTTCCGGCTTCACTCCCTCTTTTTATAAATACACCTAGGGGATTATCGGGTCCCGGCTCGTTAATTCTTTTGAGGAAAGGGAAATAAATCAAACTATTTATTTTGAAAGAAGAAACAATCTTTTCCACCTTTAAATGAACATCGACCAGTGTGAAATTTTTATAATTAAAATAATGTTTGTGTTCCGACAAGAAATTAATATAGGACTTTTCTTCTGTGCGATTCCGCGGAAAGATAAATGAATCCCTAGGAATCTCCACCGGGGGCAGGACTTGGCACAGAGATCGCCCAGCACATTTTGTGGGATTGGACCGAATCATTTATTATAAATGAAATACCATTTCAATCGAGCACTATTCCTAACCGGGCCGGTTAGAAGCTGCTATCGAAACAAATTGGCCCTTGCCAACGGCAATGCATCAACAGTTACGAATGAAGAAGTAAAAATCACCGGGATTTTTCCGACTAAAAGAGAAAGGTTTTCGGCAGTCTAAAAAACGACATAAATAAACGTGTATTTTTATGATACACGACGATCTTGGTTGAGACATATTAGAAAAAAAACCACTCAATTCCATTGCCAGCGTTCAATGATAATGTATCCTTATTTTAGTATTTCAATTCACTCAAATACTTTGATGGAATATAAAATATATTTTGTATTATATAAATTGACTTTTCCACATCCTATATGTATTTTCTAAATGTAAACTATGTTTGTAAATCCCAGGCCCTGAAGAAACGATTGAGGAAAATGTTTTTCTGGTACCTACATCACACCAGAGCGCATCTCACGATATCTGAATAATTATCTATTAACGGTCATTAATATCTACACACTTTTATTTGATATTCATCAGGGCTCTATAAAAAAAATTAATTTAAAACTGGGAGATTAATATTTCATTTATAAATATAAATGAATATGTTGTCATGCGGTTACAATATCATCATGGCGAAGTATGAAATATGTTGAGGAGCAATGTCTAACCAATGTCTCTCATAAATAGGCTTATGAGGGCGCAGATGGCCGGAACAGTTTAAGCGTTGACACGGCGCTCATCACTGTACGGTAAAAGTCCCGGGTTCGAATCCAGCGGGCCTTGAATTCAAACACAACATACAAATGGGCTTTTCTTTTCAAAAACACCGGCAACCTGAAAGTTTATATGGCTAACCCTCGTAAAAGAATAATCCATTTAAAAATTATACGTCTAAATTACGTTTGTTCATTCTGTAACATATCTCAGGTTGGGTTTATCAATAGTGCTGAGGGAATTTTAGAGTATCTACGATTGGTCTAAAAACAAATTTTCGTAAAAAATATTTATAACCTTGATAAATGATATTTTATTTATGTTGAAGTTATCTGACAATTCATAATTTAAAAACAAAAATGCTCTTATTAACCAAAGATTACACGGTGACCAAAACAGTAGCTTTCCGGGCGTATTAAAAAAGTTTTTGCTTATTACCTTTGCTTATTACCTAATGCACAAATTTACTAACAAGTTTGAAACAGAATTTTTCTCTAAATTAAAAAGTGTTCAACTATTAGGCCAAAAATCCAATATTATAAAACATATAAATATAAAAATTGTCATATGGGCAAACAAAACAATACCTATCCAAGAAACATGGATAAAATGGGTTTGACTCTAAAGAAAATATTATATCTGACCAGTATAATCATAACTTTGATGTCCTATGAAATTAATAAAGATAAAATCTGTTCTAGGAAGAAGGCTATTAAAAGAAATTATGTACATACAGCGTACATCGTAATTTACAAAAAGATTTAAATAATTTAAGTAGGTAGGTTAAGGTGGAATACTTCACACTTTGGCCAAGGACACCTGGCTGCATATATTTTTTTTAATGTTTCGCAACAGTAGAGGTTATATCACCCCTCGAGGTGCCGGGGTTTTATTAAAAAAAATATAAATAAATAAATAAAAAAACCTTTGTAAGCATGTCGGGTTCCAATGGAGGGCCGCTGGATTTGAACCCGGGACCTTCACCTTACAAAGATAATCGCTGTCTACGCCTAAACCGTTGCGACCGCCGTGTTGTAATTATCATGTGTGTATGTATCAGTTCTTACATTACATATTTACGCATCAATTATCTATTATTTATTTTATTAATATTTATTTATTTTGAAATACTTTGGTTGAATCTATAATTTTCTAGAATTGGATAAATTCATATTTTTTAATATAAAATGTTCTAGCATTATAGAAATTAACTTTTTCATCTATAAATTTCTCGCATTGTATAAATTCATTTTTTTATCACATTGTACGTGCATTTGTAAAATGTAAACAATATTTATAAATCTTACGCTCTGAAGATGATCTCGATAAAGACTGAACGGAGGGCGATAAAGGAAATCTTTTTTTCTGAAAACTACCTCACACCAGACCGCATCTCACGATCTCGCAATAATAATTTGTTTATTTATATTGTTTTATTTTTTATTTCTATAATTTATATGCTTATAATATATTGATTGTAGTTATGCACTGTTGAGAAACCAAAGGTAACTGTATTTTTTACCTATGTATAAAATTCAACACTACACGCAAGAATGGCACAATTACACAGATGATTAACACTTTGAGCCCTGAAACTTTGGCACGATAAAGAAAATGTTTTTCTGAAACCTACTTCACACCAGACAGCATCTCACGATTTCTGAATAATCATATACTAACGGTCACTTAACACCTCACCCACACATATACAACGTTTCCTAACACGTGTACGTGGCAATAATTTCTTAAATTATAAATGACTTTTAAAATCTGAAGAACATTAAACGTAACTGTTTGCGAATTATTATTATGACCAATTTTACCAACGTAATTATCGATTATTTGTTATAACGTAGTTATTTATTTAGATTTATTAACAAAATATTCATCCGTCGAGTTTTTAATTAATTTTTGCTGAGATAATTGTTGTAAAGCTCCGATTAAGGTCAAGTAAAGGATCGAAAGTGCAGCATAGTTATAATTAGTAATTCATTGTTAAAAATATCACATCCCTGACCTTCACGTCAATATTTTTGTACAAATACCTAGGTCGAACAACATGGGTTCCATTGAGAAGATTGGAAATTCCCCAGTCACTACTTTTTTTTGGAGTGTTGATGGACTGCAATCTGGTAAAAAAAATTACATTAGCGGATTCTTGAGAACTGGGAGAGTGAAGGATTACCATCAATTGCGGTGGGTCGCCCACTCTTGCACAATCCGAATCGTCGTTTTCTACACTGTTCTTTTCCCCTCTTTTATTTAACAGCCTGCTGTCATTGATATTACAGGTTTTTACGATTATAAAAGTACGATTTTTAAATTACGATTGTAATATTTTTCCACATCACTTTGATCACTTAGGTGGCAATTGTTATTGCAATTTATATCCTTATATATTTTATACTAAATTATTGCATTTTTTTCAAAGCCTTTATTATTAATAAATTTACAAAACAATTAGTTGAGATTTTTAAAGAATTTATGAATTCTTATAGGCCAGGTTCCTCTTAAAGTTATTATTAATCTTATGAGCTGTGTACTCTATGTTTCATACAGTTCGCAGTGCAGTATGACGTGCTCCCAAGTTTGAGTTTCTCTTGTCCTACAGTTGCATTATTAATTATCCTCCAGTTTAAGCGTGTAGAGATATTCGCTGTGTTTACCATGTCGCTCAGTACTTAGGTCAACTTAGAGAAGTGGCCAATGTAGCAGGAACCTGACATATTCCAAATTGTAGTGCATCTTTAGCTTTTACCTCGTCTCTAGGTTCGTAATTGATTTTCAATTTCAACGTGAAAAAATAAACCGTGGGCTGCTGCGTTAGCCAACAATTCTGTCTCTTCCTTTACGTGAATCGTCTGACGAACCTTGACCCACGAAACGGCCAACTTACATCAATTGCGAGCAGATAGCTCGAACAGCTATTGGCCAGTTCTTTCCGGAATGGTTAAGTAGAAGATCTCGATTGTTTTCTTAAATTATGAATACATTTCTACTTTCATTGTTACATATTACTGAAATGTAATGTACTAAAAATGAAAAAAAAAAGTAAGAATGACTGACAGATTATTTAAATGAAAACTGCATGCATTGGAAAATCAATTAACCTTTTGCCCAAAAGCTTTACAAAACATAAAAATAATAATAAGATGAACACTATTTATGGTCGTATTTACTTTGTTAAGTAATATAATAATCTTTCAATTAATTAATCTTGATGTTTGGGATAAAAAAGTCAGTGTCACGAATGGGATTCGAACCCAAGACCTCCGCTAAATACTCCGCTTCTCTACTAGTTGAGGTATCGTGACTTCGATCCACTCGAACACCAACTTACAATCACAACCCACCCATTCGAATTTTTCCTCCTGTTTGTTATGTTTCCCATTTTTCAATTTTATTCCCTGTCAAGAGTGGATCGAGTGGTAGAGCAACGGCGTATTATGCGGAAGTTCGTGTGTTCGAATCCCGCTCGAGACATGAATTTTTTATATTAACTAATAACTTCCAAAAAGAATAACTAATCGAAAGATGTTATTTGGTAAATAGGACTTATGATAATCTTTACTAAGCGGTCTAGTCTAAACGCTGAAATAGGTTATAAGAATTATTTGATATTATGAATAAATATTGAAAAATATCTTGGCCTATATAATGATTTCGATTCAGAAACCTACCAGATCTAGAGTAAATCAATGTTTAAACAGATGACAAACAATATCACAGTTTCGTCCATGATTGGTCTATTTCCTGAACGGATATAGTTTTCCAAATGCATTACATCAATCTGTCAAAAGTAGGATGTCACTCCTTTTTTCTAGAGACGAGGGCCTCTTTTCAGAGTATTTTTGTAATGGTACAAACGATTTCTTTGTGCTCCCTTTCTTTCCTAGTCATGTCAGGAAGAAATATATTCTTAGACCCCGCCCACCAACATTACAAGAATCGTGAACTCTCAACTTTCTAACTGCCTAACAGCTTCCATATTTTTAAAAGGTGTCACAAGCATTTCTTTAATGACCAAATTATGTCCTTTTAACAGTGCACGTATACATCTCACTTTGTGTACGGTTACCAAAATTCAATAAAAATGAATAATTGCCTTTTTATATTAATAAGCGTATTAGAAATTGATGAATTTCGAAACACATCTCGTTTTATTTCAACTACAAAGATTAGTATTTACGTAAATATTTTAAATTATTCTTTAAAAAATTATGATTTTTTTTACTGATTATATCCCACTCAAATGGGGGCATTATACATCACTTACCAGATGCAATGCTCTCCGATGCTACTCGACGCCTTGTCAGGTTTTGGTAGGGTACGCACATGCGACGTCAAGCGCACGCCACGTACAGCCGCACAGCGTGTACCACAAATCAGTATCGCCAGTTTTGTTCATAATGCGTCATTTTGAGCATAACTATGTTATAAATTGTTAGGTAAATTTTATAAGTGCAACCATGTAATAAATCGTTTGTTTAAAGAAAGTTGTAATTAATATAACGACAAAATTGAATAGTCTTCCTTTGAAATAAACTACAAATATATGAGTCACCTGTTCTGACGCAATTCGAAGAAAATGGTGTTGTATTAAGCGCAAAACCATGAAATGAATTGTTAATTCAATTTGATGAGCACAACTAAGAAATAAATTGTTTATTAAACTTATTATAAAGTAATTCCTTTTTCCTAACCTCGATAATTACAACATTTTTATTAAAACTTTTGAATCTTTGATCTCCATTAATTTGGTTGGCATAAAAAAAGCAGGCTGTGATTAATATAACGACCAAATTGGATATACTTAGTTTGAAATAAACTGCAAAATATGACTGTCCTGTTCTGACGGAATTCGACAAAAATGGTGTAATATTATGTATGCGCAAAGCCATGTAATGAATTGTTAATTAAATTTTATAAGCCCAACCATGTAATACATTTTTCTAATATTTAATTGTTTTGAACAAAGTTATTCTGGTGTTTTGAACAATTTCCTTCCTAACCATTTTAATTAAATAATTTTTATAAAAACTTATGAATTTTTGGTCTCGTTTAAATTGGTTTACATTAACACAAGGGTGTTGCAATTAATACAACGATAAAATTACATATACTTAGGGTGAAATGAACTATAAAAAATATGAGTGTCCTATTCTGAAGCTATTAAGCGAAAATGGTGTAATTTTACGAGTAAAACCATTAAAAAGTAAATTGTAAAGTAAAAGTTAAATGTTATGAGCACAACCGTGTAATAAATTGTCATTTTAATTCATTATACAAAAAAATGGTATTCCAGTGTTTTGATAAATTTTCTATCAAACCATTAAAATTATTTTAAAAAAATAAAAATAAATGAATTTTAATCTCCGTAAATTTAGTTTATATTAAAATAAGAATGTTGTAGTTAATTAATAGACAATAATACATGAAGTTTCAATAAAAATATGAGTGTCTAGTTCTTTTGTCTTCGACTGTACTAGATACTACCCGACGAAAATCTGGACAGTGGGAATCGCAGAGCGTAGAGGACGGTAGCGTTGCGTATCATCGGGCAGATGGGCACGGGGTGTAAAATCTTATGAAAAATTGGTCTTTGGATTTTGCGTCTTCTAGCGTCGCATAGCGTTGCATCGGGTAAATGTGTTACCCGCCTAACCCTTCACAAACAATACCTCAAATTTAATTATCAAATGGTATAAATGAGGAAATTATATATAAATGATCCAATATATATACATAAAACATATATCTAAGCGATGAATGAGCCACTTGTTCGAGACCTTTATAGACCACACTCATTCTTACTGAAACTTTGACATTCTTCACACTCTGAGAAGATCACTTTCGCTCATCTTGGAAGATTTTCTCGTAGGTGGGAAGTGATAACTGTCGAACTAGTAGATCCCAGTGATTCATGATTTTTTTTATTCATTCATGAATTCATGAAATATAGATCTTATCATTGTTCCGTAGAGTGGTTTGCTTGTTAAAAAGTTTTGTTTTTAATATTTTGAATAATAATCGTTTGATCATTTGCTAATTGAAAACGTTTTACGGATTACAAACTTGTCCTAGTAACAGAAAGCGGACATCGAAGTTCATACCGCATCTTAAAGAAAGAAATTTCTTTATTGGGATCTTATAAGATATAAATATTTCTTATTCGGGTTTGCCAATACAAGAAGAAATGTAGGAACATTAATATCGAATGTATAAAAATGCGTGTAAATTGGACATACGAGCCCTTTCCTTAATTTTCTTCCGTCGAATTTGTACTGGAACTTTTCCATTCTTACTCGTAAACTCGTTATGCCATTATGGAATTGTCAAGTTATATTCGAAATATTTGCTATATTTTTCATTTTGTAGGAAATGAATCGGAAACATGACGCCGAAATTCAATATCGCTGGAATGGAAACGAATAGGCTGGAATCTTCTCTGATAAATATTCAAGGAGGAAATAGTAATATTTTTTAAATCGAATTTAATAATTTTGGATCGGACTGGTGGGCCAAAGGCGTTTAGAAACGAAATAACTTACAAAAAAACTCCAATAAGGCCCGGTTGATTTAATTTCATCTTGCTTTCAAAGACTGTTAGCCTTTTTTTTAATCTTTGGAAAAAATATCATTCTACACGCGCTTAAATGGCCTCAGTTTTATTGATATAAATGTAGCTTTGAAATCATTTTTATTTTTTCAACCTAACCTTGTTTTTCCAGACAAAAATGTTTTATACTGAAACAACTTAGTTTAGTCCCAACGAAAAGAAGCTTTGTGGCAAGATAAAACAAATAAAAGAAAATGTTATTATATATTTTTCTCTGTGTTCTTTAATTGAACATCAAAGGGTAGGAGATGGTCCAAAACCCAACATCCCAAGGAAAAAGAATAATTTTATTCTTCACTGACGATGTGCTTGTTTTTATAACGAGAAAAAAAATCATTTCCAAAGTTGTCAATATTGTCAAATTGTTGTTAATAATTATTGTTTTTTCCCATTTTTATTAGGTTATCTGAAGATAATTAGTTTAAGGTGGAAAAGCTTTTCATTCCTAATCTGTTTACCGTAATTCCCTTCCGGCGGTCCTCCTTTAATATTTGCCCGAGAGTATTCCTGCCTATTCATTTCATTTCCGGCGATATTGAATTTCGGGCGTTATGTTTCCGATTCATTTCCGACAAATGAAAAATACTGCAAATATTTCGAATATTACTTGACAAATCCATGAAGGTATAAGGAGTTTATGATCGAGGATGGAAAAAAAAAAAAAAAAAAACATTTTTGTATTTACGCCGTGATCAAATGCAAGGCGGCGTGATTCGAACCCGAGCCCATTACCTTATAGTGGTGAACGCCGTGCAAACGCCTAAACCGTCGAGGCTGCCGTTGCCCCCAAAATAATTATTATAATTATAAATTTTTTTCTTTAATCGTAGCTGAAAAGCTAGATGTATCTAACAAGATAGATTTCACTATCTTTTTGCCTATTGTTGTCATTAAGACACAATCTAGCCGCCTCAAAGCTATATAAAATCAAAATATTTAAATTTATGTGGAGTTTAGTGACCGTTAGCCAATTATTATTTCGAGGTCGTCTAGTGTGTCGTAGATTTTAGAAAAGAATTTTCTTTATCGTGCCAACGTTTCGATTTTTATTGAGACTATCTTCATGGTCTGGGATTTAAAAACATTGTTCAAATTTTACAAATAAACGTAGGATGTGAAAAAAATGCATTTTTTGAAATGTAGACAGACATTTTTATATGAAGTCTTCAATGGGGTGAAAGGAAACGGTGGAAAAATATTTGTAATTGTTGGGCCAGGTTATCCTATCAGGATTACATAGTCGGGGATAATTAGAGAAAGGAAAAGCAAATTATTGACGAATTAGACTATGTAGAAAAGTTTGATTTGTGGAATGTGTTGAGAATTGTTGTATAGCTTTATATGTTTTGTGTGATCTGATGATATATATTATCAATATTGAATTTGATTAATGATATTAGCATAAATGCGACAGTGTTTACATGTGTCTATTCTGTAATTGATGCTGTGTTTATTCCTGTTGATGTAAACCATTTCTAAAAAGTTACTATTAAATTTGTTTTGTTCTGTGTTTAGTTTTTTTTTTTTTTACTGATGAATCGAAATCTTGTTGGTGTTCAAAATGGCGGGTAGCGAATACTGTAGGATTTTGCTTGGGTTTTTGGCAATCATAAATATGTTGCTTTACTATTGGTTATTTAGATTTTGGGATGTAATATCAATGTAGGTAGCCGGACAATTTAAATAGTTTATTTTTTAAATTACGTCAGATTGATTTGTTACTGGTTTGGTATGTTAAATTCTGAAAAGAAGTGTGTGAATTATTTTATAGTTTTTGAAAGCTATTTTGAAGATGTCACTACTAATAATAATTATTCATATATCGTGAGATGCGGTCTAATGTGATGTAGTTTTCAGAAAAACATTTTCTTTATCGTGCCAACGTTTCGATCTTTTATTGAGATCATCTTCACTCTCAACATGACACGCAAGAATGGCACAATTACACAGAAGACAAACACTTTGAGCCCTGAAGATTATCTCACTGAAATAGTTTTTCTGAAACCTACATCACACCAGACCGCATCTCACGGTTCTGAATAATTCTCGATTAACGGTTACTAATCTCTACACATTAATAATAATACTAAATCAAATCTATCAAATGGGGATAAGGCAACATTTTTATGACATTCATTAGCTTATAATAATAGGTTAAACTAAATATGAGTATCTCACTGGCACTCTCAACACGACACACAAGAATGACACGTCTACACACAAAACAAACACTTTATTTAGTACAAATATTTTCATTGAATTTAAAATTTCTAGCAATGTATAACTTCATTTTTTTGAAATTTTACATTCTACAAGTTTTGTGAAATTTAAACCATATTTATAAATTCCAGAATCTGAAGATGATCTCAATAAAGATCGAAAAGTTGACACGATCTGAAAACGATTTTCTAAATCCTACGCCACACCAGACCGCATCTCATGATCTTACAATATCTCATAATAATAAAATTGTTAAAAAGTCGCATTTTTAAGCAATGTTGTTACCTTTACTATTAACTTACCTTGATAAATGAAAAACATTAGGATGACAAATGACAAATTTTGATATAAACAAAGTAGGTAATCTAAGGTTTTTACGCGTCCCTAACTTATAATTTTCCAATGTTTAGTTCCATTTGTTAATTGAACTTTTTAAACTGTTTTAAACGTAGGATATGTTTTTGGTATTTTTTAGCCCGAACAAAAGTCCGAATTGGGATACGCATGGGAATTCGCTGTCAATGTCATGCGGCCGGGCCAAAGAACACATGACTCGGCCATTTGCACAGTGCGAACATTTAAGCCCGTACAAGGTTTCACCGTTCGACATTCGCCTTGAAAGAACTGGTCGATCAGCAAATCGAGTTGTCATTTATGACAGCGAAACAAATTTGCCGTTCGGGCACTCGTTACACGTGTAAATTTGTCCTGGATGTTAGAATTATACGAATGACCCCGTATTCTTTTTGGAATGTTATAAACTGATGTTTGAAAACATTAATTATAAATCAACAGCATAATGGACAATAACAACGTAATTATATAACATCAATAAAACGTCTGCTGATAAAATAATATAGAGAATACAATACAAACATTGACGAAAAATCTCATTTCCTAAAATAGTACATGAAAATATATCACAAATATTGTAGCAAAATCTTGGAAGTTCATGTTACCTGCTGTTAGAAAAAAATTTAATACTAAATAAGTGTAAAGATTAGTGACCGTTAATCGATAATAATTCGGAATCGTGGGATGCGGCCTGGTATGATGTAGGTTTCAGAAAAATATTTTCTTTTTCATGCCAACGTTTCGATCTTTACTGAGATCATCTTCAGGGCTCAAAGTGTTTGTCTTCGGTGAACTTGTGCTATTCTTGTATGTTGTGTTGAGAGTCCCGCTCAACGGTCTCAATAAAGATCGAAAAGTTGACACTATAAACAAAATGTTTTTCTGAAAGCTACATCACATCAGACTGCATCTCACGATATCTCAATAATTACTATATAAATTATGCTATATCGTAATAATTTTTTCTATTAACATTGTTGTGTTGTGTTTAGTGACTGTTATTTGATGATAATTTGTAAGTTTTATGGTGCATTCTGATGTGACGTAGGTTTCAGAAAAATATTTCTTTATCTTCCAAAGTTACGAATCTTTATTGACATCATCTTCAGGTGCTGGGATTTATAAATATTGTTAAATTTTACAAAAAACTTGTAAGATTCGATAAAATGAATTTTTACATTGTTAGAAAATGTAAGAATTGTGTAAATAATATACGTATATAATCTCATTACGCAAAACATATAATACAAAATAAAACTACCAACCCATTCCACACATCAAACATTACTACATAGTGTAAATCTTCAACAATTTGGCTTCCCTTTCCATAATTATCCCTATCTATATAATTCTGAAAAGATAAACATCCCGAAACATTCCTCATTCTTTCCTATTGCCGACTCCTCATATAGACAAGTTCTATTCCCGACTTCCTTCCCCACCCCGACAAAATCCAACGTATGTAGACAGAAAACATCAATACCTCACTGGCACTGCGAACACTTCAGACAAGCATGACACATCTACACCGAAAACAAACACTTTGATTTGGTAATAATACTTTGAATGAATCTAAACATTTTCTAGCATTGTATAAATTCTTTTTTTGTCTAAAATTGTCCAGCACTGTGTAAATTAATTTTGTTTATCTAAAATTTTTTAGCATTGTACACTGGATGTTTTTTTCATTCAACATGTATTTGTAAAATTTAAACAATGTTTGTAAATCCCAGGCTCTGAAGATGATCTCAATAAAGATCGAAACGTTGGCACGATAAAGAAAAAGTTTTTTGAAACCTTGTATTGCACGATCTCAAAATAACTAACATTAATAAATTCTATTTGCTACTAACGTATTTTCTTTTAATAACTGTTTTGCTTCTAGTATATTTGTAGTGATACTCGGCAGTTTCTAACAATAATGAAAATTCGAACCAAAACAAGCTTCATATATTGGCTACTTATTGCGGTCAATAAAACAAGTTATACATTGGAGGTAAAAATGTAAATGGAAACAACTGGAAAACCTCTTTTGATATACTTATTCCCGCAAATTCCGACTCCCATTGGTGATTAGAGTTTTCCATGTATGTACGGGAACTCTGTTTAAAGTGGTGGAAATTCGTTACTTACTGGATCCTGGTTGAACATTTCACAGCCGTTGCGATTAAAAGCACATTACATTTCGGCCGTAAATCAATATGATACGTTTGGGCTCTTCGTGTGTATCAGCTGGTAAAGTTTGCTGAAAAGACCGTATTGCGTGTTCGGTGTACTTTCGAAGTAAGTCACTTTGAGCTCGTCCCCGATGGCTGGACAGTAAATAGGAAACTTATCTACCCGTTTCACAAGTCTATATGACATTTGTGCAATACAGAGTTCCAAACTGCAGGGAGCTGATGTTTGTTATAATAAGAATTTTTGCCTGAGGTCTGAAGCATTAAATTACTGATGCAATGGTGTTTACAAACTGAATAATTTGAAGTATTGTCACGGCATATTAGTAAGTTTTTAGGTTCGTGTTATAAATTTAATTAAAATTAATTACTTAAATACTCATTTTAACTATTAAAATATCGTGAGATGCCGTCTGGTGTGATGTAGTTTTCAGCAAAACATTTTCTTTATCGTGCCAAAGTTTCGATCTTTTATTGAGATCATCTTCAGGGCCTGGGATTTACAAACATTGTTTACACTTAAGTTTACACCTTTATAAATACATTGTATACATTGTTAAGTGTAAACAATGTTTGTAAATTCCAGAGCCTGAAGATGATCTCAATAAAAGATCGAAGCGTTGGCACGATAAAGAAAATGTTTTTCTGAAATCTAAATCATACTAGACCGCATCTCAGGATACCTGAATAATTATCGATTAACGGTCCCTAATCTCTACACACGTATTTTAACTTTAAATTGAAAATGGTACACATTATTTGATTATAAGTAAAAGTAGTGTGATAAAACCATTTGCAACGACAAACAAATAAAAATTATCATTTTTCATTACATATAAAGTGGCATATTTCAATTTCGGATTACTTTCAGTCAGCCCTTTACCACATTTCGATTCTTTTAACCAGGCGGAAAAACATTTATCTTCCATATGTATATATTTTTTAAAACTTTTTGTATATTTTTAAAACAATATAGCCTAAACAAGTTTTATTCCACCTTTACACTCATTACCAAATTTAATTAATTATGGTTTTTTGTTGAGATGAAAAAAAAAAATTAACTGCAAGAGCGGGATTCCAACCAGCGATCTCTCGCTAGTTACGCCAGATCTGTACCACTTGAGCTATGGTGACCGCGAACCACTAATCAACTTTCTATCTCAATCCCACCTTAAGAGTTTTCCTCCTTTTGTCATTTTTCAACTCAGAGCAGCGCGTATCTAGCCGAAGATCATGGGTTCGAATCCCGCTCGTGCCATTGATATTATTATCACAACTAAAAACCTTAATTAATCGTAATGTACTAATTGGTCAAGGACCACTAAATTAGTGAACCAAGTTTAATTATGGTGGCCGAGCGGCTAAACATTTTATAGGTTTTGAGAAATAATCCAGAGCAACTTAAGAAGGCGAACTGTTAGTCAATAGACGAAGGTTTGTCCTTCAGAGTCTTTGATCATTTTCTGGTCCGGCTGTAGTGTCTTCTGGTCTGATCGTATTTAACACAAATCCGGAGTACGTGTCCTACCGTTAACAATTCCCAATAGATTTCGCAAATTGGAGCTGATTCTCCAGCCATCAGATACCCATGGGAAAGCATGGCCTTTTCTCATCTGAGTCAATACGGTTTCTTGTGGTATGTTGCCCGGCAAGTTCTAATGTACAACCCTAGGCTATTTATTTCGGTTCATGCTTTTTGCCATTGCTGCTACATCATGCTTTTCTGTAATATGAAGTTCAAATGGATACATTCCAAGATTGCACATCAATGCGTGTTTTCATGCCGTAAAATCTCACAGTTTCCTGTACACCAATAAATAAGACTTTCAAATTTATGTACTTTGATGTTTATGTACTTAAATCACCGTGAGTTGTTTTGACAAAAAGTACTTATTGATAGGACGCTGCGAGCGAATTCATTGAACCAGAAAATCAGTCAATTCAAACAATATTCAGGCACTTGTTAACTATGCAGTGTAACTACAATTCTTGTGAAATGAGAACGATTTACCACTACAAAAGCTGCACCTAAACGATTTTCTTTTCTTGACCCATCTATAAAAACTAGCATTGCTCTTTATAGGGATGCTTGACTCTACTTACACTCTCGTTTATACATGAATGATGTCTCCTATGGAAAAATATGTCACCGCCAGGCTAACATTTGGCACAGTTGTATCCAGGGTGGTTTGTGGGATGGGCTAATTTTCTATAGAGGGGCATTGGGGCGTTGATTGATGCTAAAACTATTGACATACTTGCCATATTCCAAAATATTTAGATTAAGGTGTTCATTTTTATCTCGGCTGAAAAATTTTGCCACGCTTACTTCATTTGTTTTTTAATAATATAATGAACTTATTGTTAACGGTCTCACTAGACATTTTTGAGGGATTTTTTCTTTCTATTCCTCTTTCGCATTCTTCATTCAACCATGGCACTGGCCCATGGCTTTTTTCTTGGTATTGATGTCCCAGCAGCGGGGATTAATTGTTGGACTAAATTTGCCATTGTTACGTCAACGTTGGATTCGTTAAGGTTCAAATTTGGGCAAACAACTCTCCTTTGTATAGATACCAGTCAGCTCTGCTCGTGTTCCATTTAACTTAACGTCGTTTGGTCTGATGCTACAGGATATGACTGAATTATGACATGAATGGGGTGAAATGATCGCTTCCATGAGTGTCTTCTATTGTGAACCAATTTATTCTGGACGTTGGGTTTATTAGGCTTAGGTCGATGGCAGAGAGATTTCCCGATTTCTCGCAATGGAGTGAGTTTGGGAACCAGAGTTCAGAATGTTGATCTATTAGGGATTGTACATCTTTCTGTTCTCCGTCCTAAAACGTATTACGCTAATTAAAGTCTCCCAATCGCATTACCAGTTGGGCGAGTTGTGGAATCTTACTTTTAGTTTTATTTGCGTCCACGCTTTGCCCTGGAGAAAGATAAATAGAACGTATTGTACAGTGAATGGATCTAAAAATTCGACTCTACTATTTGTATATCGTTATTATTTTTGTTATAGGGTATATCTTATTTTAATAAATTTCAAACACCACCATTTGCCATTTTTCCTTCTTGGCATATTTTTTGATAGCCTTAAAGTTCTTAACATTTAGATTTGTTTACTGCAGCCCATGTACAGTTGAATCGTATTGTTTTGTTAGATACTGTGTTTCATTTCTATGGTAAATCACTCAATTTACATTTCATTGTAATATAAAAATATATGAAATTCTTTAGATTTCGCGGTCCGATTGACCAAATTACATTTTTCAATTAATTATTCTTTATGCGTGGCATTGGTCAGTGACACGATCGGGTTTCGAACGACCTTTCTAAATACGCTCCGGTTCTACCACCGGAAAATTCAAATCGGTTCGAATACCGCTTGTGTCACTGACTTTTTTACCTGCCATAAAAATATTTGTTAATATTTCGTTTATGAACTATAGTTTAATTTTCTTTATTTGTTATAATATTTCGATAGATTTGTATAAATTATCAATTATGTTAAAGTGATTTTATATATTTTTGTTGTAAACTACTTAGACAGGAATAACATGAAGAACCTGCTCTTGCGCCAAAGCCCGCGCAGGTGCCCCTTATACACGGAAAGGTGTCCCACATAATAGAGGCGTCTCATGCCTTTGCTCCATACAGAGAGCGTGTAGGATTGTATTCTGTATTCTCGAGCAAGGTAGCGAGTTTCAGGGACGGGTGTTCGGCTTTTTAGGGGAAATTGGGGTGTGTTACGTGTTCTGTCTGTATGTTTTGTCTAAGTGAATGTATTTATTAGCGTGAAAGTCGATGGGTGACGCTGAGATATAACGTCATCATCGCTCCTCGAACGACGAAAGCGAGTATGTGTGTGTTCGGGGGCGATGGCTGAATATTTATAAAATTACCCCATCGACCCCAATCTAGTTTAGTTTACTTACTTGATATTCCTCCATCGACAAAACGGAATGAGTGTACTGTAGGGATGTATTTGAGAGTATTTATGCAATTATTTGTACAAAGGTAGTGTTTGAATTATAGAAAAATAGAATATATAGATTTTGTTAGTGGCTGAAATGACCTAGATGTAGGAAGCGCCTGCAAAACATCGAAATAAATATATGTATAAAATAACAGGAAGAGAAACTGCCTAAGCAGAAAATGTGGAATTAAGTATCCTGATTGTGTAAGTCCAGTAGTAATAAATTTGTGTGAACTATTTTTTTTTTGTAATGGGTGACTATTTTCTGGGAGTTTTGTAGGTGGTTTAGAAGAAATTGAGTAACCTTTGGATGTTGAACTTTGCAGGTCTTTTACGGATTGCACGTTTGCCTATATGATTAACTTCAGTATTGGGAAGGATTTGAGGTGACGTGGTAATTGATTTTTTTTACTATTATTACCAGTATTCAGCCCGAGGGACTCTCTTTGTAATTTCTGATTTCAAGTTGGATAAATTTATTCGTTGTTACTTTTAACAGATTCGTTTGGACGTGCAACTACATATTTTGAGTTAGTCTGGGTTTCCGTTATTAGTGATGAAAATATCATATTTACTGATTTCTCTGGGGTGTTATATTCTTTAATACCGGTGTCGTGAGTAGTCTGTCCATGATTTTTTACGATACATTTTATGCGGATTGCGAAAACGTGAAAAACATATTTTAACGTATTTTACCTTCCATGAATTCAAAAGTGACTTTTTCCTGAATTGCAATGTTATTCCAAGGGAGTAGAGATTAGTGATCGTTAATCGATAATTATTCAGATATCTTGAGATGCGGTCTGGTGTGATGTAGAGTTCAGAAAAACATTTTCTTGTCATGTTAAAGAAAATGTTTTTCTGAAATCTACATCACACCAGACCGCATCTCACGATATCTGAATAGTTATTTCAAGTGGTGGGTATTTTCATCTCGTTTTATGATTCTGCATTCTTTTACTACATCGTGCGATTGAAGTTTTGCCTTTATTTCTTCTTCTGTTTAATTTAACAACTCCGGTGCAGTAATCGCACCTTTAGAAAAATCAACGGCCTTGTGGAGACTGAATGATATTGGCATGATTTCAAACTTTTTAAAGGTTTAGATGTTTATAAAATAATTTTCAGAATTTTATCAAAAAATGGTGCCATTTCGCATAAACATAACATCAATGTTAATCGCGTATCTTTTGATAACTCTTCATTATCTTAAAAATTATTAAATGATTTTTCATTTTATTTTCAGTTAGGGACATTATGAAATATCTTTCGCACCATTTTCCTATTTTAACAAAATGCTATTTTTATCAGGTGGTTTGGTTGCTGGAGGTGTATCCTACTCCATTACCACTGCTATAGTTCACCATTTACTGTTTTAAAAAAGAAATTCAAACGGAATTGGAAATAAAATGAACTTGAACAACATTTCAATGAGGATTATTTAGCTAAATTTGTACTCTCGGAAAGATGGAAGGTAGATTATCGTGAGATAAGCGAGACAAACACGGGTGTTATCTGCCTGAGGTATAAACAACGACTGTACAAAAAGTTTCCAGGCTACCTGACTATACCTCAACAGCAATTTTAAACATACAATCTTCAGCCAACATCCTTTCCTAGTGAAACGCTCAATTTCAAGACGTTTAAAATTACATTAACGAACTATTTCTAGTTCCTTTTCATCTGAAAAGTTTGTTCAATTATTAATAAATAGTTTATTTTTTTAAATAGGAGTATGTGAATTTGGGAAATATTTTTAAAGATGGAAAGAAGAAAACGATTTTGAAATTTTGGGAATGATGTCGTGATAATTATCGAACGTGTCATTATTGTATGTTTTATCATTGTAGTTTTGTTAGTAATCAAAATTGCCATTATGTTACATCTGTTATTTTGCCTAGAAGGATTGGACAGTCGAATGTCAGCGTGTTATGATTTAAATGTGTTATCTTTCCGTCCTTGCGTTACAAAAATTAAATCGATAACTGTAATGTGCTTTATATTACATTTAGATAGTACTTTTTTTATTTTATAAATCTTCAAACGTCTTGTCTTTAGTGTGGAGACGCACATGACACAGTCACGACTTGAGGATAGATAACTCCTTGCGACACCTGCCGGTATTAATTAACAAGTCCAAAACAAATGTTTGCCAGTTCCGACGGTGACGGCCAATAATAACTTTGTTCAACTTTGACAGCAGTTATTAACAAACGCTGCCTCAATTTACCCGTCGCAAGTCGATTATGCTTCGGTTGGATGTGGGATGAAGTTTAAATTTGAGACATTCCAAAGGGTGGTCTGCGGGTTGTCAAGCCGATGTCTGAACATACCGCTATCCGCCAATTTTCGTTCTAGTCTCCGCGAGTGTTCATTGAGTGCGTTTTTTGGTTTCTTCAGTGTTTATTTATTTATTTTTTTGAACGTTGGCTCACCTAACGTCACCGAGTGCATTCGATTGAATTCATGTGCGACCTCGCGTTTTCTCGTGGCAGCCACTGTCTGACGTCTCATTCTTTATTTTTATATCATATCCTTCAGATTGCACATAATTTGGGAGATAACGATTTTGGTGATCCTGTAGATCCAAAGTCCACGCGAACATACGATTTGATCATAGTTGCCAGATTGTTTATCAGAATGTCGTTCGAGTTTTCTCACTAGAGATACATTAATTTCTAGAAGAGACCACCAAATCACAATACTAAAAATTATATTATATATATGTCAGACACACCCATAACCGAAGTGCAGACAAAAACCCGCAGAAAGGCAACTATACTGTTATGCATCACCCTGGTATGTATTTTCGTTCAAAAAGCAAGTATTGATTAAAAAAAACAAATGGAAACGTTTTATGATAAAAAAAATATGTTGTTCAATGAAAAGAACGCAACGTTGATTCTTTCTTGCCATAAAACAATTTCAGTTGATTTTTTTAATCAGTATTTGCTTCATGAACAAAAATACAGACCAGGGTGATGTGGCAACATAAATAAAATGTAGTAATACATATAGAAATAATTTTTTAACTTGCTACAAAACTATAATTCATCGCTCTAAAATATATTTTTATTCATAAAGAAAGTATTGATAAAAAATGAACTGAAATCGTTTTATAACAAAAAAAATTTTTTCCGTGCTTTTCATAGATAAACCTATTTTTATGATAAAAAGATTTCAGTTGTTTTTTTAATCAATACATATTTTTAGAACAAAAATACATTCGAGTGTACATATTATATTGAAGCAAGTGAAAAAATTATTTATATCAAAATTATTTCCAATACTATAATTGATAACAGTAGTATGTGTTTTTATTCATAAAGAAAGTATTGATAAAAAAATCAACTGTAATCGTTTTATGACAACAATAATTCAACGTTGCTTGTTTTTCATTGAAAGCTGATATTTTTCTTATTATGAAACAATTTCAGTTGATATTTTAATAAATAATTGCTTTTTGAACAAAAATATATACTAGTATGATTTATACAACGGAACAAGTTAAAAAAATTATTTATATCAAAATGATTTACAATATGAACCTAGAATGTATTTTTGGCCAAAAGGAAAATATTGATTTTTTTTAAATCTACTGAAATCGTTTTATGACAAGGAAGAAAATCAATGTTGCGTGTTTTTAATTAAAAAACATTTTTTCTTATCATGTTACAATTTCAGTTTATTTTTTAACCAATACTTGCTTTTCGAACAAAAATATATACTTGTGTGAATTATACAACCGTAATAAGTGAAAAAAATTATTTATATGAAAATAATTTACAATACTTTCATTCATGACACTAGAGTGTTTTTTGACCAAAAAGCCAATATTGCTTTTAAAAAATCCACTGAAAT
>CM077108.1:10515703-10526184 GCA_039619505.1 Cimex hemipterus
TTCCTCTCTTAATGATGATGTTCTGCGATCAGTGGTGGAAGAAAATCCCAAAACAACTGTTCGAGAACTTGCAGAGCAACTCAAAGTCAGTAAAACGACCGTCGCTGACCACCTCAAGGCGATTGGAAAAGTGAAAAAACTCGAAAATTGGGTTCCACACTCATTAAACGATCGCCAAAAAAATCAGCGCTTTGATGTTTGTGCATCACTTCTTTGTCGAAACAAAAATGACCCATTTCTGGCCAGAATTGTTACATGTGACGAAAAGTGGATTCTCTACGATAACACTAGACGTTCTGGACAGTGGCTCGACAAAGGAGAAGCTCCAATACATTTTCCAATGCCCCCAACTCATCAAAAAAAGGTAATGGTTACGGTATGGTGGGCTTCATTTGGTTTAATACACTACAGCTTCTTAAATCCTGGCGAAACCATCAATGCTGAATCATACTGTAACCAAATTAATACCATGCATCAGAAATTGGCAGTAATGAAGCCCTCTTGCTTGCCCATTTTGTTGCATGACAACGCTCGACCACATGTGTCACGTGTAACGTCACAAAAATTATTGGAGCTAGGCTATGAAACTTTGCCTCACCCACCCTACTCTCCGGACCTCTCGCCTACTGACTACCATTTTTTAGACACCTGGACCACTACTTACAACACATAATATTCAAAAATCAAACGGAACTGGAAAATGCATTTATTGACTTTATCAATTCTAAAAATTCTGAATTCTACTCAGACGGAATTAATAAGTTACCAACACGTTGGGAGAAATGTATTGAGAGTATGGGAAATCATTTTGATTAAAGAACATTGCTTTAAAGTAACTAGTTTCTTTTTTTTTTTTTTTTGTTTAACACCAAAATCCTGCATTATTTTCCGGACAACCCAATAGATTGAGATAAATATATTATTTTAAAAAAAATTTAATCTTTCGGCTTTTTATATGTTGGGTCTAACAGAGGATAAACAGATACAAAATTTCAACCTGATTCAATTCAAAAACAATTCAAAAAACCTGGTTTAAAAATGGCACAATTCTTTGGAAATTTTTATGTCTGATTACACTGTATTTCATTGGTAGAGATTAATGCCAGTTAGTCGATAATTATTCAGATATCGTGAGATGCTGTCTGGTGTGATGTAGATTTCAGAACATTTACTTTAACGTGCCTATGTTTCGATCTTTTATTGAGATCATCTTCAGGGCCTGTGATTTACTAACATGGTTTAACTTTAACAAATACATGTAGGATGTGGAAAGAAATGAATTAATTCAATGCAAAAAGCACTTTTTATATTCAATCAAAACATTTCTACTCACTGAAAGTGTTTGTTTTCTGCGTAATTGTGTCATTCTTGCTGGTCTCATTGCACTCTCAAAACGATCACCAATCTCTACACGAGAAGAAAAAAGGATATGGTATTCTATTGAATAATTTCGTCTACATTCGGACACAGAGCAAAACGTATTCTGAAGGACATCGCCAGCAATGTGAAGAAACTCGCATCGGCCATCAATCAGATAACTTTATTGCTGAAATGCAGACAACACAAGGCACTGAAGATGATCTCGATAAAAAATCGAAACGTTGGCACGATAAATAAAACGTTTTTCTGAAACCTACATCACACCAGACCGCATCTCACGATATCTGAATAATTATCGACTAACGGTCATTAATCTCTACCAATAAAACACAGTGTAATCAGACATAAAAATGTCCTATTTTATTGGAGAAAAAATCCCACAAATAGATGCAATTTGCGGGTTTCGTTCCCACGACCTTCGGTTAATTACCAAGTCGCGATAGATCAAGTGGTTAGAGCAGCGGCGTATAAGAACAAGGTCTTGCGTTCGAATCTCGCTCGTGACTTTTTTTATCTCAATCAATGTCTTACTTAAAGATCGATTACATGAAAATGATTTATTTGATCATTCGGATCATTAAATTTAATGCACTTATAAATAAATATGTTATAAATAAATAGGTATTTATTATATTTATTCATATAAATAAATATTATTATATATTTTTCATATTATATTGTTAATGTTTTTATGCAATAAATTCATTCTATATTAGAAAATTCGTGTAATTTTATCCTGTAATCTCGAGGATGATGAACATGTAAGATAAAATCAACTTAACGAAGATAGCCGTCAGGATGTTTAGTAGGAATCAATTTACAAATATTACAATAATTAATACATTACATAAATAACATTAAATATATGATTATGTGACATTTTAAACATGGTGTTGGAAATCGAACTACTTGTTTTTTTAGGACGTACGCTTAGTGTGGAGAAAGTTTTATTCATAAAAAATTCATATGGACATCTTTCAAAAAAGTGTTCTGCCACATTTGTTTTATGTTCTTTTTCTTGTATGAAGAAAGGAAAAGATGGTAAGATAACGGAAGAAATTGAGATAAATGTGTACGTATAGAGATGTGGCTTTGAGATTTACGGCTTTAACGTTTGGGATTGTAAATACTACTAAACAGATGGATGACCGTAGGGCTAAAAAAGAGAGAACGCTAGAGAATGGGTTCTGAGTGGGAGTTAAATATAGAGAGATACGATCTCCGTTCTTATCTGTATAACATATATACCCAACCCTCTCTCCCAAAGAGGTAATGCAGAACTACGCCCTGTTAAATAGGGTATTAGTGATTTAGGAAAAAATCACGTGTTCCCATTACTGGCTGGGGGTGAGGATGAATTGTGCGGGCTGCGAAGGTCGGCCTGCTATTCTAGGCCGACATTCAATTATTCAGATTTGCCGCATGTATGGCGATTTGCTGCACAAGCAATTTCCTGAATGAGAATTGTCCTTCAATGTGGCAATGTGGGAAATGTCGGACGTTCGTGTGGACCGGCGGGACTGATCGGACCCAATTGGGCACGTTTAGCAACTCTCGGATTGTTGTTTCCACTGCTATATGTCACCGGTATCCATACAGTCATTGGGCGTTTTCGAGCTTCTCCAAAATGCAAAATTAAATTGAACTCTGTTAAAAAGTATGAAGCCAAATTTGTTTTTACTACTTAATACGGTATTTTCTTTAAATGATATCTGAAAAAAACTTTTTTATCAAGTTTTTCAAAGCACTGTTTGATGTGTTTAAGATATCCTCGTTGAGTTTTATTTAGGCTTTTATTTTTAGCAATCTTAGGCCTTTTATAAATAGTAAAGCAAAAATAACAGGGATGAAGCCATGCAGGAGGAAAAACCAACTTCCATTTGTAAATATACCGAGTTGGCATGCAGGGCCGGTGGATTCGAACCCGGGACCGTTAGCTCACAGTGATGAGCGCCGTGAAAACACCTAAACCATTGCGGCCACCGATGCCCCCCTTTTTTTCTATTGTCGCCCTCACCTCTGTAATTGACGCCTTTCTCACGACTCTGTTTATGAGCAATGTCTCATTACAGATTATATTTATAAAAAGGATCGTTGAACAACTTGAAAAAGTATTTCAAACTTTACAATTGGTCCGGACTTTTGGTCCTAATAAAAGGGGCCGGATAACCACCCAGACCTCCGGGAGAGATAAAAACGTGTTATCTGTCTCACAAAAGAATGATGCCAATGGTTTTCAAACTGTATTATGGTCATTTTCTTTGGTTACAGAGATTTATCAACGCTAACAACTTAAAATATAACAATTATCATTTATAAACAATAAAAACAAATAAATAACGATATTTTTTATTTCACCTCAACATTTTAACTTTGGATGTTTTCCTTCTCGAACGTGGCTATGGAAGGTCCAAAAAAACCAGCTTTTTCAATCCACAACGTTCCTAATTTATTTTAATCCGTTCTCAGGTGCTAATTATACAGAACAAAAGATGTCGTACATTTTTAGACGAACATGGTTATCATTGATTCTTTACTACTTATTGTGGTCAGCTTCAGTCATTAATATTTAGAAATGTCTTATCTTAAAAGAGGACAGTGTGATACTGTGATAAAAAATGTGTTTTTTTTTTATAGGAAATATGTAACATTAATTCTTGAATTTTTTTAAAATGTCTGTTGTCCAGATGTTAAAAATCTGTTGGTCCGTGATAAGAGGTAGATAAGAGTTTGAAACCTCGCATGATAGAATGTGATAACTGTCTAGTTATGATCAAAATATTGAAAATTTTTGGGGTTCTGTTAACAATACAACAAAACACCAAGAATTGCTAATTTAGTTAATAATTGAACTAGAAATACTGCTCAAGTTAGAGATATCTGTCCACAAATTGCAAGCTTTATTGTCTGCTTTTTATGTATAGGATTTCTTTAATTAACCTTCCTAAGTTATGTTCATTATCAACAGTCTCTACTTTGTCAAATCAAATTTATGTTTGAGTTTATGGCTCTACAGGGAATGAGCTGTTCCCTGTTTGTATTTATCCCTAGAATCAAATTCATAATGTCTGCGTAACTGTTTGGTTTGTCCATAATAAACCCTTTCACAGTCCTTAGAATTTTTGTAGACAGCATTACTACATGGCTCAGTGGGTAATGAGGACTTAAATTTTGAAAATACGTGGTTTCTGATTTTTTGTTATATTTGAAAGCAAATTTAAAATTCATATTAGACGTTCTATTCTTAACCAAATTTAACAATTTATTTAAAATTTCTTTAACATAGGTAAAACTGAGCTGAACTCAGTTTATACCGTCTGTCAAAAAAAAATTATAAGCCACATAATTTTTTCAATGAATTAACCTTTATAAAAGGTGTCGGTTGAGATAAAAAGCCTGTGTCACGTGGGATTCTAACCGATGACTTTCCGCTAAATATCCCGCTGGTATACAACTTGAGCTTTCGTCGCATCGATCCATTCGGACACTGCCTTCCCATCTCAACTCAACCTTTCGAATTTTCTCTTCTTTTTTAATTTTTTCACAAAATTGATGAAAATTCGAACGGTTGAGTTGAAATGGGAAGTTAGTGTCTTAGTGGATCGACGTCATCATAGCACAAGTGGACGAGCAGCGGCGTATCTAGCCGAAGGTCGTGGGTTCGAATCTCGTTCGTGACGCTGACTTTTTATCTCAACCAATACCTTAGATTAATTAACTGAAAGATGTTATTTCCTCTAATTGGATCACGAAATTTAATGAAATGAATTTTTAACTTAAATGAATGGAAGGTTTGAATTGATAACCCTTTCAGACGATGAAAGTTTCATATACCAGTTTTTGTAGTTATAACATTTTTGAATCTAAAAACTAACTTGTCCAGGTTTGGTATTTGTTGTTTTGTTGTTATTATGTAAATCATTAAAAACTCGCAACACAAATTGTACATGCGCTATTGAAAATATTAAAAATAAATCATCTACATATTTCAGTATTTTGTTGAGAAAGGGAATTGAGCTAACGCCCAATCTAATAAGTGAGTCATGACTAATTCCGCCAATATTGGGGACAATCTTCCACCCTTTCATTGCCAATCCATCTCCTTGAGTGTAGAATTCATCTTGGAACTGGGAAACCCTCCAAATGCAACCACTCCCAGCATATCAATGAGTATATAAAAGAGGATTTTGGTGATCTCTTCTAACTCCTTCCATCGTCTTGACAATATATATACAAGAAGATATAAAGGTACGCAATGAGTTCACGTCAGAAAACATTAGCATCACACTGAAATCGACAGTCTGTTGTGTGTCACTTTGTTTAAACTCAAATGAATTATAAGCATTATAAAATTTATGAGTATCAATTAGTTTGAAAATATTGGCCAAGTACTTTGAAAGTACAGAACATTGTTTAGTAAAGAAACATTTAAATTATCGTTGAAATTCACCACATTGTAGAACAAACCCTTTAACATCCTGGAAATGTGTAGATATTAGTGACCGTTAATTATTTAGATATCGTGAGATGCGTCTGATGTGATGTAGGTCAGGATGATCTTTATCGTGCCAACGTTTCGATCTTTTATTTAGATAATCTTCAGGGCTCAAAGTGTTTCTCTTCTGGGTAATTGTGCCTTGCCACCGTCGGCACGACAAAGAAAATGTTTTTCAGATACCTACATCACACCAGACCGCATCTCACGATATCTGAATAATAATCCTGAAAATGAATATCTAAAACTCATTCAAATAAATTATTCATTAGAAAATCTAAAAAACGGGGAACAAAATTCATCCATTCGCGACACCATCAACTTGCACATATATTTCGTTTATTTTTTAAAATGCGTACCCAAGAAAATCACTTGGTCAATGAACAAATCAAGTAGTACATTGAAAATGTTCTCTGTGCATAATTTTTTTCCATCATCGGTATGTGAGGTATTATATTCAAGGGAATTTTTTTTAAACGTTTTATTTGGTTTTTACAACTGCATTCTTCGACGCAACAAGTATAACAGATAGTATTTACATACAAACTTTTTAAAGGTGGCGTGAAAGATTGGCCAATTACCATCCAGTGATGGTAGCCGTTAGTACATCAATATGATGAGTGAGATGTATGCCATCGTAGGAGGCCAATGTCAATTGTTAAGGTTGTCGCGGTGCCACCGACACTTCAGTCTTCTGTTGGGATTATTAGGCAATGTGGTGGATGACAGGTTTTTGACGAAAGGGTTCGGATGATGGGGTAGTTTGGAATGGAACGCTTTGTAGCGGGTTTGGGCTAGCTCGGTAACAAAAGGGACACTTAAGTCAGTATGGATGGTGTGATTGGATACGTAGAAAGAGGCTTGTACTATTGTTCTGAGGATTTTAGATTGAAGGGATTGGAGTCGATTGAGGTTGGAACGCTTAGTAGTACCATAAAGTTCCAGTCTCTATATCTAAATGTAAAGTTTTCTCTTGTTTGTTACTAAGAGTTTTGATCGTCTGCCGAGTAGTCGTTTAAACATGAAAAATCTTGTATTACAGTCTGTGCGCTTGGGTTCCACATCTGTCGTTTGTCCAGGTGGTGTGCGAGGTATCGTATATGGTTCGCAATTGGGATGGGAACGATGTTGAGGTATACTGGTGGGAGTGTTTTCTTGTTTAGTGTATACATTATGTTCGTTGATTTGGTTTCGTTGATCTTGATTCTCCACCGACCGAGCCAGGGTTCGAAGGGGTTTAGGTGATTTGGAAGATTACGGGAAGCAGTGACAGGATCTTTATCAGGAGAAAGGATTGCGGTATCATCGACAAAGGTGAAGGTGTTAGGTTGCGTAGGAAGGTCAGAGGTATACATTGAATAAACAGGAGCGAGCACGCTGCACTGTGGGACACCTGCAAGGAATAGATAGGAAACAATGAATTTTTTTGGGAAACTTGGAAGTAACGATCGTTAAGATAGGATTTTAGTATATGGTAATAGGTTGCTGGTAGGATGTTCTTGAGCTTCTACAGCTGCCGGGGTGCCATACACGGTCAAAAGAACACAATCGGGCAATACTGTATTAGTTCAAATGTATATTCAAGGGAATTGAAGTAAAAAAGGATTTAACATCGAAGGAAAATAGCAGATCAAAAATTAACTACATTTTTTTACTAGTAAATATTCGAAATAAAATATAATAAAATTGAAATGCTTCTATCAAAAATATATATTTTTTAAGAAACCCAACAGTGTTGTTTTTGCTACAAGTTATTTTTTAATTATGTAAATAAAATATTAATTTGTGTTTAGTTTTTCAAAAAACCAAAAATTATTATTACTGATAAATTGGGGATCGAGAGATGTGGTCTGGTGTGAGGTAGGTTTAGAAAAACATTTTGTATAAAGTACCACGTTTCGATCTTTACTGAGATCATCTTCAGAGTTCAAAGTGTTTACACCTGTCATTATTGTGAGTCGTGTTGAGCGGGCCCAATCAAATTTTTATGAGGCTTTGGTAACAAAATAATAATTAATTGAAATAGAAAAAATACACGATAGAATTTGTGAAATGAAACAATGAAAACAAAAATAACTTTTGTTTAAAGAATTGGTAGAAGTGTGTGGGCGACAGAAGGTATTCCATTTAAGGGCAAGACGGTTTACCGGGAGAATTTACAAAAACCAAGTTGGAACTGTAGGTCGCTTTTACTTAACAGTGCCCGGGGGTTTTGAAATTCCTTTAGCGACTGGTTGTTAATTGACCATTGTCGCGGCTTCTCTATCAGCTCCCAAGGAGACAATGGGCCCCCAGCCGGTCGGGGCCGGATCCGATAAACGAGATTTCCGCCGGCGTGGATCGAGGCGAGGCAAATATAGTTGTCGCCTCTTTTGTCTGCTCATCTAAAATTAGGTGACGCGTCACCTACTTCACACGCAGCCAAGGCCTCCCACATAAACAAATCGTAAATAAAAACTATAAACAACAGTAACTAAGGACCTCGAAACTAATGGCTGTGTTGTGACTACCAGAAATTGCTCGTTTCTTGATAAGATTCCAAGAATAAATATAAAACTAAAATTTGAATTAATTATTATGGGTAAATACTATTTAAAAAATCACGTGGGCCATTTCTTTTCAGGAATGGTTAGGAAGTGTCTAGGAGGTGATCCAAATGTGGAGAGGATTTTCGTAAGTCGAAAATGAGGAGTGAAATTTATAATGTGACTTAAGCAAATCGAAATTTGAAACTTGAGTGTATAGCATTTGATCTGATAAAAGCCCAGAAAATTTGCAGAAGCGTTACGAGTTGTAGGGGTTTTAATTTTTTCATATTCGAGCAGTTGGTTGAATCCAAAGCACAATTTTGAGTGTCCGCATTAATATTAGTGGTATTTTCGATGTTTGTAAGATTTTAGACTCGTGTCAAATTGAATCGAGAAATGTCCAGTAAGATCGTGAACGCCGCCTTCTTTTTTTAGCATGTTATTTCTGCAATGCTGCGCGTGGCAATTGGTACAACCAGAAATAAAGCTATAAGAATCCTTGAAGTCTTGTTTTTGTTTTTTGTGTGTTATATATGTCAAAGTGGATAAAAAGGAAAATTAATCAACTATTGCATTTCATGACCTCGAAAAGTACTAAAAAATGTACGACAATTCATGACGACGTACCTAACTTTTATCATAACGTCCAACAGTCTACAACTTTATAGGATATCGAATGTATCTGTTATGAATGATAGTATAAGAGCAGGTCGGAAAATAACAAAAGAAATGTACTAATTTTATTTAATTAATGCATATTTAAGAATAAAAAGACGTCTATGCAAAAAACAGCTGTTCAATTTATGGCTGCCGTGCTACCTACGCCCTACCGGATAGCAATGTGACTACATTTTCCCTAACATCAAACATTTGCCCTGGCCTGTTAGATAGAGTAATATTAACTAGTAGATTTTAATAAGTCTACTTCATCATTTATCTCGGCCTAACATGACCTAACAGAGTTAACATGGTACAAAGATCGCGAATACCTTTATTATGTTAATATCAATTGTTTATTGTTACGGAATGGTTTTGATCATGTTATATCTGAACCAATGGGTAAAGCGTGTTTGTCTGTTCGTGTCTGTACACACTGAATATGGATAAAGGCCGAAACGCGTCCAACAATGCAGTCAAGCGGAGATTATAAGGCCAAAATAATCAGTAACGATCAAATTTCAAATTCCCTCGCAAAATTTTGTAAAATTTAACCTGTAAATAATTAAAATTAGTAGGTTATGTATTTAATTGTTTATAAGAAATTGAGTGTTATATATATAAAGAACATGTTTATGACCATTATTTATTTTTGGGGGAATGGTTTGTTTTTATTTAGCTTAGAGTCTTGCGGTGAAAAAAGGGCTCCATTGTGTATGTGCATGTTTTGTAATACTCTTTATTTCACTACTTCTGTCTGTATTTTTGTCATTGTGTCACTCTCTTTTTCTTTTTTCTCTCTATTTTTGTTCATTTGGCTACCACTCTCTATCTTTTACTCTCCCAATCACACGAACCCCCCACACAAATTCACTCAGGCTTCCTTCATTTCTCTCCCTCCCTCCCACCCACTCTCTCTCGCTTTCGCTTGCTCTTATTCTTTATTTTTCTTTGTTTGTCGCACTTTCTCTCTCTCTCTCTCTCTCTCTCTCTAATGCTCTCTCTGTTTCTCTCTCTTTTACGCGCTCTCTCATATTCACTTTTTTCCCCTTTCAATTAAAATTTTAACAATTTTCCGAATTTCATTTTCTTAATTATTTTAAACTTATAAAAAAAACTTATTTTAAATCCATGGTAAATTTGACTTTTAATTTAGATAATTGTTATACTGCATAACCGTGCAGTTTTAGTCCAATAGTATATCTTCACGTGTAGAAAAGTGTAGAGATTAGTGACCGTTAACGGATAATTATTCAGATATCGTGAGATGCGGTCTGGTGTGATGTAGGTATCAGAAAAACATTTTCTTTATCGTGCCAACGTTTCGATCTTTTATTGAGATCATCTTCAGGGCCTGGGGTTTACAAACATAATTTACATTTAGAAAATACATATAGAATATGGAATTTATACAATGCAAA
>CM077108.1:10556184-10571763 GCA_039619505.1 Cimex hemipterus
AGAGAGAGAGAGAGAGAGAGAGAGAGAGAGAGAGAGAGAAATGATGATGATGCACGCTGAAATACAATATGAAATATAATGAAAACTAATTTTATTCTCCTTCTAAATTATTAAATATTAATTAATTCCAACAACATATTTTTGTGGTCAATATGTTCAGGCTGCATTGAACTATGAATGTATTTGCTTAACATTCCATATTGAAATAAAATCCGAGTCCCTGAAGATGATCTCCGTAAAGATCGAAACGTTGACACAATAAAGAAAATGTTTCTCTAAATCATACGTCACACCAGACCACGGCCCACGACGTACAAATAATATGTAATAATAATATAAGAAATAATGGAATTTACATAATAATGGAACAATTGAAAAGTAGTACACCAATAAAATAAATGATCAGAAATATTTTCCAATACAATGCTCTACAAAATGTGAATTATAAACTGCCAATATAAATCTAGCAAATTAACCACTAAATAGTATTGTAAAAAACCAAAACAAGATAAAACTGCAAAATCAATTAAATTATTATACCAAAGCGCGCAAAGTTTTTTATGAACAAGAATTTTTAATAATTTGATATTGTCAAAAGAAGTGTTATATGTTTTGGAAATAGAGAAGATAGATAGATAGATAAATAGAGAGAGAGAAAGTGAAACAATTTGGAAAATTGTACATTTTTTAATTCATCTGTTTTTCAATTTTTTTTAAATACAATTTTTTATCATACATACTGTTCCTAAAAATGAAAAATAGGCCCCCAAAATATTATTTGTAAATTTTTTGTTGATAACCGCAGGTTTATTTAGAGTTTATAACTAAATAAAAGTGTATGATGATTAGTGACAATTAATTAATTATTTAGAAATCGTGAGATGCCGTCTGGTGTGATGAATGTTTTCGAAAAACATTTTATTTATCGTGCCGACGTTTCGATCTTTATTGAGCCTTGAAGATGATCTCTTTTCTGAAACCTTCATCACACCAGACCGCATCTCACGATTTTTAAATAATTAACTAAAAGCAAATTTGTTTTTAGACTTTCAGTGATGACAGACTGGTTAAAAAATGAAAAGTATTGATGTTACAAATGTAACAAAATAGTAAAACCTAGGTAGAAGAACTAGCAACGTAGGCACCAAAAAAAAATTTTCTGTCCTACATCACCCTAAACCATGTTTCAAGATGTTTAAATAATGTGATGTTTGAAATGTCATTTGCCACGAATAATTGATGTGAGGAAATACAATTTCAATAAAACTATGGACACTAAAAAATTCATAATTGTGTTTTTAACAAAAACAAAGATAACAAGCCGAGCCATTTATGCGCAAATAGGTTTTGTACAACTAGGCCGTTGGTGGTAGTTGAATCAGCAAAATACCGAGCTGAATCTTCAAAACTGCGACCCCAATTTCAACCCCTCCCGACCAGTTTTTGGTCCTGGACAGGGTCGATGTGCAAAACGGAAATTGTTGTCAATTCCGTTTCATTTGGCTAATGTGCATCATTCGAGACGTGGCCGGGGTTTGGAACAGATTGAACGAATAAAACTGGATGAAACGTACGGAAATTGAACCGCGCCAGCTTTACTGAGACCCTATGTTACTCTGGCGAAACTTAACGCAGGGAACTGGTTTTTTTTATAGCTTGATTTAATTTTATTATTCGAAATAGAAAAAAATATATTTCAATTTACTTTACAATAAAATTCAAACTGAATTATTTTTTTAAACTCCCACGAGTTTTATTAAGTTATCCACTATAACAATTCTACTGCATTTAGAATAAAACACTAAAATGTTTACAATAACAAAATTAAAACAAATGATTCAGAATTGTTTATTTGTTTTATAATATCAACTAAAATATTATTTATTTGCCTTACATCATTGTTCTACAAATCAAGATATTTATGCTTCTATTAGTCGACCTTTTTTTATAAGTTTTCTCTTCTTAATAATTTTATGGACACTTTCCCTAAATAACTATATACATACTGATGTCTTACTTTTCACGTGTTACATGCCAAATATCCGATAATTGTTACTTCTGATTGAACAGTTTCAAACAAAATTAGTTTCACTCACATTGAATTATTCATTGGCATATTGGAAAATTTTTGTTATTATATCAAAACAGCGCAAAATTTCTTATTAACCAGGAGAAGTTCTAATAATTTCATATTACCAGAAGAGACAAGGTTTAGCGTTATTAACTCTTGAGTATATTAATTCTGCGATGTAAATATTAAAGTCGCAGTTCTGAGTTACAAACAACAAGAACATGAAGAGCAAAATAGAATACGAACCGGAACTGTTTAGTCTTAGTTAAAATATTTTTTTTAAAAGTTGATATCAATTATTCACTTAAAGATTGTATAGAGATCGTGAGATGCGGTCTGGTGTGACGAAGGTTAAGAAGAAATTTTTTTCGTGCTAACGTTTCGATCTTTATTGATCTCATCTTCAGGGCTCAAAGTGTTTGTTTTCTGCGTATTTGTGTCCTTCTTGTGTGGTGTTTTTTGTTCGTCTCATCTAGAAATGTGTGGTGTTTTCTTGCCGTTAGTTAAAGATTACTTGGCAATCGTGAGATGCAATCTGGTGTGACGATGTACGGTTGAGGAAAATATTTTCTATATCGTGTTCCGTTTCAGTCTTTATTAATCATCAGCGCATGGGATTTATTAACATGGTTAAAATTGTAAAAATTTATGTAGGATATAAAAAAAAATGAATTCATTCATTGCTAGAAAATGTATAGTCAATCAAAATATTTGTAGTCATTCAGAGTTAATTTTAATTTGTAGATTCGTCATATTGTGTATCGTATTGATAGTGCCAGTGAAGTATTGATGGTTATTTAATGTAGATTGGATTTTGAAGAAGGAAAGGTTTTCTTTGAGGTTAAAGAAGCTGATATTGAAAAAAATTTTTATAGCTTTGGCCTGATTATCCTTTCAAGATTATACAGACGTGGATAATTAAAGAAATGAAATGCAAATTGTTTAAACATAAGGCTATGTAGGAGTGTTTAATGTGAAGATTGTAATGATTGTTTTATGTGTTTTGTGTGATATGATGATGTTACATGAATGTTATTGATATTGAATGTAATGCATTTGCGTTGATGCGACTGAATTTACCTGTGTCCGTTCGGTAAGTTATGCTCTGTTGATGTGAGCCATTTCTAAAAGGTTATGTTTGTTTTGTTATGTTGGTAATATTGTTTGATTTTTGAAGTCCAAATAGTGGTGGGTAGCCAGTGCCGTAGGATTTTTTTTTTTTTTTTTTTGGGGGGGGGAGAGGTAGCAATCGTAGATGTTTTACTGTCTTATCCAGATATTGGAATGTAAATCCCGATGTAATTTGACGGAGAGTTTAAACAATTGATTTTGTAAATTACGTCAAACATATTTGTTATTGATGTGGAATGTTTCATTTTGAAAAAAAAAAATGTGTGAATTGTTTTCTAGTTTTTGAAGACCATTTATATATCCAAAGAATCTTTAACTGACGGTCACTAAACTTGACACATATGAACTTAAATATGTTGGTATTTTTCTTTTACAGCGGTATATTCGATTGAAAAGAACGCAGATGACAATTTTTGTTACTAACATTATTTATTAATTAATATTGAATCACAGGAAAATGTAAAAACTATACACTCTCAACACGATACGCAAGAATGGTACAAATACACAGAAGACAAACACTTTGAACCCCGAAGATGATCTGAATGAAGATCGAAACGTTGGCACTATAAAGAAAATGTTTTTCTGAAACCTACATCGCACCAGACCTCATCTCACAATATCTGAATAATTAGTAAAAACTATAGTTCAAAGTTGATAAAAACAGGAGTGTATCGCATAATAACATATTGATGAATTGCCTCGCCGGGAATCTAAAAAATATTTAAACTCTTCTTATTCCAAGTCCGGATGATTTCGGTATTAACAATCGCATAATAAAAATTGCACTTAGATACAAAATTCTACTATAGACAGAATTTGCTTTTTAAACTGTCAGACAATGTCATCTTAAGCTTGGAAAATGAAAGGACGCGAGGCCGGTGAGACCAGTTAGACGAAATTGTGACAAATGGCTCTGGCCATTTTCTCCATTAATCATAAAACACTCTAGAATATCACAAGATTTTACTGCCTGCATACAATTCAATTTGCCTCCGATTGTTAACATTTAAACGTTTTCATCAACTCAGTTCAACAATAAAAATGGCAATATGGAAATTAAAGTAAAAATATATTTCGTTTTAATATTAAAAAAAATTGTTTAAAAAAGAATGCGTCCTCCTTAACAAGGTAAGACAATTATTGGCAATGAAATTATCGTCCTATGATCAGACGAAATATTGTTGTATATAAAAGTTCAGATAAAAGACAAATTGAAAGAATGAAAACATTAGTCAAACTGTAGCCTATTAGACTAAAAAATATTGAAAGTTGTGTAGGTAAAAGTAAATTAGTCATATAATAACTTAATTACAATTTATCTATTTTATAAATTTAGTAACAATCGTGTATAGAATGTTTTTAAATTTGATGTAAAATGTGAACCCCATGCACAAAATTACTAACCTGATTTTTTTCAATTTAACATAAATCTGTTGATTTTAGGCTTTTTGAGGTAGGACAACTGGATAGTATAATTGTAGTATACTTTAGAAGGGTGGTTGATCTCGTCGACTCTTCTAATTTTCCCTCATAAATTCACCATGATTGAAGCAGTGATTTTTAGTATAGTAAGTATATTAAGTGTTACGAATAGGGGTTATGAAAGAGTAAAATGATATGATTCAAATATTTAATTTTTTTTTCGACATTTGTTACTCATGTGTTTTTTTTTTATTTTTACCAATGACAGACAATATCATGCGTGTTCGTTTTGGGGGAAGGGCATTGTGGAAAAAAGGCGAGAGGCGACGCGGGAATTGAACCAACGACCGCAGGGTCTTGGAGAAAAGTGTCTCTCAGGCTAAACAGTCGGCTACCACGGCCTTCGAGTTACGCAATTTCTTCAAAATCAATATTTCGGTAGTAATTATTGTTTCACGTTGGGTGAAGAAATAATTAAGGTGTAATAAGAGAATCGTAATAAATTCTGATATAAATATGAATCTTTAGAAAAATAGCATTCGGTTTATACGTTCTTTTTGAATAAAAACGAAAAAAATAATTTTTAGGTTCATAATTTCGTAGTCCGCTTGAGCAGTTAATGTACTACTATTAATTAAGGTTTTTAGTTGACATAAAAAATCAATGGCACGAGCGGGATTCGAAGCATGATCTTCGGATAGATACTCTATCGTTTACTCGATCCGCTCGGACGCTAACCTCCCATCTTGAGGTAAAAACCGCAAATAATTGAAATGTATTTGTCATATCATTTGTATTCGAATAGAAACGCGTAGTTTTGAGAACTCAATTTTTCACGAAAAAATCTGTCCTCAGGTTTGGTAGTTTTCAATTATTTGGAAGTTCTGAAATGCCATTAATTATATGCCATCGTCCGCATATGACCATCCTGCCCTGATAGTGCTATAGCTTATACGCCGCTGCTCTACCACTTGAGCTCCGACCCACAATGTTGAGAGAATCCGTTAAATCTATTACATTCGATACTACTCTCAAGAAGTAGAAAAAAAATTCGAAAAGTAGTTTGAGAAAGAGAGTTGGTGATCGAGTGGATCGAAGTCACGATAGCTCAAGTAGTAGAAGAGTATCCAGCCGAAGATCGTGAGTTCGAATCCCGCTAGTGCCATTGCCTTTTTTTATCTCAACTAAAAACTTAATTATTTCTAATCTATTTTAGGGTTGGATATTTGGAATTTTTTCTTATACATATGTCCTTTTAACTTTATCACCGTTCTTGATATAATTGAAATTCAATATTTAAATACTCTTTTATTTTATTTTTCAGGCTATATCAATTTCATTAAGATTTTATATAATTTGATGGTACATTACGATGAATTAATAAACTTTCGTTAGAACTTTTTATTTGATATCACCATTTCTAATTTTTTACACAGAACCGGTTTATTTCTTTACTGCTAAATTAAAATGTTTTAAATCCCTACTAAAAAAGTTTCCATTTAATAAGTAATTAGAGAGTGGTTTAATATATTAAATAATTCCTCCAATTTTTCATTATATTTTTGAGGGATTTCGAAATTGAAAAATTTCAATGGTTTTTCGCTGTTCGAATAAAAAAACAAAATAACAAGTAAATAAAAAATTATTTTTTGATAAAAAATATTACAACATATTTGGCTACCTTCTTGATCATAAATTGTGTGAAATTTTTCAAGTTTTTCAGAAAGGTTATTTATTTGTTTATTTGATTACCTCGAGTCAAATTGTAGTTAATCTCAAGCAATGCACGAAAGTGTTTATGAAATTTAAGTTTGTAATGCTTAGACCAACTTTTCTTTTCTTCCTATCTCAATATATTTCTATATATCTGTATCATTCTTAGAATCAAAACTTATAACAACTCGTTCATGGTATGTAAATTAAAATATATTTATTCAGATATAGTGAGATGCGGTCTGGTGTGATGTAGGTATCAGAAAAACATTTTCTTTATCGTGCCAACGTTTCGATCTTTTATTGAAAATTATTTGATATGTGGAATGTAATGTGATGATATATGTATGTTATCTGTATATATCATCACATTACATTCCACACATCAAATAATTTTCGCATAGTCTAATTGTCCAACAATCTAATTTTCCTTTTCCCATTTATCCCTTTCTACATAATCCTAAAAGAATAAAGTGGCTGAAACATTACCAACACATTGTTTCCCTTTGTCGGCTCTTTTCACCTCAAAGAAGCCGACGACCTATACAAAATTGTCTTTTCTATACCCACTTCCTTCCCCACCACTTCAAAATCAAACATATATAAGCATGAAACAGTAAAATTTCACTGGCACTCTCAACACGACATGGCACAATTACACAAAAGACAAACACTTTGAGTGAGTAGAAATACTTTGATAGAATATAAAATATAATTTTTGCATTGTATAAATTCCATATTCTATATGTATTTTCTAAATGTAAATTATGTTTGTAAATCCCAGGCCCTGAAGATGATCTCAATAAAAGATCGAAACGTTGGCACGATAAAGAAAATGTTTTTCTGATACCTACATCACACCAGACCGCATCTCACGATATTTGAATAAGTTTCATCTATAATGGATTACAAATTATTAACTGTCAATCAATATTTGGGATGCAAGAAAGACCTAAACATTGACGCAATAAAAAGTTTTCCTGCAAGCTAAGTCACACCAGACCGCATCTCACGATATCTGAATTATTATCGATTAATGGTCACTAATCTCTTCACATTAAAAAATATATTACTATGTTCAATAAAATGACAAACCATTACATTCATGGATGAAATTGGAAAATACTTCCGCCAGTAATGCATAGTTATTATATAGTCTGTTTGATGATATTATTCATTACAATTCCTTGTTTATAGTAAAGGGAACCACTATTGAAGTCATCTTGTTTAGACGACCCTTTTATAACTGGCTAATGCCGGTTTGTTGGCCTTTCCAGGACAACCTAATGGCTTTAATCCGCCATTAACAATAACACCTTGAATAATTGAAGACTGCTACTGCATGGAGTGTTATTCCAGGTTGAACTTTGGTAGGGTCAAGATAATAGCACTTACTGAGGCGCCTTTATTTATTTATTTTTTGAAAAATATCGTTTTAACATGGCAAACCGTCTCAGTGCACCTTTGCATTTACAAACATTTTCTTCTTTTGAATACAAAACAGTATTAAGGAGTGATAACGAGATTTATTTTTTATTTTTTTTAAGTAAAGATGCAATATAAATCTACCTGATTATTTAAGGTCATGAGATCGGTTTTGGAAAAATAGTTTGTTTATCGGGCCAACGTTTCCATCTTTATTCAGATCATCTTCAGAGCCTGCGATTATGGAAAATTGAACTTTGAATTTGCATCGTTTAGTATTGTGTAGCGTTTCATTGGATAAGTATGTTCCCCCCACTTTATATAGGTGCTACTGTTTAATAAGCTGAAAGAATCTAAAGCTTTTTGAAATGGAAACCATATGCCCTCGCTGGATACATCTAGAAGATCCCTAGTGCAACAAAAACTGTAGGGTAAAATTGTAAAACTGGACGGCCCGTGGTATCATCAGATATCTATTTTATGACGGACGCCTGAAAATTGGCTACAGGTCGGGTAGAGATATTTTCAAACAATCGACGCGGATATCGGCAGAAGCAACTAACTTGCGGTTTTACTAGTTTGTCTTCTCTTATGATCTGTTAATTGACGTCCTAACTAAACGCTGATAAAATCTTGGAATGGAAGAAATGGAGTCCTAGGCAGTGATGGCACTGCGTTCTCTTTCATTGAAAACTCTTCGGCAAAAAGAATGCGCAGACTTAACAATTTGTTCGAGTGGTCATTACGAGTACTTAAAATATGTTCTTAACTTTTCAGATAAATTAAACTTTTAGCAAATTAAGTTAATAAACAGATAAAAACACACACTAACTTCATGAAAATATATGTATTATAATTAAAACAGAAGTAAGTGTATAATTAGTTTAATTATTTTTGTTAATCATAAATACTAATTATTGATTTTTTTACTGTACCTTGTTCAACTGTGAACTAATAATTTTCTTATGTTTTTATTTGGAGGTAACGTGTTAGTAAAAACAAAACAACAATATTTTAAATGATATTTATTTAGAAATCGTGAGATGCGGTCTGGTGTGATGTAGGTTTAAAAAAAAACATTTTCTTTAGAGCCTGAGATTCATAAACATTGTCAAAATTTTACAAATAAGTTTAGGCTGTGAAAAAAATAATTTACACAATACTAAAAAATTATGTTAGATTAAATTAGATTTATAATTATTTGGAAATCGTGAGATGCGGTCTGGTGTGACGTAGTTTTTTTAGAAAACTTTTTTTATCGTTCAACGTTTAGATCTTTATTGAAATAACCTTCAGGGCCTGATATTTATAAAAATTGTTAAGTTTTACAAATACGTGTAAGATGTGAAAAAAATTAATTTAGACAATTTTAAAAATTAGATTGAAAAATTAATTTATACAGTGCTAGTCATTTTTGTCTAACGTTTTGTAGCATTCTATAAATTCATGTTTTTAATGTATTTTTTTTGTATTGTGTAAATTCATTTTATTTAATCTAAAGTTTTATAGTTTTGTATCGGTTTATTTTTAAGCTAAAATTTTTTAGGATTGTATAAATTCTTTTTTTTTTAAATCTAGACTTTTTACATTATATAAATTCATTTTTCCTCTCCAACGTGTATTTGGAAAATTTAAACAATGTCTCTAAATCCCAGGCACTGAAGATGATTTCAATACAGATCGAAACGTTGGCTCGATAAAGAAAATATTTCTCTAAAACTGACGTCACACCAAACCTTATCGCACGACTCATTAAGTAACTATCAATGAACCCCACATGTTTCATTTATAAATTAAATGCGTGTAAGATGCTAAAAAAATTAATTTTATACATTGCAAGAAAATTATAGGGAATGCGAGCAACAAACTAGCAACCAGTAAACTATTCTTATCGTCAAAAAAAGAAAAACATATCTGGTTGAAACTCACCTCACCAAAAAACACTTCAAAACACACTGGGCTAATAAAAGGACGTCCTAGCTTCCACAAAATACAACTGCCACCCACTTATTACACCAATATACGTCGAAACTTCGGTTTTTTTTTCTCGGAGCGGAAATTCTTGTTTGTTGCACGTTTTATGGTCAGCTGATCTCCTCATTTTAGGTTAAAAAATAAATTTATACAATACTAGAAAATTTTAGAATGAATATAGATAATGTTTTTTTAGAATATTTCTAGCATTGTATAAAGTTATTTTTTCTATAAATCAGTCGAATTTACCACTAATTAAATTATTATTGATTAAATGACCATTAATCTTTTCAATAAAATCATTTTTTATTCCTCTGGCGGAATAATAATTTAAGTTTGAACATAGAATCGGAAACAGAATACAATCGAATATTTATTCTACGTTAAAAAAAAGTTAAAGCGCGTGATGATAGTTGTGAGATAAGGGGCGATTGTAATATTAAATATAAGGATTTGGAGGGATGAAGAGGGCACGATAAGAAGTTGGCTGAGTTGTGAAGATAATACAACACATTGGTCGCTAAGCCGCTTACTTCCACTCCGGAACCCAGAATACACTCAATATTTATTATTCTTGAACAACTTCCCCCTTTTCAGCGGCTCTCGCACACAACTTTCCAGGAATTGAAAAGCACAAATTCGGATTTCGAAGGAAAATAAAGTGGCTTTTTTTTAACTTTCGACCTGGTAACACGACATTTTGCGATATTGCCGACAAGGAGGTCGATTGTTGTTTCGTTTTTCACAACGGAGAATAATGTTAGGCCGTAAATCCCAATTTGGCAAGACAACCGGCTCAAAGGTCGTTTGTAAATCATGACTGCGGAAATCCGCCAGATAGATTTATTAATCGTAACGAAAGACAAACAAGAGATATAAATGCGCGGAAATCTGCAAGTGCGGGGAAATCCTTTTGCGTACTGCAAAATCTGGTAGAGCAATTGCAGAAACTTATTGATCAACCTCAGCAGTTTCTACGAAATGAATCAATGCTGGGCATTCTTTATTTTATACCATTTCTGTTGGTCTTCATGTCTTAAAAATCCTACTACTTTACACCGATTTGATCTCTATATGGTTTTATTTTAATGATAATTAATAAATCTTGGGGTACCTTTCATCATTATGTGCTTGAATATTAACAACCAAAAGAATTTTCAATAATTTGACAGCCGGGTTTGTAAATTTATCTTTAATAAGTAATATTTGAGGAAGTCGACGGCTGCAAAGATCATAGTGAGTAACATACCCGATTCAACGTTACGCTACGCAAATCCAAAGTCCAATTTTCCAACAGACTGTATTACCTCCTTGCACATCTGTACGATGCACACTACTTGCTCATGTATCACTTCGATATAAATTTTATGTATATAATTTCCTCATTTATACCATTTGATAATGAAATTTGGGGTATTGTTTGTAAAGGGTTAAGCGGGTAACACATTTACCCGATGCAACTCTATGCGACGCTAGAAGACGCAAAATCTAAAAGTCCAATTTTCCATAAGATTGTACATCCCGTGCCCATCTGCCCGATGATACTCAATGCTACCCTACTCTACGCTGCGCGATCCCCACTGTCCAGATTTTCGTCGAGTAGCATGGAGTACAGTCGAAGACAAAAGAAACACTCATATTTTTATTTCGAACTACATGTATTATTGTCGTTATATTAATTTTAATATAAACCAACGAGATCAAAAATTAATTAGTCTTTATTAGAAAATAAATTAATTTTAAAGTATGGCAAAGAATTGGTAAAAAAACCGCAATAATATTTTTGGATATTTATTTAGAAATAGTGAGATGCGGTCTGTCACTGTAGGTTTCAGAAGAACATTTTCGTTATTGTGCCAACGTTTCGATCTTTATTGAGATCATCTTCAGGGCTCTAAGTGTTTGTCTTATGTTTAGTTTTTCCATTATTGGGTGTCGTGTCGGGACTAATTACCACACATTTTTTCGTATAATGAATTTAACTCACAATTTATTGCACAGTTTTGCTCATAAAATTTATGTTGAACCGGCACAAGGGCACTTACTGGGTCTGTCTTCACTCGCGGATTTTATTGTTTGAGTTAATCAAACGCATTTCGGCATTACGCCATCTTCAGTGATGAACTGCCTGACATTTATTCTGCACGGGGTTTATATAGTGTTGTGTCCGTCGTATGTCGCTGGGGCGTTGCGTTAGTGGGCGTGGTCTCCGTGTCCGTTGGTCGGTCTTGGTGGGGGTCTTTTTCGGTGTCAGTTATTATTTGTGAGTCATTGGTTTTTTGTTTTTTCTTGGTGTTAGTTGTAATGTTTTGTTCTTCTGAACGTTTTCGTTTTTTGTTATGAAGTGTTTTTAGTGGTGTGAAGGTGGTGTGTGATTGTGAGTTTGTTTGTGTGTTTATAAGTTTCACCAAGAAAAAACAAAAAAACCAACGACTCACAAATAATAACTGACACCGAAAAAAAACCCCACCAAGACCGACCAACGGACACGGAGACCACGCCCACTAACGCAACACCCCCAGCGACATACGACGGATACAACACTATATAAACCCCGTGCAGACTAAATGACAGACAGTTCATCACTGAAGATGGCGTAATGCCGAAACGCGTTTGATTAACTCAAACAATAAAACCCGCGAGTGAAGACAGACCCAATAAGTGCCCGTGTGCCGGTTCAACATGAGTTCGCCAACTCGCAGACCAAACCCCATCATCTACTCATAAAATTTAAGTAACAATATTTTTCATGGCTTTGTTCATAGATTTACACCGTTTTCCTAGAGCAGCACCAGAGCAAAAGACTCTTTTTTTCTTTTGTTTTAGTTTATTTCAAAGTATGTATATGTAATTTTGTCGCTATAATATCAATAACAAAATTTTTATTTTAATGTAAATCAAATTAAACGTGATAAAATATTTATTAGTTTTTATTTTCAAAATTGAATTTTTACGGTTTGGTAGAAAATTTATCAAAACGCCGGAATAACTTTATTTAAAGCAGTTAAATTTAACAAACATTTATTACATGGTTATGCTCATAAAAGTTAACCAACAATATTTTTCATTGTTTTGTTCATAGAATTACACCATTTTCGAGGAGTAGCGTCATAACAAAACGCTCCTTTTTTTTTCCGAAGTATGTGTATGTAATTTTGTTTTTATAATATTAATTACAACATTCTTATTTTAATGTAAATCAAACGTTTTGCTCTAAATAGTGTATTAAGAACAAAAGAGGAGTTGAGATTGTGATACTGATTTTTTTGATATGCGCTGGTCGACTGTACGTGGCGGGAACTTGAGATGTGCTCACCCTACCAAAACGTGACAAGGCGTTGGGTAGCATCGGGTATCGTCGCTTAGCGCTGGATTGGGTGTGTATCTCGATTATGGCGTTGGCCCTGCACTCAACACTTCAACACAAGTTCCTAGGTATATACAGCGGCCGTGAATTCGAACTTCGCACACGGCATAATTGCACACCGACACCCCGAGGATTCTATAACCCCTTACTTGAAATTCTCTGGTATAAAAAAATAAATTATTAAAAGTAACAGATGAGCACTGTGTACTTTATTGGATAATTTGGCGAAACTCAACTGGCACTTCCAACAATATTTATATGGCCCCGGAGGTAGCATAGGTCTAAGCGCGTACGAGGTCATAATGTTCATACAAGTTTTACGGTTTTGCAGCAGCGATCAATTTTAGGTAGGGCGGTAACCGTCGCACCACCTGAGCGTGGAATCTGGTTAATTGAGAAGAGGGACAATAAATTTCTAATTATCTACGTAATTATCTTAAATATGTATGCACCAAAAAGTAATCAAGCACATAGTCTCTGACATAATTATATTAGAGATTAGAGTCGGTGTAATCTAAGACGTAGGAATAACATGGTTCAAGGTTCGGAGCTTGAGGATTTATACGTTTATTTGAAGGTTCTCGAGAACCTTCTCTCATACCTTTTCTTTCTGGGACCGAATCGTATCCCGGATTTTCCATATGTTCGTGTGGCGGAATATTACTTTCACACTCATGCTTTGACTCTGAATTTACATCTGGAGAATGAGCAGTTGAATATCTTCGTAAAACGTAACTATATCAATATGTAAACATATTTAACACTGTTTTGCCCTGATTATGACTTTAAAATAGGTAAAAAGCGTGGAAGTAACACAAAATTTGCTTTTTCATCAATGCGTTCCGTGATCCAGAATAACAAGAATGAACAAATTGTAATATTAAATATTTTTCGTATATTATTCTCTCTCTCTCTCACTCTCTCTCTCTCTCTCTCTCTCTCTCTCTCTCTCTTTCTCTCTTTCTTGTTAAGTGTAATAAAGCTACACATTTGAACCATGTTTTTTATACAATCCAGGTTGATTTTACCGTTGAAGGGTTGACGTTTCTGAAACTTCGTGTACATCATAAGAAAGAATATTAAATGAAGAAGTTTTTACGATGTTCGTCACCCAATAAATATATTTGTTGAAAAACATTTATTTTTTTGAAATTTCTCAAAGTTCTTCTTCTTTTAAAATTCTTCATATTGAGTTGAATTAATAAACATAAATCGGTGTTTGGTAAGATGAAAAATAGCTAATTCTTATAGGAAATTAAATGCACAATTGAAAAATGTTCCAAACGCTCTAGGTTTTGATAAAATGCTAATTTATTTCTTAGGGTCGGGAATTTTTTGGGAAGAAAACAAAGTAAAAATTTATCACTTTTGACTGGATTGGGATGAACAGTTCGGTTAGTTACATTTTACGCTAATTAGAATGTACTATAACCCAGTTTGTTTATATTTAATTGAAATTTTCTAAGTTTCTTAAAATTTTGAACGACTGAAAAAAGAAAAATTAAATACATAACAATGAACAGAAAGTAAGTTCGGTGTGGTGCATTTTAATATATTCTCGGTTTATGTTTTGTTAAAATTAATGTATGTCTACTTCAAATTTTTAGACATCACTGCAGATTTAAAGAATGAAAACAATTTTATAAATATGTGCTGAAATTGCTTTATTTAAAAATGTTTGCACTTATTGGATGATTAGAGGAAGTTCAATGTACCGTTTTTCAGAAATGTATTTAATCAAATTGCTCTGGACGATTGTGAGCGTCGTTGCTGTCATGTTATTATTAATGTGATTTGTTAAATTAAAGTCTTATTGCGGAAAAATTTTATATTCGAAGAAAATCTTTTTTTTTTTTTTTTAAGGGACTGCTTCTCCAGTAATAAAAAGCACTTCCAAACGGCGAAAAAGTGACAGTCGACCGATATGAAGTGTGTTATTGATCTCAGCCCTACGCTTTTGTTTTACCCATTTTCGACACAAAGTTGTGAGTGTTCGGCTGACAGGACCCGCCGGCGACATTTTGTGCCGTGTATAAACAGACAGGTTTTGCTTGAATTCGTTACCTCCCCCAGACACCAAAATCACCCTCCCCCCACTGCCAATAGTCGCTTTTATGGTCTGCGTCTTGCCCAGGAACGGGTATTTTTAATACGTAAGGTTTATAAGATACGTGGAAATGTGAACAAATCGCATTTGTTAAGATAGGAATCCATTATGTAACGTGTAGGATAGAGAGCCGGGAATTGACATTGATTTGGGGATTATATAAGTCTCCACTTGTCAAAACGTTCAACTGCACGAAATTAAATAATATTACTAAATCGCTTGAATTATGTTTGGAAAATTTTTCAAACAATCAAAAACATTTGCTAGTATTAAGTGGTGTTTATCTACAAGTATGTATGTCTAAAAAAATTGCTAGTTCTAGTAGTTATTGGTACCTACAAATATGTGTGTCTCAAAGTTAAAAAA